>JAOUQZ010000029.1:13658305-13670880 GCA_028564935.1 Neosilurus hyrtlii
TCCACACTGTACCACACTGTCAGGTTGTACTCCGTTCCACTGGCACCACTCTGTCAGGGTCCATGACGTTCCACTTGTTACCACACTGTCAAGGTTCACTCCGTTCCACTCGCTACCACTCTGTCAGGTTCTACTTCGTTCCACTCTGTCAGGGTACACTTCACTCCACTCAGCACCACTCTGTTAGGTTCTACTCCATTCCACTCTGCCAGGGTCCACTCCATTCCACTCTGTTCCACTTCATTCCACTCTGTCAGGGTCCACTGCGATCCACAATGTACCACTCTGTCAGGTTGTACTCCGTCCCACTCGGCACCACTCTGTCACAATCCACTCCGTTCCACTCGCTACCACTCTGTCAGGGTCCACTCCGTTCCACTTGCTACCACTCTGTCAGGGTCCACTCCGTTCCACTCGCTACCACTCTGTCAGGTTCCACTCCGTTCCACTCTGTCAGGGTACACTTCACTCCACTCAGTACTACTCTGTCAGGGTCCACTCCGTTCCACTCGCTACCACTCTGTCAGGTTCTACTCCGTTCCACTCAGCACCACTCTGACAGGTTCTACTCCGTTCCACTCTGTCAGGGTACACTTCACTCCACTCAGTACCACTCTGTCAGGCTATACTCCATTCCACTCTGCCAGAGTCCACTCCAACTCACTCTGTTCCACTTCATTCCACTCTGTCAGGGTCCACTGCGATCCACACTGTACCACTCTGTCAGGTTGTACTCCTTTCCACTGGTACCACTCGGTCAGATTACTGGGTCTCACTTTGTCAGGTTATACTTGGTTCCACTCAGTCTGTGTTCTGTTCCCCTGTGTTCTGTGTTCTATTCCACTGTGTTCTGTTCCATTGTGCTTTGTGTTCTGTTCCTGTTTCTCTTCAGGGTGATTGTAAAGTAGCAATCGTGTGTTTTATAGTTCGGTTGTTGGAAGAGATGAAAATGAAGGTAGAAGTCAGGGAGCTCACACAGTGTTCTCATGAATGGTGTGTGATTATCTCTTATAAATAAACTCAGTAAAGCTGCTCTGAGCTTCAGCTAACGATCTAAATCACACGTTCAGTTCTTCCAGAATAAAACTTCTTCCCAACAACATGCCTCTGACTTCTCACCAGGATTTTCTTCTCATATTCCCTGATCAGCCTCTCATTAATTTCCCCTCCACCTCTTGCCATCTCTCATCATGGAGTTAATTACAAAACGCAACTCAACATCACGCCAGCTTGATCCTGCCTCACAGCTCTGCTTAAAGAATGCCTGGCTAATGGCTCTTCTCCTGGTTCGCACTTCAATCAGTGCATCTCCTGCCTTGGGTGCGGTACTGTGAGATCCCATACGTGCTGCGACAGGAACCTGCTTAAAACTAAAATAACTTCACATTCTGTAGTTAGAACGTTGGAAAAATTTGTTGTCAGTGGAATAAAATGTAACCTTCAGAGCACTGAATTTACTGAGCATGAAATGATTTATAAATACGACCTGATTGGACAAACTGAGTCACATGTCCAGGTCACATCAAAGAAGTTCCTGTTCCTGTTACAGCAGCTATAAACATCTGGTTCCACACCAGCCTCACTTTCCATCCAACCACTTAATCCTACTAGGGTCACAGGGAGGGTGTTGCCCATCTCAACCGACTCTGAGCGAGGGCGGGGAACACCCTGAACAGCTTGCCAGGCCATCGCAGGGTCAACGCACACACACAACCATTTACACTCACACACAGCACACCTAGGGGTGATTTGGAACAATCAATTAGCTTACTGTGCATGTCTTTGGACTGTGGGAGGAAACTGGAGTACCCGGAGGAGAAGCATGAGAAGAACATGCTAACTCCACATAGGAATGCCCTCGCCGAGCCCGGGACTTGAACCCAGGACCTTCTTTTTGTGAAGTGGGTATGTTATCCACTACACCACCATGCACCAAGTCTCTGAGAATGATCCGTTGCTATGGAAACGATAACGCATGAGAACAATTGATGAATATAGCTGACTAAAGAAAAGGAAACGTTGGACTCCAGACGTCTCGTGTGTGATAGAGTCGAATTGAGACATGAGATTTTTCACAAGGCAATGTTCTCCGTCCTCGGTTCTCCGTGTCTCCGCTTTTTTAAGGACGTGTTAATGGCCGCGAGCTTGCAATTTTCCACATCATCATTTTTTCTCAGTGGGATTTAACTTTGCTTTTATGCATCATTACTGTGGACATCTGACAAAAGAGGAATCTCTCTTTCTCTGTCTCTCTCTCTCTCTCTCACACACACACACACACACACACAATATCTCTTCCTCTCTCTTACACACACACACACACACACAATCTCTTCCTCTTTCTTACACACACTTACACACACTTACACACACACACACACACACACACACTCACTATCTCTTTCTCACTCTCCTTCTCTCTCTCTCTTTCTCTCGCTTTCTCTCTCTTACACACACAATTTCTTTCTCTTTGTCTCTTTTTCTCTCTCACACACATACACACAATATCTCTCTCTCTCTGTCTCTCTCTCTCTGTCTTTCTTTCTCACACACACTCTCCCCCCTCTCTCTTTCACCTTCTCTCTCTCTCTCTTTCTCTCTCACGCTTATCTCTTGCTTTCTCTCCCTCTTATTCATACTTTCTTTATATTCCCCTGACCCTCTTTTTCTCATTTCCTTTCTCTCTCCTTCTCTCTGTGTCTTTCCTTTTCTTTCTCCATCTTATTGTCTCTCTCCCTCCTTCACTTTCTTGTTTGTTCTCCCTCATTCTCTCCCTCTTTCTATTTCTTTCTTTTTCTGTCTCCTTCTCTCGCTTTCTTTATATATTCACCTAAATATGTAGCTCTGTCTCACTCTACACAGCAAATCTGTTTCTATTCATGTTTCTCTTTTTCCATCTTTCATTCTTTTTGGCTTTTTCTATCTCTCTTTCTGAATCACCATTTTTCCTCTTTCTGTCTGTCTATCATATATTTCTGTTTTTGTCCTTCTTTCTCTCTCTCTCTCTCTCTCTCTCTCTCTCTCCCTCCTGTGTGACTCAGTAATGGATAATGAAAATAGCTGATGATCATAATGATACTAATTACACCTCATCTTCCAGACACTTTGAGTGTGTGCCTGCATGTGTGTGTGTGTGTGTGTGTGTGTGTGTGTGTGTGTGTGTGTGTGTGTGTATGTGTGTGTGTGCGTGCACGTTCGCACACCTCTTCATCTGAGCATAATGGACCACATCAAAAAACCCATATTCTGCTGATGTCACTTCCTTGGTCATTTTGGTGTTGCTGTGATATTTAGGGAAAAAAGGGTGATATGCAAATATCTATATGAATATGTATTAATGTGCTCATTAATATTCATTACTATTAATATTCATGTTATCACTGAGGACTGAAGGAATTCAAGCATTAAAAAGGGCTGCACTCAGAATATGAAGAAAATGAAAAGGTTTTGCGTGGCTAACACACACACACACACACACACACACACACACACACACACACACACACACACACACACACCTGGAATCCATTTTTCATGCTCATTGTCTCTGAGATTGATTTCTCCTCTGTGGTCCACAGGAGGTCAGAGCCACCGCAATCTTTGACCTTCACACACAAACAGTCTGAGTGAGTGTAAGTGTGTGTATGTTTCTGAGTGACTGTGTGTGTGTGTGTGTGTGTGTGTGTGTGTGAGAGAGAGAGAGAGAGTGAGAGAGAGTCTGTGTGTGTGTGGTAATTTCCATTTCATGCTAATCAGAAGTATGTATGAGGGGTTTTGACGTCTCCACTTTGCTTTAAGCTCCTGAGCCTCATGGTGTCTGACGTTTCTGTCACATTAGTGTGTGTTTCTGTTTCATTCCTCTGAAAAACCAGTGTCTCACACACACACACACACACACACACACACACACACACACACGCCACAGATGTGGCAGGTAGCATATTGAAGCTAATATAAAGTGTCACTCAGTGCACTTTCTACCAACGAGATCCATACACCCAGCGGAGGGAAAACGCAGGAAAAAAAGAGAAGTTTTACTTTTAATTTCATTTCATTTCATTTCATTTATTTAGTGATTAAACGAAAACAGAAGGAAACTCCAGACAGAGCTAATGCTAATGCTAACTATTACTACTACTACTAATAATAACACCATTGTGATAACATCACTGACCAGCCTGTTCTGGATGAAGTACAGAGGCACGGGCCCTAATAATACTATTATTAATAATAATCATCATCATCATCATTATCATTTATTCATCCATTTTCCAAGCCATTTAATTCTAATTAGGGTCGCATAGAGAAGGTGGAGCCTATCTCAGCAGACTCTGGGTGAGCCAAACCCTAAACAGCTCAACAGACCACCGCAGGGCAACACACACAACCGTTCACACTCACCCTCACACCTTGGGGTGATTTGGAACAGCCAATTAGCCTACTGTGCATGTTTTTTTGGACTGTGAGAGGAAACAGGAGTACCCGGAGGAAACCCACGCAAGCACGTAGAGAACACAGAAACGCCCTCGCTGAGCCCGGGAATAAAACCCAGGACTTCTTGCTTTGAGGCAAACGTGATAACCATTGCGCCAGTCATCAGAAATAAAACGGTGAAAATCTCTCTCTCTATCTCTCTCTCCTTTTCTCTTTCTCTATGCCTCACTTTATACAGTAAAATCTCCTTTTCTCTCCATATTCCTCTCTTTCTACATTCTCTTTCTGACTGTATTACCATTTTGCCTCTCTCTGTTCCTTTTTACTCATCTCTCAATTTCTCTATCTCTCTCTCTCTCTCTCTCTGTTGTCTCTCTCTTCCTATGTGTCTATTTCTTAGTCTCTCTCTCTTTCTCTCTTTCTTCTCACTCTCTCTCTCTTTCATTCTCTCTCTCTCTTTCACTCTATCTTCCTCTCTCTTTTTTTCTCATCTCTTCCACCCTCTCTCGCTTTCCCTCCCTCTCTCTCTCTCTCCCTCGCTCCCCCCTCTCTCTTTCCATTCCTCTCTCTTTCTCTTTCTCTCTCTCTCTCTCTCTCTCTCTCTTTCTGAAGGTGTTTAAGGAAACAATGATGAATAAAAGCATTTCTCTCTAATCGACCCGGTGTGAGATGACATTTCAATTTTTGTGTGTGAGTCAACAGGAGAAAGAAAAAAGGAGAGAGAGAGAGAGAGACAGAGAGAGAGAGAGAGTATTATCCCATTAAACTTTTCCTCTTCACTTCCCCCCCTGCAGTTCCTTTCATCCTCACTTCACTTTTTTAAACGATGATAAAAGAAGAAAATAGCTTTTATCTAAATCATGAGAAGAGATGTCGTTTTTCACCTGCACGAGTGTACTTTACATCTCCTCTCTCTGTCTCTCTCTGTCTCTCTCTCTTTCTCTCTCTCTCTCTCTCTCTCGCACACACACACACACACACACACACACACACACACACACACACACACACACACACAAAGTAAATACACATTTCACCTTCAGTCGTAAGCTCTGGACGTTCATTGCGTTCCTCCCAGCCATCGTGTAAGGTCATGTGATATTCTCCTGAGGGTGTAGAAGACCTAGGAGATCACTGCACTGTGGGTTCAGGAAGGTCTGGAGAGCCCCAGAGGATCTGTTTGTTTTATGAATGTGTGAGATAAAGGAGGAGTCTGGACTGACAGAGAAGTGAAGGAGTGAATGAATGTTATCTTCCTGCTGTGCTTCAACATTTCACACTCGTTTATCAGAAGGTCAAAGGTCGTGCATTATCTACTGTCTAAGACCTGGGAGTTTCCACACAAACGCTGTACGACTGCGAAAGATAAAACACACGACACTTCAGAACAGCAGTGATGGAACGTGGTTGAGTTTTACTTACAGTCCCTAACACTCCTCCACTTGGTACTGATCACAGGAAGGGTACTAGATATGAAGGGTACTCAATATGAAGGGTACTAGATATGAAGGGTACTCAATATGAAGGGTACTAGATATGAAGGGTACTCAATATGAAGGGTACTGGATATGAAGGGCACTCAATATGAAGGGCAGGATACATAAAGGGCACTCAATATGAAGGGTTCCTAGATATAAAGGGTACTCAATATAAAGGGTACTAGATAGGAATGGCACTAAATATGAAGGGTACCGGATATGAAGGGTAACAGGTATGAGGGGCACTCAATATGAAGGATACTAGATATAAAGGGCACTCAATATGAAGGGTACTAGATATGAAGGGCACTCAATATGAAGGGTACTAGATATGAAGGGCACTCAATATGAAGGGTACCTGATATGAAGGATACTATATATGAAGGGCAATTAATATGAAGGGTACTAGATATGAAGAAGCACTCAATATGAAGGGTACTAGATATGAAGGCACTCAATATGAAGGATACTATATATGAAGGGCACTCAATATGAAGGGTACTAGATATGAAGGCACTCAATATGAAGGGCACTTAATATGAAGGGTACTAGATATGAAGGGTGCTCAATATGAAGGGTACTAGATATGAAGGGCACTCAATATGAAGGGTACTAGATATGAAGGGTACTATAAATGGTACTAGATATGAAGGGCACTTAATATGAAGGGTACTAGATTTGAAGGGTACTATAAATGGTACTAGATATGAAGGGTACTAGATGGTAAAAGTACTAGATATGAAGGATATTACATGGGAAGGGTACTACTGTGTGTGTGTGTGTGTGTGTGTGTGTGTGTGTGTGTGTGTGTGTGTGTGTGTGAGTGCGTGTGTGTGAACCCCATCTGTAGTATCAGATTCCTCTAATACTGACTGTCCTCTTTTTTTAATAAATCCGTGTCTCTTCCCTCACGTTTCACTCGTTCTCTTTTTATCTATTCTGTAAAGCTCTCCATGTTGAATCTCTTAACCTTCACACTTTGTTTCCTTTCTTCTCAAACACTTTCACTCTGTTCTCATAAGTGACCTTCAGAAAGAAGAAAGAAAGAAAGAAAACGTTTTTTTTTTTAATGTTTGATCTGTTTGATCTTTTTTTTTTTTACTTCCCGTGCAGAGTTTTTAGAATCCGTTCTGTATTTCCTTGGTGGTGAAACCCTGAGGTCTCGAACTCATAACATACCAGAGTCTGATTTTTGTTAATATGTTTTTGGGCTAGACGTTTTAACCTGATGTGGAATTTCCAAAGGAAGTCCTGGATCTAAATTAATGAATGGGAAAGGGGTGGGGCTATGCATGAGCTGAAGTTGTGACATCACAAAACATACTTAAACCTCTCCTGGTGTGATTGGCTAAAGTGTATTAAATGCTAACTGCTAATGATACAGAACTGCAGAACTTAGTATACAGTTTTTTATTAATTATACAGTAATTATAAAATGTAAAAATATTATCTAATATTAATATTAATTAGATAATAATCAAACGGTAACCACCCTGAACTAGTTTACTAGCACTTAACTAAATATTTCAGCAACATCTCTGCATGTTTTTGCTGTTTGCTAACAGTACGAGCTGATCGCAGTAGCGTGGTAAAGAAGGCGTAAACTCAGAGGAGGACATGATGCTATTTTGAATTTACATATTCGATTTGCATAGTCATAAATCCATGCACTTGTTAAGAGATTAAACTTTTCAGCTCCGCAAGCGTTTTACCGTTTTAAATATTCAACATCAATTATTTTTAATAGTTTAAATGAAACACTTTCCCTGGAAAATTTTAATGTGTATAAAAAAGTGCAATCAAACATGTACAAAAACAAAGAACACGCAGCAAAAATGGGTGAGAATCGTGATCAATTAACACCAAAAGTTTGTTTGTGAAAAACACTTCGTTCTCAAATAAACACCGTAATTACCAAACATGACAGAGTGTCCAATTTATTTAATTATTAATGCTTTTTTTTTGTTTTTTTGCCAAAATAGCACCGAGCTGTTCTATAAATGAATAAATAAATAAACAAATAAATAAGTAAATGGCATCCACAGGAGGGAAGAGCAACATTTAATAAACCTTCCCGACTGAAACTCACCTTTAACCTGCTGTACTGACCTTTGTCTGCCATTTAGGACTTTATTTCAGTACAGCACCACACGTTCCCTTCCTGTCTTAGTGTTTATCCAATTGAAATATTATCTTTTCTTTACTGATGAGGATACATTTTATAATCTTACATTTTATAATTTTAGGATACATTTTATTTTATTCTTATTAATTTACACATTAATACTTTTAAAAGGAATAAAAAAAAGATAAAGAGGAATAAACCCATGAACTTCATTCACAATAATCAATAGGAAATTACTGTCGTATAACACATCTAGTGTTTAACACGTCTAACAACTTACCAAATCATTACGAGCTTTGATTTATTAAATAATGAGATTTTATACATTTTCCTTTTATAGCTACATTTCATGGGTTGAAACATATTTTTAAAAATCTCACAAAATGTAGCTTTATGTTTGTTATTATTTGTGGTTTGTTGTTGTTTGTTGTTGTTTTTGTAGAAAATGTGTAATCTATTCCTCCGTCAGAATTCTTCATGTTACAGACTGAATAAAATACTGAAACTGAAGACTCCTTCCATAAGAGCTCAGTAAAATAAATATCTTCTAACCTCTGGAGAATTTTTACTTTACTATAAAAGAGAAAATATTTTAGAAATGATAGAAATACACAGAACATTAGCCTGTGATTGGCTGCTGCTCAGTCAAACAGCTTACGACCAATCAGAACCCAGATCCCAACAGCACCTCTGCAACATTAGGAAATACTTCTTCTGCAGACATGCAGGTATAATATTAATAATAATTATCATCATCATCATTATCATCATCATTATTATTATTATTATTATTATTATTATCGTTATTATTATTATTATTATTATTATTATCGTTATTATTATTATTATTATTATTATTATTATCGTTATTATTATTATTATTATTATTATTATTATTATTATTATTATTATTATTATTATTATATCCACTCGAGGCTAATGTTGCTAGCAGGAAATGTAAACGTAGAGTTTCGAGTTGAGGAACTGTTACCTTTCAGATTCAGAGGATTTTATTTATGGGTGGGTTTTTTGTTGTTTTGTTTTTTGTTGTTTTGTTTTTTTGTAGGATTAATTCTCTGATGATCACCTCTTTATAAAGTAGGCCACCGTATTTCAGGTGAAGAGCTGCACCTGGGAGGAACGTCATCACTGGGGCCCCTACCACAGTCTACACAACTGGAGAACTCATATATTTCGATGTGAAGTGTGAGAAACAAGTGTGGGGGGTGGGGTGGGGTGGGGTAAATAATTACTCCCTTGCTTACTGTTGTAGCACAATTCCAAATTTTATTTCAATATGGAGGATCATTTGCATCTCATTTGCATATTAGTATACATGAATATCCTTAGCACACAATCTCTCTCTCTCTCTCTCTCTCTCTCTCTCTCACACACACACACACACACACACACACACTGAGAGTGCTAATTTACATGTGGCCTAATTCTGATACGGATAAGGACGAGTGATATTCATCACTCTTAATATCTTGGAGAGAGAGAGAGAGAGAGAGACGGGATTATATGGAGGAGAGGAATCCCGTGTGATGATGTACTCAAGCATTAATTCTCTTTATTCTGGATTTAAATCAAGATCTACATTATACACATCGTTATTCTGACACCGTATAAGAGCCCGAGCTCTCTCTCTCTCTCTCTCTCTCTCTCTCTCTCTCTCTCTCTCTCTGTGTGTGTGTGTGTGTGTGTGTGTGTGTGTGTGTTTGACGTGTTTATTAGGACTAATCGAAGTTGGTACACCAGGCAGGAGGACGTGCAGAGAAAGCAAATAAAGAAAATCCATGACTGATATTCCGAGACGCAGGAAACGATCGAACGCCCGCGGGGACGGGATACAGAAAGGGCTGAGAGCAAGAAAACGCCACTTCACAAAGAGAAATAAATATTTTAAGATAAATAATAACATGGATCTATCAGTTTGTTAGCTTGTTTGGTTCAGTTTAAGCTATTAAGATATTTAATTCTCAGGTTAGCAAAGTGAGATAACAGTGTTAGCAACATACAATCGCCGCAGGCTTGGATGAACTCGGATACTCCCTTCCAACCTGACACGTTTATTATGATGTCGTGTTCACGCTGTAACTGATGAGCACCATCGTTATAAGAAATGCAATGGTACCATAGCGGCGTCGGAACACGTGCACCACGGGAACTGCGTCAGTGCTAATTTATATAAAATTATACAGGACATAGAAAATCTCAATTCAAATGCCGCTTATTGGTTAAAATGGCAGTGGACATGTCCGTGACAAGCTTATACATAGATAAAGAAACAGTGTACCTGCTGCTCAGAACAGTGAACATTTTGCACTGCAGCGTGTTGTAAACGTGAAGGTTTCGCCTGTGAGGGCTCATTCCATCAGCGGACAGGGGTGCCATTATTTTGTGTCGAACAGCCAATAGACTAGAGATGCGAGAGACATGTGAGAAGTGTGAGACATGAAAGACATATGAGAGATGTGTGAGAAATATGAAAGGTGTAGGGGTGTGAGATATGCGAGAAGTGAGAGACAGGTGAGAGGTGCGAGAGTCATGTGAGAGGTATGATGAGATGTGTGAGATATGTAAGATGTGGTGTGAGACATGTGAGAAGTAAGCTAGAGGTGTGAGAAATATAAACGACATATGGATGTGTGTTATATAAGATGTGAGAGATGCAAGAGGTGTGAGAGTCATGTGAGAGGTGTGAGATATGTGAGAAGTGAGTGAAAGGTTGGGGAGACATGAGGGATGTTTGAAAGATGTGAGACATGTGAGATGTGTGAGAGATGCAAGAGATGTGGGAGACATGTGAGAAGTGTCAGGAATGCAAGATTTGTAAAAGGTGTGAGAGGTATGAGAGACATGTGAGAGGTGTGGGAGACATGTGGAGGTGTATGAGACATGTAAGAGGTGTAAAGCACATGTGAGAGGTGTAGGAGACATGTGAGAGATGTAAAGGACATGTGAGAGGTGTGAAGGACATGTGAGGAGTGTGAAGGATGTGTGAGAGGTGTAAAGGACATGTGAGCGGTGTAAAGGACATGTGAGAGGTGTAAAGGACATGTGAGAGGTGTAAAGGACATGTGAGAGGTATGAAGGACATGTGAGGAGTGTGAAGGACGTGTGAGAGGTGTAAAGAACATGTGAGCGGTGTAAAGGACATGTGAGCGGTGTAAAGGACATGTGAGAGGTGTGGGAGATATGTGAGAGGTGTAAAGGACATGTGAGAGGTATAAAGGACATGTGAGGAGTGTCAAGGACATGTGAGGAGTGTGAAGGACATGTGAGAGGTGTAAAGGACATGTGAGCGGTGTAAAGGACATGTGAGAGGTGTGGGAGACATGTGAGAGGTGTAAAGGACATGTGAGAGGTATGAAGGACATGTGAGGAGTGTGAAGGACATGTGAGGAGTGTGAAGGACATGTGAGAGGTGTAAAGGACATGTAAGATGTGTGGGAGACATGTGAGAGGTGTGGGAGACATGTGAGAGGTATATGAGACATGTGAGAGGTGTGGAAGACATGTGAGTGGTGTAGGAGACATGTTAGAGGAGTGAAGGACATGTGAGAGGTGTGGGAGACATGTGAGAGGTATATGAGACATGTAAGAGGTGTGGCAGACATGTGAGAGGTGTGAAGGACATGTGAGAGGTGTGGGAGATATGTGAGAGGTGTGGGAGACATGTGAGTGGTGTAGGAGACATGTAAGTGGTGTAGGAGACATGTTAGAGGAGTGAAGGACATGTGAGAGGTGTGGGAGATATGTGAGAGGTGTGGGAGACATGTGACTGGTGTAGGAGACATGTTAGAAGAGTGAAGGACATGTGAGAGGTGTGGGAGACATGTAAGAGGTATATGAGACATGTAAGAGGTGTGGCAGACATGTGAGAGGTGTGAAGGACATGTGAGAGGTGTGGGAAACATGAGAAAGGTGTGGGAAATAAGATGCGAAAGACATGTGAAAGGTGCGAGAGATGTGAAAAACATATGCGAGGGGTGAGATATAAGATGCGAGAGGTGCAAGAGGTGAGTGTAATGATGTGAAACAAACACTGAAACAGGAAATGACTACGTCATGTAGATCCACAACTCACTACATTTTATTATTATTGTTTATAGAAAATAAAATATAACAGATGTGTGTGTGTGTGTGTGTGTGTGTGTGTGTGTGTGTGAGGGATAGTGAATGTGTGTGTAGTGTGTGTGTGTGTGTGTGTGTGCACTGGTTTGTGGCTCCCTGCTGTGATTTGCATTTACATTTTCATGATGACTCATAGTAAAATTTCTCTCTCTCTCTCTATCTCTCTCTCTTTCTCTCTCCCTCATGCACACACATATGCACACTCTATCCATCTCTCTCTCTCTCTCTCACACACACACACCCATTAGGAATCCCTCGGGTGGACACACACCACAGAATGAGCTTCAGAGAAAGCAATTTCTCATCACTTTTACATCTTCTGCTCTCTCTCTCTCTCTCTCTCTCTCTCTCTCTCTCTCTCTCTCTCTCTCTATATATATATATATATATATATATAT
>JAOUQZ010000029.1:13706251-13716837 GCA_028564935.1 Neosilurus hyrtlii
GTGTGTGTGTGTGTGTGTGTGTGTGTGTGTGTGTGTGTGTGTGTGTGTGTGTGTGTGTGTGTGTGTGTGTACCTGTGTGAGCAGTTTTTCTTTCTCCTCTGTCTCTTCAGGTGTGAGAGGTTCGGATTCATCAATCTTCCTCTGTTCTTCCTTCTGTACCTGAGCTGCATTCGGGATGTCAGAGGACCTCGGAACCTACACAAACACACACACACACACACACACACACACACACACACACACACTTACACGTCACCATACAGTATTCATGAGGTCCTGTATGCACTATATAACACAACAATGAACCAACAAGCATGACACACATTCTAGAACCCAACCTTCTAGCACACATCAGTCACTCTAGAACCGGACAAAATATTCTACAGAATAATCCTTCTAGAACATTCTACAACCCACACTGAACTGATTCGAGATAACAATGACACAACATCCAACAGTGGTGTGTGTGTGTGTGTGTGTGTGTGTGTGTGCCTTGTATCCAATGGTCTTCCTGTAATGTAGTATCTCCATTTCCAGCAGCTCAAATAAACGTGGAGGGAAAAACTGAAAATCTTGAATATTCGGCTGCTTCGGAGGACGAGGGGCCTAAACACACACACACACACACACACACACACACACACACACACACACACACACACACACACACACACACACACACAAAGAGACACTAAATGTACTTGGACATTAAAATAAAGCACAACAAGATGTGTGTGTGTGAGTGAGTGTGTCTTTGTGTGTGACCTTTGGCGCTCTGGGCTCACTGACTCGGAGCGCTTCCCTGAAATAAGCATCCACGGCGTAATTTGCTTTTCTTTCTCTCTTCGGAGGTTCAATCCACTCCATCATGTTCATCTATAACACACACACACACACACACACAAAACACACAACATGCAAACACACACATATTTCAGTGCATGCAGAACATAAATACTAACAAAAACGTCACAGTTTCTGCCTCTAATGCCACCGTATCCAGTTGGAGCACAGTCTCCACCCCAGTGCGTCACCTTCTGTTTCTCTCTGTAGTCCTCTCCCTCAAAGTTGTACAGGCTTTCCGTGGTGCCTGTATCCATGGTGAAGTTTCTCAGTGAGCTCTCTCCCAGCTTCTGCATCCTCTCGTTCATCTCCGCGGTCTGCACACCCAAACAAATAAACAAGAGTACACACTGTATCACCTGCTCATTAGAATATTAGGCCACACCCATCCACCATCCAGACAGTTCTTATAGAGCGGGCTGCAGACGTGTATCATGTGTTTTCGTCTGTGTGTGAGATGTCACGCTGTGGTTGTTGGATTTAGCGTGTGTAATGTTCCACACTGCGTAAACGTTTGGACCTTTTTGGCTCCTCTCTCCAAGATGGTGTCTATGTCCTCGTCCGTCAGCTCGCAGTCTTTGGAGGCGAAGACATGTGTCGCTCCGTGTCTGATCATCTGAAGCATCTCATCCTTCCCCAATTTATTTTGCTGCTCGATCAAACGGCCTGACACACACACACACACACACACACACACAAACACATCAGTGGTTGATGTTAGTTTGCGTGTGTGTGTGTGTGTGTGTGTGTGTGTGTGTGTGTGTGTGTGTACCTTGCTGGATGACGATTGAGTCGAGGCGTAGCTTCATCTCTGCTCTCTCGACGATCCGCTCCTCCACCGTGTTCTCAGTGAGGAGTCGAAACACTCGAACCGGCTTCTTCTGACCGATTCTGTGGGCGCGGTCCTACATCCAACATCACAGTATCATGAGTGTGTGGGTGTGTGTGTGTGTTTGTGTGTGTCTGTGTATGCATGTGTGTGTGTGAGAGTGTGTGTGACAGCTACTCACCATTGCCTGCAGGTCCACTTGTGGGTTCCAGTCCGAGTCGTACAGAATAACAACATCAGCGGTTGCCAGATTGATCCCGAGTCCTCCTGCGCGGGTACTCAACATGAAGATGAACTTTGTACTCTTTGGAGCATTAAACGTTTCAATCGCTTGCTGCAGAACACACACACACACACACACACACACACCTATATAATACACTTTATTATTTATCAATCATAATTAACATGACGTGTATGTTTTAATTCTTACGTTAATTTCACTGCAATATGTTTATTAGGGTTATTACGGTAGCTGTGCTAATCCAGTACTTACAGTAGTAACTAAGCAAATGGAATGTCCTGAATAATTAATGTGACGGGTGCTTTAGCAACCAAAAAAGGCGTTTGTGTTTCAGGACACGGGGCGGAACGAGCAGGATCCAAGTTCAACATTGGAGGCGGAGCTACATAGGTTTTGATGGTAAACTGAGCACCATCTTGGATCTACCGTTTGGAAACAAAGTGATTCACACCGTGGCAATGTTTAACATGAATATGTCTGGGTCATGATTTAAGAGAGGCTCATGCTGATGACATCACAGTACCTGTCTGTCCTCGTGTGGCGTCTTTCCGTCCAGTCTGCAGTACTTGTACCCTCTCCACATGCAGTAATCCTCCAGAATGTCCAGCATGCGCGTCATCTGACTGAAAATCAACACCCGAGAACCTAAACACAAATATACACACACACACACACACACAGTAAATCAAACTTTTTTTCATAGCCTAAATTTATAACACACACACACACACACACACACACACACACACCTTGCTCATAAAGTTTGGGCAACAGTTTGTCGATTGCGAGCATCTTTCCACAGTTGGTGACAAGGTGTGTGTCGGTGGTGTACGGCGGTCCCGGCTCGGCACCATCGAACAAATACGGGTGATTACAGCACTTCCGCAGCTGCATCAACATGTTCAACAGACGCATTTTATCCATTTTACCTGCCGAGTTTAGGATGTCGATGTCCTTCATCAGGATGCGAGTGTACCTGCACGGATACCACACACACACACACACACACACACACACACACACACACACACACACACACACACAGTGTTACATCATTCTCATGGACTGTTATTATTTACCAACAACCTCAACAAGCCCCGCCCACATTTTTATTATTATTTTTTAATTGAAGTATGTTAATTTATACGTTATGTCACTATGGTAACAATCTCAAATCTACAATACATCTGACTCTTTCAAAACTTCACGTAAAATTGAAAAGCTGTTTTACTTATTCCTGTTGAAATGGCTATGTTGGGTCAGGAACAACGGAGCCTGACAGCCAGTCAAATATCAGTATTTTTAGCCTGTGGTATGACATTCGCCTGAACAGTTTTATTTAAGAAGTAAAGAGATTCTAAATGCGGTGAACTGTATCAGTGGCCTGTGTACGAGGACGTAGACAGAATGAAAACGTAAAAGTCGTACAGCAGCTACATGATATAAATGCGCCAAACAGGAAGTGGAGGATGATGAAGATGAAACACGCACCAGTCTCGCTGCAGTTTACTCATACCCAGGTAGATCTTCACTTCCTTCTTCGGAGGAAGACTCTTCTCCACTTCCTGTTTGATGCGACGAAGCAGGAACGGACGCAGTACCTGCATATAGAAAACACACACACACACACACACACACAAAGAGAATATAGTTTTCTGCTCATTGCACTGTGTGTGTGTGTGAGTGTGTGTGTGTGAGTCTCACCGCATGCAGTCTCTGCACCAGCTTCTGATCACCCAGACAGTTAGTGTCAAACCAAGAATCAAAGTCCTGAAAAAACACACACAAATATGTTTAACATAGTGTTTAAGTGTGTGTTTAGGTGTGTGTGTGTGAGATAAGGTGTGTGTGTGTATGCGTGTGTGTGTGTATGTGGGTGCATGCTTACAGGTGTGTGTGTGTGTGTGTGTGTGTGTGTGTGTGTGTGAGATTAGGTGTGTGTATGCATGTGGGATTAGGGGTGTGTGTGTGATTGAGAGTGTGTGTTTGTTTGTGTTTGTTTGTGTATGTGTGTTTATTGTGTGTGAGTGTCTGAGAGTGTGTGTTTGCGTGCGTGCGTGTGTGTGTTTATGGGTGTGTGATGCTCACACAGGCGGAGTTAAAGACATCTGGAAGCAGGAAGTTGAGTAGAGACCACAGCTCGTGCAGGTTGTTCTGTAACGGCGTTCCGGTCAGTAACAGACGATTCGTCGTCTTAAACTCTCGAACGATTTCAGATAACTGACGGGTGGGGGGGCGACACTCACGTTAATAAATGAAATAAAGTTTTGTGAAAATCAGGGTGAATGTTTAATATTTTTTGTTATATATATTTAGTTGTGTGGGCAGGGTGTGAGGACGGGGCCATGTTTTCACTCTCACCTTGGATTTTTCGTTTTTAATGCGATGAGCCTCGTCGATCACCAGGTACCTCCAGTTAAACTTCTTAAACACCGACTTATCTCGGATCACCATCTCATACGACGTCACACACACGTCCCACTCACCCGGCATCATCACATCACGGATAAACGCTGCCTACGCACGCACACACACCCACAAACACACAGATTACAGGTTGAAGATGAGAGTCAGACAGACATATGGAGGAGGAGTGTGAATGTCTCACTCGAGCGTCTTTGTCCCCGATGAGACACACGGCTCTGAGAGATGGAACCCAGCGCTTAAATTCGTTCATCCAGTTGTGCAGCGTGGACTTGGGCACTAGGACCATGTGTGGGCCAGGAATGTTCCTGTAGTGCTTCAGGTATCCTAGTAACGCTATCGTCTGCAGGGTCTTTCCCAAACCCTACACACACACACACACACATACACACACACACACATGCAACACAAAAACACTTGTGGAAATTCTGTCTGTGTAACAACTACAAACATTGTGTGTGTGTGTGTGTGTGTGTGTGTGTGTGTGTGTGTGTGTGTGTGTGGGTACATGATACCATTTCATCAGCCAGGATGCCATTGATGCCGTTCTCATAGAGAGAAATCATCCAGTTTAATCCTCTGATCTGGTAATCTCTCATAGCTCCATTCTTCACATCTACACATCACAGTCAATTAATCAATCATTGACACCAATTAATCAAATGATTGGGCCTGCCTGTACATGTGTGAGAGAGTGAGAGTGGGCGTGTCTGTATATGTGTATGTCTGTATGTGATTGTGTGTATGTGTGAGAGAGAGAAAGAGAGTGCCTGTATGTGTCTGTATGTGATTGTGTGTGTGAAAGAGAGAGAGGGGGCATGTCTGTATGTGTGAGCGAGAGAGAGTGGGCATGTCTGTATGTGATTGTGTGTGTATGAGAGAGAGAGAAAGAGTGGGTGTGTCTGTATGTGATTATGTGTGTTGTGTGAGTGAGAGAGAGTGGGCGTGTCTGTATGTGATTGTGTGTGAGATTAAGAGTGGGCGTGTCTATATGTGATTGTGTGTGTGAGAGAATGAGTGGGTGTGTCTGTATGTGATTGTATGTGAGAGTGGGCGTGTCTGTATGTGATCTTGTGTGTGAGATAGAGAGAGAGTGGGCGTGTCTGTATGTGATTTTGTGTGTGAGATAGAGAGAACGAGTGGGTGTGTCTATATGTGATTGTGTGTGAGAGTGGGCGTGTCTGTATGTGACTTTGTGTGTGTGTGATTGTGTGTGTAAGAGAGAGAGAGAGTGGGCATGTCTGTATGTGATTGTGTGTGTGAAAGAGAGAGGGCGTGTCTGTATGTGACTGTGTGTAAGAGAGAGGAATGGGCGTGTCTGTATGTGATTGTGTGTGAGATTGAGAGTGGGCGTGTCTATATGTGATTGTGTGTGTGAGAGAATGAGTGGGTGTGTCTGTATGTGATTGTGTGTGAGAGTGGGCGTGTCTGTATGTGATCTTGTGTGTGAGATAGAGAGAGAGAGAGTGGGCGTGTCTGTATGTGATTTTGTGTGTGAGATAGAGAGAACGAGTGGGTGTGTCTATATGTGATTGTGTGTGAGAGTGGGCGTGTCTGTATGTGATTTTGTGTGTGTGTGTGATTGTGTGTGTAAGAGAGAGAGAGAAAGAGAGTGGGCATGTCTGTATGTGATTGTGTGTGTGAGAGAGAGAGTGGGCGTGTCTGTATGTGACTGTGTGTGTGAGAGAGAGAGTGGGCGTGTCTGTATGTGATTGTGTGTGAGAGAGAGAAATGGGTGTGTCTGTATGTGATTGTGTGTGAGAGAGAGGAATGGGCGTGTCTGTATGTGATTGTGTGTGTTTGTGTGTGAGAGAGAGAGAGTGGTCGTGTCTGTATGTGTGAAAAAGAGTGGACATGTCTGTATGTGATTGTGTATGAGAAAGAGAGAGTGGGCGTTTCTGTATGTGACTGTGTGTAAGAGAGGAATGGGCGTGTCTGTATGTGATTGTGTGTGAGAGAGAGTGTGCGTGTCTGTATGTGATTGTGTGTGAGTGACAGAGAGTGGTCGTGTCTGTATGTGATTTTGTGTGTGTGAGAGAGAGAGGGAGGAAGAGAGAGAGAGTGGGCGTGTCTGTATGTGACTGTGTGTGTGTGAGAGAGAGTGGTCGTGTCTGTATGTGATTTTGTGTGTGAGGGAGAGAGAGAGAAAGAGAGAGAGAGAGGGCGTGTCTGTATGTGATTGTGTGTGTCAGAGAGAGAGTGGGTGTGTCTATATGAGATTGAGAGTGGGCGTGTCTGTATGTGATTGTGTGTGTGTGAGAGAGAGAGAGAGAGAGTGGGCGTGTCTGTATGTGACTGTGTGTGTGAGAGGGAGAGAGAGAGTGGGTGTTTGTATGTGATTGTGTGTGTGAGAGAGAGTGGGTGTGTCTGTATGTGATTGTGTATGTGTGAGATTGAGAGTGGGCGTGTCTGTATGTGATTGTGTGTGTGTGTGTGTGTGTGAGAGGGAGTGAGAGAGAGAGAGAGAGAGAGAGAGAGTGGGTGTGTCTGTATGTGATTGTGTGTGTGAGAGAGAGAGTGGGTGTGTCTGTATGTGATTGTGTATGTGTGAGATTGAAAGTGGGAGTGTCTGTATGTGATTGTGTGTGAGAGAGAGAAAGTGGACGTGTCTGTATAAGCGCGTGTGTGTGTGTGTGTGTGTGAGAGACAAAGAGAGAGAGAGAGAGAGAGAGAGAGAGAGAGAGTGTGTGTGTGTGTGTGTAAAACTCACATGATGGAGACTCTTCGAAGCGGACGAGGATGTTGGTGGCCTTTCTGCTCTCTGACAGCAGCTCCTCATCTTCCTCCTGCTCCGTACGCCGATGACGATTACTGAACAAAACACAATCAATAATCAATAATCACAAACGCTCACACACACACACACACACACATTATTACTATTATTATTATTGTATATTACTCCAAACATAATACGCCTTTAAGTGAGCCAGAAAAACACCCGCTTCTCTTTATCTGCTGTTACCTTCATCACTCATTTCATACACCCCCTCCACTGCATTTTTCCTTTTATGGAGTTATGAGGGCGTGACTACATTCAAATGAGCTGTGTCTAGAACGTGCTTAACAAAACTCACTACAACAAATACACAACATTTACACACAAATTCACTAATATACAAATCAGTGTGGACGGTGTGCATGTGTGTGTGTGTCTGTGTGTGTGTGTGTGTGTGCATGTGTATAACTCACTCCCCGACTGACAGCAGGCTCTGTTTCTCATCCGGTTTAACTCGAGGTCGTCCGAGCCGCACTTTAAGGGGAGAGGTGGGGGATTTTACACTCGTCGGCTGAATGAAGTGAGTGAAGAGTTCCGTCTGTTTTAATAAAAACTCGAACCGGTTCGCCCGATCCGCTTTCTACAGAGAGAGCCAACTTTAGTAACAGTGTGTTATCTCACACACACACACACACACACACACACACAGAGTGTTCTATAATGTTTATTACAGAGTTATAAACCTCTGAGGAGTGAAAATTAACACTCACTCTTTTTTCTTCATACTCAGGATCCACTGTTGCTTCTTTCATTGCAGCTTTGGGAGGTGGAGCCAGCTGGAACGGGCGGTCCTACACACACACACACATATAAATATACATATTACAGTTGTAACATAAACACCCGTCCTGAAGAAAACATGTGTCATAAAAATAGACAGGCGATTGACACCTGATTAATAGTTAAATTAATAGTTGTAAATATTCGATGCATCGTGTCTTCCATCATCTCTGCACCACTGAGGTCCGATTTAATAATATATAAATATTAGAGGAAACTCTATAAACTTTTATTTTGTATAAATTTAAAGAATAGAGTTTTATCCTCTAAACTGCGTCTCAGTCAGTCTCTTTGGTCTCCACGGCTCTCTGCGGCTATATCTCAAAGGTGGAGGTTTTTCCAGACGAGTTCCAAACTTAGCGAAGATGGGACTTTAAAATAAAAGTCCCTTCTAGAACCGTATCGTCTTCCGAGTCTTCAAGAAGGAGGAGGAGCTACGATTCTGCATGAAATCATATTCTTTTGCATCATATCACATCATGTCAAGTAGGTAAGTAAAACTGTTGCTTTCTTGGAATTTATACCACTTACAGTCATTAAAGGAGCGCTATCACAGTTAGTGCGCATGCTCCACTTTTTACAGAAGCAAACTACCCGCATCATCGTAGTCTGAACTTGACTTAAGAATTCTGAGCTAAATATCACTATAATATACTATGATGTATAATATTAATATTAATATACAGAATAAATAAAAAAAACACACCATCTATCTCAGATAAACTCCGGGAAAATAACGGGAACACGAAACATGAATTCGTTAAACGGATAAATAAATTTACAACATACAGATGATACAAATAGAAACAGTGAGTGTGAACCTTTCCTTCTTTCTCTCCGGACCGCAGTCAGGAAACACGGGGGGAGATTTATTGATTCGTTTACTTATTTCCTCCATAAAGGTGCCGCGCTGCTCTTCTAACACCAGCCTGTATTCTATGGAAAATCTATATATTATTCGTTCATGCATTCATTTCATGAAGCGCTCAATCCTAATGAGGGTCGCGGGGAGGCTGGCGCCCATCTCAGCCGACTCTGGGTGAAGGAACACCCTGAACAGCTCGTCACACAACACACTCAGGGGCGATTTGGAACAGCCGAACGGGCCGCTGTGGATGTTTATTGGAATGTGGGAGGAAACCAGAGTACTTGGAGGAAACCCACGCAAGCACTGGGAGAACACGCAAACGCCACACAGAAACGCCCCGGGCCCGGCGCCTTCTTGCTGCGGGGCGAACGTTCTAACCGTTACGCCACCACGACACCCAATCTATTTATTATTATTTTTATATAAAATTCTACAGAAGGTAAAATACAGAACTAAACTAGGGCCCCTTTAAAACGACACACCGCCCCTTTAATGGGTTTTGAACACAGTGCATCTTCTGTGTGTTTATTTCAATGATTTTGGTAAATAAGAGTTAATGCGGTGGTAAAGGTGTGAACTGAACACTAGAAGAAACACATTTCTGTCTGTTTTTGTGTTTGTTATGAAGCTGAAGCAGCTTTAACACCAAAAACCTGGAACTTTCGGCCCTGAGGAAACAAACACGAGTTAGAATTTCACTTCGCTCGATTATATCTGAAGGAAATGATTCTTTCTGCTCCGTTTTACACAATAAAAAGCGTAAATAAACGGAGTCCTGAAGCTTCGTCCCTCCATCCCGCCATGTTTCTCCTGAATTCACCTCAGAAACTTCTCCCTCTCACCGCGCGCGCCAGCCCGCCCGCGCGCGCTCTCTCTCTCTCTCGCGCGCGCGCTCTCTCTCTCTCTCTCTCCTGTTTATCTGCGGGTCTCTCTCTCACCTGCTCCGTTTCGCCCGCGCGCGCGCCGGAAGTAGACGGCAGCTCTTCGTCAGACATTTTGTGCACCCCGTGCGAGTCTTTTCATACAATATTCAATCCAGAAATCAAATCTGAACAAAAATAAATAACCAACATTTAAAAAAAACCCAACAAACAACAACCGTCAACATCAGACTGGAGTCTCCATGTCCGGCTGGCATACGCCCCCCGTCAGCGTTCACACCAAGTCTCGCGAGAACAGAACCGCACAATCTCGCGAGACTCAGTAGCGCAGCGACATCAAAACAAAACAAAACAAAACAAATGAACGATGAATAAAGATCTGTCGGTTTGTTTGTTTCACATAAAATTACCAAATGATACACGACACTCAAATCTAATGACTGGAGACGCAAAATATCGCACCTCAGACGTACGATACAGTAATTACATTTAATTATATCTGTCAACACCGTACCGGCTGTTACTCACTTCAGACACCAGAGGGCGACAAACCCACATGTTTCACGCAATGTTACGTAAAGCGCTCAGAAATTCTTATATTACATATACATAGAAATATTTATGAATTAATCAATTAAAGCAAGTATCGTTTTAATTTTTATTGTATCCATTATCACAGATTAAAACACTTCCTCAGATCGTATAAAATCACTATAAGTGAACAAATCCGCAATGGAAATAAAATTTTGATTCAGTTCAGTACAGGATGACAGGTGTGCTATGTATATGTACTATGATAATGTTATAACACTATGCTGTACTATAATAACATAACACTGCACTGTACAGTAATATTACAACACTGTACTGAACTATAAAAAGAATAATAATATAACACTGTATTGCACTATAATATTAACACTGTACTGTACAATAAT
>JAOUQZ010000029.1:13773713-13786081 GCA_028564935.1 Neosilurus hyrtlii
CCACACAGTCGCTCTCACCGTGAACACTCACGCACTCACACGCTCTACTCCCAGCATGCACCAGAGAGAGAGAGAGACAGAGAGGCAGATAGAGATACAGAGAGAGACGAGAGAGAGATACAGAAAGGGAGAGATACAGAGAGAAAAGGAGAGAGAGAGACAGAGAGAGAGATACAGAGAGGGAGAGATACAGAAAGAGAGAGAGATACAGAGAGAGAGAGACAGACAGAGAAAGAGAGAGACAGAGTGAGAGAGAGAGACTGAGTGAGAGAGAGAGAGGTACAAAGAGAGAGATACAGAGACAGAGTCAGAGAGAGATACAGAGAGAGAGAGAGAGATACAGAGACAGAGTGAGAGAGAAAGAGACAGAGAGAGATACAGAGATACAGAGATAGAGAGACTGTGAGAGAGAAAGAGAGGCACAGAGAGGGGGGGGGTACAAAGAGAGAGGGGGAGAGATACGAGAGAGATAGAGAGACTGTGAGAGAGAGGCACACAGAGAGAGAGAGAGAGAGAGAGAGAGAGAGAGAAAGAGGGAGAGATACAAAGAGAGAGGGAGAGAGAGATACAGAGAGAGATAGAGACTGTGAGAGAGAGAGGCACACAGAGAGAGAGAAAAAGAGGGAGAGAGAGAGATACAGAGAGATAGAGAGACTGTGAGAGAGAGGCACAGAGAGAGAGAAAAAGAGGGAGAGAGAGAGCGAGAGAGAGAGATACAGAGAGGGAGAGAGAGATACAGAGAGAGAGAGAGAGAGAGAGAGAGAGATTTAAGAATAAAGGTAAATAAATAAATATATGAATAAAGACTAATTGCAGTGATTGAAGAGGAATGAGGCTGTTGTGGATTTGTTGTTATAGTTGGTTTACACCCTCCAGGTGCTCACACTGTACCCGTCCTGGAATGTGGTGCGACTGCATGAGGTGTGAAACTCAAGGGAGGTTTGCAGTCATTGGTTGGCTTTTCAGTGCTGTAGTTCTTCACTTAACCAGCAGAGGGCACAATGAGATTATACTGCATTTTAACTCAGAGGACATTTTAAAAGCATCTTCATCAAAACAAAGGTCTTCATCATCAAGCCCCAGTCAGTCCGTCTCTCCCTTATCCATGAGTTCCGCGAGTACCTGAGGTGGTACGTGTTCGACCTTCTCCATCCTCGCATTAAGTGCTGAGCTGCTACACGGATCTTTCTTACGTGTACACGCCTTTAATCTGCACCAATCTGTGGACTAAATTATACAGCAGTAATTTTGTGGCACACTGGCTTAATGGTTTGCACATCTGCCTCACAGCAAGGTCAGGACAGGCTCGAGTCCCGGGCTCGGCAAGGGCGTTTCTGTGTGGAGTTTACATGTTCTCCTTGGGCATGCATGGGTTTCCTCCAGGGACTCCAGTTTCCTCCCACAGTCCAAAGACACACACATTAGGTTGTTACAAACTGACCCGTGTGAATGGTTTTGTGTGTTGGCCCTGTGGTGGACTGGTGAGCTGTTCAGGGTGTACCCAGCCGTCGCCCAGAGTCAGCCGAGATTGGCTCGAGCCTCCTCGCGACCCTAGTAGGATTCAGCAGTTCGGAAAACAGACGGATGAACTTTACCATAACAGACGTGTAGGCTGCACTAACCTACATTTGGTATCATTTTCTACAGGAAAATCTGATGACTGATGAACACCCCCCGCATCCCCCTTGGTTTTTAATGTATTAAACGTTTGTGTGAATCCCACGGGGGTATATTACAGATTCAACCCCCGAACATCAACTGCACTTCAGACCATGACATCCCCACGTCAGCATCTGACACCTCACTAATATTCGTGGAGGTCAATGAGCATAAATCCCCAGGAGCACACCCTCATATCTCCACAACCTCTCCCCAAAACCAAGTGGAAAGCCTTCCCAGAAGAGTAGGGTTTATTCTGAGAGGTACAGGGGGTGATGGACAGGGGTGCATTTACTTTCAGCCATATAGTAAAACTGCCACTGTGAAGTAAATGGTTCATAGCATTCCCGAACCAATAATGTGACAAATCTCTCATTACCACAAATATGCCACAGTACCAATAAAATATAGCTTTGGTGTTATGTGATGTCACTTTCTAATTTGAATGGTGCGTTAACTGAAGACTCGCACCTCCTACAGTACCGTTTTTAAATCATCTTTCACTGCAGGTGGACCAGGGACTTCAAAATCAAAAGAAGGACATAAGATCATTTTGGAGTTAATTTACTTACCCAGAGAGCAAACAGGCTTCTCAAACCTACACCCACAAATATCAAGCGTTCACTTAGCCCTGCCTTCTCCAGCACACCTGACTTCATTCGCTAATTAATGACTCGCTCAGGCGCGTTCGAAGCCTCCAAGACTTCACTGATTAAAAGTACTTCAGCCTGACCCTGGAGTTCTGAGGTGAAGCCGGACAGCCTGTCCTGCGAAATACTATGAGAAAGCAAGCGAGCCTTTCCGCGGAATACCGAGCACCGCTGACTTATCTGACGTTAGCGGAAATTCGCCAAAAAATTGAAAAACATGTTACTGTTGGGAAAAAAAAGTCTCAATCACCTTGTTCACTCGAGATGGAGTTTATTACCACTTGAGATGTTTTGTGTGTGTGTGAGAGAGAGAGTTTGTGTGTGTACGAGTGTAAGCACTCAGAGGCAGTATGGGTAAAGGGTAGTGATTGACAGCAATTAAAACCCCATAAACATTTAAGTTGTTGTTTATACATTCACGGTCTGCGAGTTTACACCCATATATATGAATAAAAAAAAGAAAAAGAAAAAGAAAAAGAAAAAAGCTTGCGGTGGTTTAACTGAGCTCTCCCACACACACACACACACACACCAGCAGAACAAACATGTCAGCATTAATTTACAGATCATAAACAAATGCAAACTGATATAAATCATGTGAAATTATAACAAACATCGTCACAAATGAACCAGCATTACCTGTTTTTTTTCTTCTCAGAACTGTTTAAAAAACTCTCGGTACATAACGTAATGTTTTAAGTGCATGACGTTGGATTTGGTGACATCTTTAACGGATCCGTCTCGCTAATTTATCTGTAACATGCTAGCATCGATCGCAAACTCACTTCAGATTGTTCTTTCAATCAGACGACACAGTTTCCACCATTGAGGCTAAAAAAAAAAGTCCACTCAAATTCTTTTTTTTTTTTTTTTTTTAGGAGGGGGGCTAATTTTTTTTAACATTATGTACTGGGAAGAACATTGATGAACGTGTTTGAAAGTAGCGACCAAATACAACAAAGAGCATAATTTGAACACATGAAACTTCAAACCTAAAGTTTTTCTTTTTTTGTTCCCAGGAATCACCATGTTCAGCTAAAGGTCCCATGAGTGTGAAAAGCGTAGTAACTATATCTGTGTAGTGTTAAACGTAGCACAAAAAACATAAAACATTTATCAAATCTGAAAAACGTCAACTAATCATCAGTTTCTATGTTTAAAGAAAAGTATCAACACGTAGAATCTGTGGCATCCTGTGGGAATAGCAGCAGAAACACTGCGAGCATATCGCAAAAATTTCTGTCGAGTGAGTCGAAAACTCGCAAACCACAAAACCAACCCAAAAACTTCTACACAAAAATATTCAGTCACCTGCTACATAAATGCCAAACATGGCGAATAAAAAAAAGACATCATAGATGCCCCAAAAAACCAACCCTACAGCATCACTAAAACAGAATAGCTTATACGTGTGAGAGGAAACAGTAACAGTAAACGTGTGCGAAAGATACAAATCATTACGTCAGTAAACATCCAACCATAAGACCTGTTCACCTTGATTATTGTTTTCTTCGTTTGTTCATTTATTTGTTTGTTTTTAAATCTGGATGTTTACGTGTTGCGTTCGGCTGCCGCCGCAGAGAATCCGACCTCCAACTCGTTCCTCCTATTCTTGGTCATCTCTCTTGTAGCGTCTGATTGGTCAGCTCGGTAGTGAGGTATACCCTGGGTGACACCGACTGGTCGACTCTTCCACGGTGGATGATTGCACGGGTACTGATCGCTGTGTTCGCCACTCGAATCGTCTCCATCGGCACTGATTTTCAGGATACGTGCAGTGCCGCTTTTAGGATAAGCCGCCTGTAGGGGGAGATGTGAAGGTCTAACTGTTGGCTGACAGCTAAAACTAGACACAGTTTCCACCCAAGGGGTACCACGGGAGAATCTTTGTTGCTGCTGAGAGATAGAGGTATCCTTCTGGGTAGACTCCGATTCACAACCATGCCCCTGTCTCCCGTGTCTCCCTTGTTGAACCGCGTCACAAAGGTCTCCTGTGTCGGCGCTATTTTTCCTGCGGTGGAAGGAGGCAGCTGTCTTATGGCAGGTGGAAACCAGGGAGGCATACAGCTCGCTGGTCTGGAGCTCGAGACTATCGGTATCCAGAGAGCGGCTACGTCGGTTCAGAGCGAGTGGCGCAGGAACCGGAGGGCACGGACGGCCCAGGCTAAGGTGACGGGGGAGGCTTGTGATGCCCCAAGCGTTGCTGAGCAACAAACTTTGCTCATAGGCATCAAAGGTTCTCTGATCGCACTCGGCAAAAGCGTCCTGCTGTAAGTAGCAACCGTCGTCTTCGAACACCTCGAACGGGGATTCCTCCTCCTCCTCTACAAGCTCTGGCTGTTCACATTCACCCTCGTTCTCCATGTCAACCACATCAAAAGTCACAATGGCGGGAAGAGCACTTAGGCTTGGTCCAAACGGTGAGCTAGATTCCGAGCCGTCCAGACTCTCAGTGGAGTTGCGATAAAGTCTGGTGTTTTTGGTAAAATCAACTAATGCTTGTGAAAAACAAACCATCAGCTCCTCCTGTGATTGGCTGCAGACTCTGGTGGGCGGTAAAGAACAATCATCCGACGCAGATGAACACTTTTCTTGCTTAGAATACTGTGCTGCATCTTTTACAAGGCTCGCGGCCTTCGAGACTTGCTTGATTAACCTTGAATCGGCAGGAGAACTGTACAAGGTTCTGTGCTGACCTTCACTATGAGGCAGAACCTCTTTTAAAGCTTGGGATCCTGGCAGTGGTCTGGATCCAGACTGATGGTGCGCCTCCTCTTCTGAGTTTGGATCACTGTATAAACGGTCATTACAATACAGATGCTGATCTTTGGATGGGCTTCTCAGGTTCTGCAACTCGCAACACAGCAAGGCATGCTGGATCTTACTCAGACGCTCTTCCTCCGTCTCCATGGCACCAGATTCCAAGGCAGCAGATGTCAAGGCATAAAGAAGATCTCCTTTACTTTTGTTTCCACCCAGCAACCCTCGGCTGTCTTTAGAAGGCAGAGTCGGGCTGAGCAATCTATCATCGGGCTCAAAAAGTTCATAAAGAGCGTCGCCGCTATAACTGTCCCGGGGAAGTCTTTCCTGCTGTGGATGGTCACGAGAATCTTCATCAGCCCCAGGTGTGGTGGCGTCGTAGTAACCCTCATCACTGTTTGGCACCGATCCCTGTCTGTCACTCTGGGGAGTCAGGAGCTCGGTAGGTGTAAGGACTGTTTCCGTGATTCCCAAAGGACTAGTGCTAGTGTTGCCACTAGTGCTGGTGGTGACATGGAAGGAGCTTGTTGGCTGATCGGGAGTGGATGAAGGACTGGCAGTCTGCTCCGACGGTAGGTAGCACACCTCGCTGCCCTCCGACTCCCACAAGCCGTGCAGGTACTCGTTGTCCACTTCATCCGGAGTTGCCATCTCCTCTCCGCCACCCTGATAAGTCACAAGGCAGGAGCTGCGTTTGCCGGCAGTACGACTTCCTCTCTCACCTGATACCGAACTCTCTGCAACGCTGACGTCATCCTGGTCAGCGATGATGTCACCGCAACCAGTCAACGAATCGAAACTCTTCAGCGAGGACACGTCTCCAAAGATCAAGTTGTCGGTCGAGAAGGACATTTTAGGAGGGTCTCCCTCAGGTAAGTCTGTGTGCAGTTCAGTGAGACGAGCCATCTCAGAGTCCGCAGACAGCGGCTGCCGATACGTAACCAGGCCGCCCTTTTTCTTTTGCTCCTTCTCTTTCTCTGCCTCATACTGACCTTCATCACCACCTTTTTCTTCTTCCTCATCCTCATCAACCTTCCCTTTTCTCCTCAAGTACTCGGGCAGTAGTGTTTCCTCCAGTGAATGTGCGTCAGGGTCAGCGGCAGGCAATTCTGTGAAATCATCGCTGTTGGATTCCATAGGCACATCCGGCTCGATCAAATCTGCAGGACTCTTGCTGTCATTATGGTCACCGTGACAACCAAGATTTGCCAACCTTCCAGGCACTGTTTCACCCGAGGAGATTTCAAGCATCTCGTTTTTTTCCACTTCGACGTTATTTTTGCTTTTCCGGTGCTTCCTAATGCTGCTGAAGAGACCCCTGAGACCCCGCTTTTGTCGCGGCAGGGACTGCGACTTCGCAAAACTTTCTTGCACTTTGTGCAGATCGCTGGAGCTGTTCGGCTTGTGGAATTCAAACTCCGCAGACGTCACATCGCCGCCGCCTCTAATGCTATCGTCCCAACATGCTCTGCTCACACCATCATAAGTCTGACTCTTGGTTACGCCCATTTTAGATGACCATCTTCCTTGACTCTTGCCTCTTCCAACAAAAAAGCTGGGCAGCATACAGATGCTCTTTCGACCTCCGAAAATCTTAAAGGCAGTCTTTCTTAACT
The DNA here is from genome assembly GCA_028564935.1 of Neosilurus hyrtlii. Lineage (NCBI taxonomy): Eukaryota > Metazoa > Chordata > Actinopteri > Siluriformes > Plotosidae > Neosilurus > Neosilurus hyrtlii. Next base: position 13,780,399 of record JAOUQZ010000029.1, read on the forward strand.
TTCCCGCCGGAGGCGTCTGGGGTGACTGAGGATCAGGAGAGACGGCATCTGATGGCTGGCTACCACCAGCAGCACCAGGAAGCTCACTTCCTCCTGGAGTTTCCATGGCAACTCAGAAACTCTTTGCTACAGTTGTACAATCATGACACGAACATCTCGCCCATGTGCAGCTGAAAGAACGTTGACAAAATGTCCATCAGACACGTCTTCTGCCATGTTACACCTGAGAAACAAAAAAACAACAAACAATTAGCCCGAGAGAAACACTGAAGTGGTGGGAACTCCATGGACCATGAAGAATGAACCTGAAGTACCAAGACCTACAGGCCAAATGACTAAAGGAGGAAATGGGAAGCAAAAGAACTAGCATTTCACCCAGGAGGATTAACCTTCCTTTAAAGGTCTCAGATTTCTGTTTTGTGGATCTGATTAGCTTTAGGAGTAGCTGCATAAATCAGTAGATGCATTGTGAGAACGCGGGTATGAAATCAGACGTTAAAAATAAAAATGATCTTATATTAAAATAAAAATCTGATCAGAACAGAAACAATCAACAAAAATGCATCACTGAGCAGAAAAGTTTATTTTCTGCTCAGTGATGCATTTGATCTAATGTACAATAAACAGTGTGAAGAAAGCCTTATAAAGCCTAATAAAGCCTTATAATGCATTGCAGGCCGGCGAGTCTCAGGGTTAGCATTTTAACGCTAACTAGATTTTCAAGATATCAGTGAATGCGTTTTAACAGAGAGAAGAACAAATGGTCCTCACAGCAGGGGAGATGAATATCAGGAGGAGAGAGCAGCCTGGAGCAAAGAAAAGTTGGAATGCTGTAAGGTTCGTCAAGGGAAAAATTCATCTGAATAAATCGAAACCAACACTGAGTAGATCTTCAGTACATCTCTCTCAGTGTAAAGTGGATCCGTTTTAAATCCCAAACAAACTCCTCATAATTCTGTGCCATCTACACCATCAATACGCCGCAGGGGTTCCTCAGGGGTCGGTGTTCAGACCACACCTTTAGTCTGACCTTAATCACCATTAAAAAGTTATTGTCTTCGTCAGGACGTCACTTTTTGCCTTTTCCGCGTTGGTCATTAGCGTGATTACGAACGTACTGAACTGCTTTTGATCTTTAATTGAATTTGAAAGCAAAATTCTTGGTGTATTTAATCAAAAATAGTCTAAAAACATGATGTAAACAAAAATCTGTTGGGATAAACCTGTACATCTCTACATACAGGCAGGTCCACACTCACACTACACACTTATACACACTTTCAGCATAACACAAACGCACAGAACGCGCTGATGACGTATTTACTAACTACACAGTTCAATAAATAAATCAACATTATCTGTTGATAACATTCACCCACCTTATTTTACCACAGCTGGAAAACCACCCGTATTCGTATATAACCCAGCCTCTCGTCACTACCCAATAATTCACGCGGACCCGTCTCCTGTGCTGTAATTGGCCACCTTAAAAGTCTAAAGCGCAAGCGGAGCCTAAAGTGTCGAATCATAGCAGGCGAGGGCGGGGCTTGTCGGAATGCGGGTAAGGAAACAACAAAGCCTTCGCTATCTGTTTGTTCGGTTAGCCAACAAGCTAAAGCTGCGTTTAGCTCATACTGACTTTGAAGGATTCTTAACTGTTCCTTGTTCCGTTATGTGCAAAAATCAAAATGTACATTAAGCCAATCAACAGGGCATCTACAAAAATAGAATAAAAGCGAGAACACACTCACCATTTTATTTTGTAATTCCTGTTTTAGCAGAAGCCCTTAGCAACAGTCTATGCAGGAGAAAAATAGCCTTCGCGTCTGAACGCACGGATAACGCGTCACTTCCGGAAAGGCTGTGTGCATTCTGGGAAATGTAGTCTGAACTTCAAAAACACCGTTATGCATTATAGAAAATCTTTTAAGCAGATCAAACAGTAAAATACGGCTTTTAAACACTTACTTCAACAAGTTTTCTTAAAAAAAAACTTTGTAATTTAGAAATAAGTTTTTTTTATTTGTACACATATAAACCATAAAGCAGAGGGGCACAGATATATTATTGTAACTTGGCGAGAGGGCATCAGATGAGCATTTTGCTCCATCGTAGAGAGAGGGATATATCAGGATTCTGTTTCCAACATGATCCCATGCATGGACCACCACTAAAACTGAAGGGGTTCTTTCCAGGTCCAGTCCTCTCCCCTCCACCATGTTTGCTGAAAATCAGATCAGTGGTTTTTGTGTAACTGACAGAAAAATTCCTTTGATAAATGCTTGTTAAAATTCTTTAATAAATTCCTGGCTCTGGCTCAAGATCGTTTTTGTGTAATAAAAAACAAAACCTGACCCCGTGTCAGAGGTAAAGAATGTTCGTTTCCTGCGAGTCCTCCTAATATCCCTGGGAAAACAGTGATACCCTGTTCAGGGTTTAATGGTTTTGACAAAAAATAAAAGCAAATAAAGAAAATTTAATAATGTGTTTCAAAATAGCAATTTATTCCTCTTTTGTGTCAATAATAAAAAATGGAACAAATCGTTTTATTTCACAGAAAATGTACTGTAATATGTAGAAAGTCTACTGGCAGAACCACATAGAGCAGAATAAAATAAAAAGGATGTTAAAGCTTAAAAAATGCAAGAAATAACAAAAATACAAAAATATATGTTTGTATCATCCTGCTGCTTTTACAAAAGTTCACATTAAAAAAAAAAAAATATTATTATCGAAGTTGAAATATAAGTAACTTCCCTTTATGTTTATGGTTTTGTCCTGGAGTAACGAAGGCTAATGGAGCGAACATGTACCAGAAGCTTCTCGCCTCCAATTCAGTGCGATGATAAAAAATTCAAACAGAATCCAGCGTCGCTTTAGAACAGGTCTGTGCAGTGCTTATGAACGTGTTATAAACGCAAAGCTTCACAGATACGAAATACCTTTCTACTAACCAAAGGAAATGTCTCGAAATCCGTGAATCAACAAACAACACAACAATACAAACATCACTTTGGTAAAGTTTACAGAGTAAATCAGCAGAACTGAGTGCAGTGCAGTTTTTTTCTCTTTCATTCGTCTTTTCATTTTGCAGAATTATTGCTTTTACATTCGTGTAGAATTTATTACTGTTGTTTATCTCACAGTAGTTTATTTCTTTAACACGGAGCACACTTTAATATTAAACATCAAAACTTTTCAAGTGTAAAAAAACAGTCATTCGATGAGCAATGCAGTAACGTTACTTTCTCAAATCTTTTCCATATAAACCTTTTGTTCGATTGTAAAAAATATCTTTCGCTAACAAAGAAAACTTTATGGACAAACGCCGGCTCAGCGAAAAACTGCAAAGGGTTCAAAACTGCACATCCGACTGAGCTTCATACAAAAAAACAGTCTGACGGGCGTGTTTCGGACCTGTCGCTAAAAAGCTGCTCCGTGGTAATCAGTTTGGCACTTTGTGGGCGTGACGTAATTTTTTGGGGTGTAATTGTTGGAGGTGTGGCTATGAATTCCATTCCATTATTAGCACTGCAATGTGTAACGAATGGAATTTGTGTGGGGGCGTGGCTAAAATGTCACCCTACTGAAACATTCAAGTTTATTTGAACAATATGTTCGTTAGGTCGGCCTAGTTTATGTTCTGGATGGGGGCGTGGCTTAGCGATGACATTGTTTATATATACTTTTTCATATGAATGTGATTGTTTAAGATTTCACAAAAATTTATTTGTGAACCGTTTGAGGTGTACAGTTGTTTGTAGGCGTGGCTTAAATAACTTACTATATTAAAATTTTATTATGAGTTTGGCTGAAATATTATTCAACTTTTTTAATTGTTGGAATAAACTGTTAAAATGGGTGTGGTTAAAATACCATATAAGGGGTGTGGCTAAAATATCACTGGCACTGTAATAATGGTGTTCATGGTGGCTGTCACTGTGTGTGTGTGTGTGTCCTGAGTGCTTTTGTTTCCCTTTAGATTTCAGCTCCGTTCCAAACGTCAGTGTTGTTACTATGGCGATTCGACAGGTTCCGTTTTCTCCACCTCCCCACTCAAGATCTTTGTTGCCATAGAAACGGGTTTGTCCTTCGAAGCCACCTTCAGCAAGCTTTCGTTTTTTTCCTGATTACACTCCGCCTCCCCTCTGGCACCAGCGCTCAAAGAGGCACAATCTTCATTGGTTTGGTCAAAGGTGGAGGTGGGCGTGGCCTCGTCGGAGTCGTTCTGCTCAGGAAGCGGACTGATTGGTCCGTCAGAGGGGGCGAGGACTCCATCAGCAATAGCCAGTTGCTGATTGGTGGATGTTGATTGTTAGTAAATTAATTCATAAACTGCAAAAATATCTATATATAAACTCTTGTTGGAAATATTAGAATGTTTCTTACTCTTTGCAGTTCCGTCATTGTCTTCTCCTCAAACGTCTGTCTCACACTCAGAGACAGCAGGGTGTCCAGGATGGACTGTCTCGGGTGTATCCCTGTATCATAACGGTTATACATCCCACACCAAAACCTGACACACACACACACACACACACACACACACACACACACACACACACACTTAGTTCACCCAAATACACAACACTTGTACATCAACATCTTTTTTGTGTCTCTGTGTCTGCAAATCTGCGAGTCCGAGTCTGTGTGTCTCTGAGTCTATGAGTGTGTGTCTGTGAGTCTATGAGTGTGGGTCTGCGAGTCTGTGTGTCTGCGAGTGTAAGTGTGTGTCTGCGAGTTTATTAGTCTGCGTGTCTACGAGTCTGCGTGTCTACGAGTCTGCGTGTCTACGAGTCTGCGTGTCTACGAGTCTGCGAGTCTACTAGTCAATGAGTCTACGAGTCAATGAGTCTACGAGTCAATGAGTCTGTGTCTGCGAGTTTGTGAGTCTGCACGTCTGCGAGTCTGTGTTTCCATGAGTCTGTGCCTGCGAGTCTGTGTGTCCATGAGTCTGTGCGTCTGAATCTGCGTGTCTATAAGTCTGCAAGTCTGTGAGTCTTTGAGCCAACGAGTCTATGTGTCTGCGAGTTTGCGAGTCTGCGCGTCCATAAGTCTATGCGTCTGAGTCTGCGCGTCTGTGTGTCCATGAGTCTGTGTGTCCATGAGTCTGTGTGTCTATGAGTCTGCGTGTCTATGAGTCTGCGTGTCTATGAGTCTGCGAGTCAGCGAGTCTATGAGTCTGCGAGTTTGCGAGTCTGCGCGTCCATAAGTCTATGCGTCTGAGTCTGCGCGTCTGTGTGTCCATGAGTCTGCGTGTCTATGAGTGTGCGTGTCTATGAGTGTGCGTGTCTATGAGTGTGCGTGTCTATGAGTCTGCGAGTCAGCGAGTCTATGAGTCAGCGAGTCAGTGAGTCTATGTGTCTGCGAGTTTGCGCGTCTGCGAGTCTGTGTGTCCATGAGTCTGTGCGTCTGCAAGTCTGTGTCCATGAGTCTGCGTGTCTATGAGTCTGCGAGTCTTTGTGTCCATGAGTCTGTGCATCTGAGTCTCTATGAGTCTGCGAGTCTGTGTGTCTATGAGTCTGCGAGTCTGTGTGCCTATGAGTCTGCGAGTCTGTGTGCCTATGAGTCTGTGTGTCTATGAGTCTGCGAGTCTGTGTGCCTATGAGTCTGTGTGTCTATGAGTCTGCGAGTCTGTGTGTCTATGAGTCTGCGAGTCTGTGTGTCTATGAGTCTGCGAGTC
>JAOUQZ010000029.1:13801628-13813881 GCA_028564935.1 Neosilurus hyrtlii
TCAGGTGTGCTGCTGCTTAGTTGGAACAAAAGCCTGCAGCCACAGCGGCCCTTTGTGGAATGAGTTTGAGACCCCTGTTCTATATAGTAAATGATTATACAGTAGAATAATCAGTGGACTCACTAGCTTTAGATATTTATGTTTATTTAAGCCAACCTTAAATCTGCCCAAGGCATCATCTATGAAGAGAACATATATAAAACTAAAGTGCATTAGATATACATATATACACACACACACACACACACACATATATATATATATATATATACACACATACATACATATGGTATACACTGTAAATACTAAATGGTACCGGGCAGCCTGGTGGTGTAGTGGTTAACAGGCCTGCCTGACAGCAAGAAGATACATAAGGACTTCTTGCCAGTCCACGGTAGAACAACACACACTCACATCTAGGGGCAATTTGGAACTGCCGATTACCCAGAACCTTCTTTCTACGATGAGGATGAGATCAGCACTACACCACCGCACCACCGCAGAAAGAAACAAATCTGTCCTGAAGCTGCAAAATAATACACACCTAAAAAACAACAACAAAAACAGAAAATCTATGTAAATAAATAAATAACCGCCTACTGATTTAAATGTACACCAATAAAGTTTTTAAAGACGACTTTATTGACATTTTTGTTTCAGGAGTGAGAAATGAGAAAATAAAACATATTAAACATTGAATTAAAAATTTCAAATAACAATAAAACAGCCACTTCATTTAAACATATCTTTAATAAAAAGAAATTAAATACTTCATACTAAATATTCACAATATAAAGCACATATAAAAACAATATAAAAAAATATAAAACAATTTAACAAAAAATAACACGATGGAGATTTCCTTTTTAAAAATCACAAAAACACTTTCTTCATTAGCAGCAAAAACATCACAATAAAAAATCCTTACATTACACTCACTGTGTCTCGAACAAACACCAGCAAGGGACACGTCTCACTACCTACTCAAAATTCCTTGTATATTCATGGTTACACACTTAAAAAATTAAATACTAATACTAATAATACTACTAATAATAACAACAATAATAATTTCCTGAAATTACAGACAAATAAAATTCAACAAGAAGGAAAAAATGACAGGATGATTCTTATTTTAGTGGCAATTAACAGTGTAATAAATGTGTGTGTGTGTGTGTGTGTATGTTACTCATCAGGTTTTCTCTTGGGTTTTTTGGGGTTGCGTGAGCGGCTCTTGGCTTTACACAGAGGACAGATCGGGGCGTTCCGGTGGATCTGCTGGTGACACGACAGACATGTCTACACACACGCACACACACACGCAGGCACACACACACACACACACACACACACACACACACACACAAACACAGATAATTTTTTTTATTTGTTCTTTGCTGTTGCTGTGTAATGACTCTCTGTAGTGTCTGTCTCTGTAATGACTATCTGTAATTACTTTCGCTGTAGTGTCTCTCTGTAATGACTCTCTGTAGTGTCTGTCTCTCTGTAGTGTCTCTCTGTAATGACTCTCTCTGTAATGTCTGTCTCTCTGTAGTGTCTCTCAGTAACCTCTCTCTCTGTAATAACTCTCTGTCGTGTCTCTCTCTGTAATGTCTGTCTCTATGTAGTGTCTCTCTGTAACGACTCTCTGTAATGACTCTCTGTAGTGTCTCTCTCTGTATTGTCTCTCTCTGTAATGTCTGTCTCTATGTAGTGTCTCTCTGTAACAACTCTCTGTAGTGTCTCTCTCTCTGTAGTTTCTCTGTAACGTCTCTCTGTAATGTTTGTCTCTCTGTAGTGTCTGTCTCTCTGTAGTGTCTGTCTCTCTGTAGTGTCTCCCTCTGTAATGTCTGTCTCTCTGTAGTGTCTCTCTCTGTAATGTCTGTCTCTATGTAGTGTCTCTCTGTAACGACTCTCTCTGTAATGACTCTCTGTAGTGTCTGTCTCTATGTAGTGTCTCTCTGTAGTCTCTCTGTAATGTCTCTCTCTGTAATGTCTCTCTGTAACGACCCTCTCTGTAATGACTCTCTCTGTAGTGTCTCTCTCTGTAGTCTCTCTGTAATGACTCTCTGTAGTGTCTCTCTCTGTAATGTCTGTCTCTCTGTAGTCTCTCTCTGCAATGTCTGTCTCTATGTAGTGTCTCTCTGTAACATCTCTCTCTGTAGTGTCTCTCTCTGTAGTGTCTGTCTCTATGTAGTGTCTCTCTGTAACGTCTCTCTCTGAAATGACTCTCTGTAGTGTATCTCTCTGTAATGTCTGTCTCTCTGTAGTGTCTGTCTCTATGTAGTCTCTCTCTGTAATGACTCTGTAGTGTCTCTCTCTGTAATGTCTGTCTCTATGTAGTGTCTCTCTCTGTAGTTTCTCTGTAACATCTCTGTAATGACTCTCTATAGTGTGTCTCTCTGCAATGTCTGTCTCTCTGTGGTGTCTCTCTCTGTAATGTCTGTCTCTCTGTAGTGTCACTCTGTAATGTCTCTCTCTGTAATGACTCTCTGTAGTGTCTCTTTCTGTAATGTCTCTCTATAATGTACACACTTGTAGTAAAGCGGAAACTGTGCCGTGTTTATCTAGACTCCTCTGGCTGTTTTCAGCACAGCTTTCCTCCTTGTAAACGGCCTGTAATCACTAGCACCTGACCCAGTTCTGTTGTACCTTCATGGGCGGTGGCTGCTGCCGGAATGTGGTTGCTGGTTGTCGGGCATCCTGTTTCCTTGAAGAATGAAGCTGTTGTACTGTCGCTGCTGCTAAGTATTCTGGGATTGGAGGCTCAACAGGGTCTTTCTGCCATTCGGATTTCTGCTTCTCAAAGTAGCTATACACAGACACACATTTATGAGGTTCACCCTTTCAGAGAAACAAAGTGTGTGTGTGTGTGTGTGTGAGAGACTGACTCGATTGACAGCCGCTCTTCTTCCTCTTGGCTGAGTTCCGGAAGTCTCTGCAGGCCGAGCGTCGCTCTCAGGGTGTCAACGTGCTCCTTCAGTGGTTTGTACTCATCATACAATCTCCGCGTCGAATCCAGCAGCTTGTTCAGATCACATTCTGACTGCTTTATAGTGTTCTCCATCTGACACACACACACACACACACACACACACACACACACACACACACACACACACACACACACACACAGACACACAGACACACAATTACTTCCTGCACCCGCTCATAATCTGACAATTCACACAGCACATTAACATTCTCTTACATCACCCACTGTTTACTCTGAAAACCCCCCAAAAACGATTTCCAGATGTTAATAGGATTCTGGATCTTTCTCACAGTCATTCCACGCTTTCATTTCGAAGTTTGAAGTCATTCCTATTGACGTAACATGAAAATAACAGCGCTGATGTGTATCAGAGTATTCTTTTTATTATATTATAGAGATCATGCACAGCGTAGCAACCACACTTTTCCCAAGACAAATATATAGATATAGCTATTTTTGCTTCTGGAATTTTCCAACATTCCCAATACTGCAAAATAATAAGCATCTAATAAGGAAGAAGATTTTCCGAGAAAAGATAAAAGGTCAGGAAAATAAAACAGCTGAATAACACAAGAAGTAGGACACCAACAACCGGGGAGCAATTCTGCTGCCTTTACACACTCAGAATTCAGTCAGGGACGTTCCGCACGATTGTAGGTGTAACAGTGTGCAGATTGTGCCTTCATGCCTCTCCTACAATCCCGCGCACGGTTTCATCCAGTGTGTGTGCATACCACATTGATGTCAGTGTGAACGAGGCGGAGCTCCTCGACGTGCGCCATCTTCTCCTGCAACAGCAGCTCCATCTCCTGTTTATATTCGCGCAGGTGTTTCTCCTCACATTCCAACGTCACAAACTCGGAGCGGAGACGCACCTTCAGCTTCTCCATCTCAAACGTCTTATTACTACACACACACACACACACACACACACACACACACACACACAGGAGAGTTAGTACACCTACCTGTCTGCACTCAGTGGAGTGTAAGCGATGGTGTTTTTGTGTGGAGTTTGGGAATCTTCTTCCACTGCCTGTGTGGGTCTCCTCCGGGTACTCCGGCTTCCATCCACAGTATAGGCACAGTAGGCTAACAGGCTGTTAGTGTGAATGGTTTTGTGTGTGTGTGTGTGTGTTCAGATAGAACACACACACACACAGATAAACAGATTCCCTAATAGAATTAAGTAGCTTGTTTCAGGCAAATGAATGAATGAATGTTTATCATATGGATCATCTGCCATACACGTCCCTGTTAACAAGCTGTTACTATGGAAACGGTACCATAGAAACAATAATATATAACACAAGTAACGGTAGTAGTATAAAACAAGCACATATAAACATGTGATTCATATAAACTGACTGTAATAAATGTGTAATAAACATCATTTAAATGATTAAAGTGAATTATATTCACATATTTCAGTCATTCCTGAAGTATAATAGAGCTTTTGTGAACATTAAACAGGATATTTTGAATTTAAAGTAATGTTTCTGGAGGAAACCAGTAGCTCGGATGAGATGTTTATAACAATAGCTAAAGCTAGCTGCTAATTCTGTCTCCTCCTCCTGACAGAGCTCACCGGATCTCCTTAATGTTCTCCAGTTTCCTCAGGATCTCCTGCTTGTCCGCCATTTTTACTTTTAAACGCGTTACTGAATGAAATTAAAGCTCGATGGACTTATCGTACAGGTACACTCGGACAACAGACGCGAACCAGCTAAGGACTACACAAACAGACCTTTAACCTACTCGGTATCCCATTAAGCATTGCGAATGCGGAAACGGAAGTGCTTATAAGGCATCTGCGATTACCGGAAACGCGCTAATAAATAAATTTCCCAGGAATCCTGGAGTTAAAGTAAAGCACAACTGAACATCAACAGCTATACAGCCTTTTTTATTATTATTATTATTATTATTATTATTATTATTATTATTAATAATAATAATAACAATAATAATAATAACAACAATAATAATAATAACAATAATAACAACAACAATAATAACAACAACAACAACAATGATAATCACAATAATAATAATAATGAAATAACAAAAACAATAATAAGAATAATAGTAATAATAATAATAATAATAATAACAACAAAAATAATAACAATAAAAAAATAATAATAACAATAACAACAATAACAACAATAATAACAACAACAATAATAATAACAATAATAATAATAATAGTAATGAAATAACAACAACAATAACAACAACAACAACAATAAAAATAATAATAGTAATAAAATAACAACAACAACAATAACAACAACAACAATAATAATAATAATAAAAAATGTTAATAAAAATTTTTCACTTTTTAAATATTCATTCATTCATTTTCTGAAGTGCTTAATCCTATGGAGGTTGGCGCCTATCTCAGCCAACTCTGGGCGAGGGAAGAGTACACCCTGCACAGCTCGCCAGGCCATCGCAGGGCAGAAACACGCTGACAGCAACACAGTAGCTGCACTTGGGCCCATGACCCGGATTAGTAATCCAGCACCCTTTCACCGGGCCACTGCTTGTTTGAACACCTTATTTTATATTAAAACTATTTTAAAAATCGTTTACATTTTACAATCACTTATAACAAGATAGTAAATTAATTAATTAATTAATTACTACATGAAAAATAATATATTCCATTGTATTTTTATGATTTGCACACATTATTATTCTCTATTAATGGATAATTAATTTATTCTAACATTTATTTAAAGATCGAAACTTTTCATGTTTATTTTATACATGATTACATTTATCCTAACCATGAACTATTGTATTTATTCTATATGTTTAAAGCTCGGTAGGCAATTTTGGATAAGAAAAGATAAGTTAAACTTTATTAATCCCACACTGTGTCAGGAACATGGAGTAATTGACCAAGTGTCAGTCAAACATCAAAAAAGATTTTAAAAAAGGTAAGAATAAAAATTGGTAAAATAAATAGAATCTAATGCACACACACAAAAAAACGTTTACATACACTATATACACATAAAATAAAAATCTGTGACAGTAAGCCAGATTTTGTTGGAAGTGTTGAACAGAAAATCCCACCCATTCTTTTCCAGTCTTCCTTCAAAGCCACTCGAAAAACACATGAATGCTGACCGCCTGACTCCTGCTGATCAGTCCACGAGAGGCCCACGAGTCAATAAAAATAACAAAAATTGCCTGCTCGCTTTATCATTACGTCTGTGATATGTATCCCAAGCTTTTTAATAGACTTGGGTCAGGTGCAGTGAGGTGGGCAGACACACCACAAAATCATTCCATTTGAACACGGCACCGGGCCGACGCCCTTATCCAGAGTGACTTACATTTATTTTCTTTATACAACTGAGTGACTGAGGGTTAAGGGCCTCACTCAGTGGGCCACCTTGGTGGGCTTGAACCCCTGACCTTCATATCAGTCATCCTGAGATTTAACCACTGAGCCACCACTGCCTTGACTTGGTCACTGTTGCCAGGATGTAAAGAGAATTTCAAGAAATCTGACATTTTTGAATCACATCTGGTCTGTTTATAAGTTCTTTGTGGCTTTTTCTTTCTTTCTTTTTTTAATACCACCAGTTGGATGGTTGTGTGCGCATGCAGACTTTTGTGAATCCGACAGGGGGCACACACGCACACACACACACACACACACACACACACACACACACACACGGACGGACACACGCACGCGCGCAGTGTGGGAGGCAGCGCGAGCTGATGCTGTGCCGGAGATTTGGGATGCGCCCGGTGTCTGTGCGCTCCTGTCGGTATTATTTTTAATATTTAAAGAGCCTCCATCTTTCTTCCTTTTTTCAGCCATGGAGGATGAGGCTGGCTGTGTCTCGCGCGTCGTGATCGCTTAGAGGAAGAAGAGAGCATCAAATCCGCTCCTACTATAAATAAATGGTTTTGGAGCTGGCAGCGCCCGCAAGTGCAGGCCCGCTGCTGCAGCGCTCCATCCCGCACATCGAGCGCGTTTTCCGGGTCAGAGTGAGCTGCAGTGCCGCCGACACCCACACGCACACCCACACACACCCCGACACCGCGACCGGGACCTACCCCGACCCCGACCGCAGGAGCGACCCGGACAGCGGCGGCGGTGTGGTCGTGATCATCCAGGATGGCACGGAGGAAGACTGCAGCAGGGCTAAAGTAAGTGCTCAGGGACCCTGAGAGCATCACGATGTGTTTACCGAGGACCTGCTGGTCCCATACACTCACCCCCCTGATTCAGATCTGAGAGCAACATGCAGGAAAGCAGAAGAAAAGCACACACACAGCACAAGCATTTACCTGCTGCCAGATAACATCAGGACATTGTTATGTAAGAAAAGAAAAGAAAAAAAAAAACCACCCCGGGTGTCACTGTGGTGAAGGAAATTCATCAACATCACGCCGGTGTGAATTTCCTCGAACAGCACGTCGCTGAGAGTTTTATTCCTCTTACACCACAGAAATTTAACAACAAAGTTATTACAAAAACTTTTTACTTATATGTAAAACTAGAAAGTTCGTTCCTGTTCTCACTGACGTGGTGCTATAGCAGCTATAAACCATCGCCCTGTCACTCTTTATATTCGCATTACAACACATCCATCAGAACAAGAAAAGTTACTGTGTTTTACCGTAAACTGCTACAAAGTGCTGAAACCGGAGACTCCTTCCATTAATTCCTTTCATTCCCCCCCTCGGTTGCCTAATCCTGCGATTAGGGTCACTGGGAGGGTGGGACTGGGTGAAGGGGGTGTACACCCTAAACAGCTCTCCAGTCTATCGTCAGGCACCCTACTTTAATTAATGCTATAGAATTTTTTCCTCACCTCAATAACAAACAAAAATCGTTTGTTATTAGCAGAATATCCGCTATATAGGTCTCTGTTGCTATAGAAACAATAATATATAACACAAGTATGAGCACATTAATATAAACCTGTGATCTGCAGCTGTCTGGTCTGGGCTGCACCCAAAGAAGTGTACGAGCTTTAAAGGTGCCATCTGTACGTCTCTGTAATCCTGTTCTCATTTTATAATATTAAAGATAATGTTCCATGACTGTGACTCAGTACTAGCATGCGACGGACCGCCTTCATTTCTTCATCGAAACTAAGGGTACACAGTGCACTTCCTATTTTACAGTATAATTCCTGAGGCGTACAGAGTTTTAGCAGGGTGGGTGGTGTTGCTGAAGGTTGCGTTAAGGTTGATTGCTTGTTTTAAATTGTGCTTCAATTCGCTAGCAGCAAAGCAGCAAAACTTTATATACTGCTCCTTTAAAATAATAACTGATGTCTAAAATGATAAGGCAAGTTCTGTAGTTTCTTTAAGTTTCTTTAGTAATAGCTAACTAGTTACTCATTGTAACACAAGCAGCTAGCTATTTTGATAAACATCCTTGCTGCATGCTAGCTAGCGTCTCTTGTTGCTTTTTGTATGCTAGCTAGCATCTCTTGTTACCTGTTGTATACTAGCTAGCGTTATTAAACAGTTATTCATGTTTTGTTTATATATAATACATAACATATATTTAAAAATAACCTTTAGTTTGTCACATGACTATGAGGGATGTGTGAGATCAGATGACCTTCATGTAAGCTGCGTATCTCACTGTTATTTCTGCAATGTTTATTTTCTTTAGCAAAAATGTCCTTCTTTCTTAACTTTATCTTTTTTGAAATATAAAGTCTGGTTTTAAGAGCAAAGCTTCTACCTGGCAAAGTGGTAAACATTTTCAGCTTTAGAACCAGAAATTTCTCCCTCAAAGTTGGGAAAAGAAAACAAAAATCCATTTTAAAAAGTGGACATTCTGAGTGGATTAGCATGGTGTGCTACGTTCTGCTGCCAGAGAGTTTGATATTTCAACATTAAACAGATTAGCACAGCTTACATTTCTCGTGTTGAATGTTTGTGGTGTTATTTATTAATAATTAGTGTTTATTAGTCTGTCCTGTTGAGGAGAATAGTTAGCATTGTTGTTGTGGAATGCTATTACATAATACGGTAATTAGCGCAGCTCCTTTAAAGATGTAAGCCTCTTTTTGGAATGAAAAATCATTTCTTTTTGATGCTATGATGATCACTGCATTTTACAGGAACACACTGTGTGTGTGTGTGTGTGTGTGTGTGTGTGTGTGTGTGTCTGTTTGTGTGTGTGTGTGTGTGTGTGTGTGTGTGTGCGCTCAAAAGCTAGTGCTGATGCACAGCATGCATGGAGAGTGAGTGTGCGGAGCTCCACTGTGGGCCTCGAACAGGCCCGACGCTCTGCTTCACGGCAGAACACACTCCACTTGTTGCTATGAGACAAGCTTGTGTGTGTGAGAGAGAGAGATGCTTGAGTGCATGGTGGCCTTGCTGCTTTCCCAGTCTGTGTTATGGAGGAGGTGAGGACGGAGAGCAGGAAACTAAGAGATGAGAGAAGGGGGAAGAGAGAGAGAGAGAGAGAGAGAGAAAAGAGGAGGAGGAGGAGGAGGATTTGGAGATGCGTAACGTCTACAAAAAAAATCCGTCTTTAAATTCTCACTCATGTTGAAATCTTTCATGACTCACTGTTCCTCAGCCATGTTGGGAAAGTTTGCGGTTCTGATTATGATATTGTGGAAATGCCGAAACGATGCCGGGTGCTTCATCAACGCTTTTTACTTCCCATCAGCATCATGTCTGCATGTCCCCTGTTTGTTTTGATTAATGGCTAATCGACCCTGATCCAGATCCCTGAGTCACTAACGCAGTAAACACTTAGGCTGCGCCGGGTTGTGTTATTCAGAGCAGTTCGGCAATTTCTACGTCTCCCAGAAATCTCTTTCCATCCAAACCGAACACTCCGCTGAAGTACTGAACCCGACACCAGGCATTAAAAACAAACAAGTGGGAAGAACAGAACTTCCTGCTCAGGCATTCCAAAATGATTCTCATTCTTCTGTCTCTCTTTTAAATCCCAGCACAACAAAAAAAAACCAATCGGAACACGCTGGCAAGAACCTTCAGAACCTCCAGAACCATGATCTAGATAATATCTAACAGAGTTCTAAGTGTAATTCAGAAGCACTTCAGGTCAAACTCTAAATCCGATCTAGAGTAAAACCTTGAGAACCAAACCTCACAGCATACAGAAACAACTCGAGAACCAAACCTCACATCATACAGAAAAACCCCGAGAACCAAACTTCACATCATACAGAAAAAACTCGAGAACCAAACCTCACGGCATACAGAAAAACCTCGAGAACCAAACTTCACATCATACAGAAAAAACTCGAGAACCAAACTTCACATCATACAGGAAAAACTCTAGAACCAAACCTCACAGCATACAGAAAAACCTGGAGGACCAAACTTCTTACCATACAGAAAACGGCTCTAGAACCAAACCTCACATCATACAGAAAAACAACACAAGAACCAAACCTCACCTCATACAGAAAAAAAACTCTTGAACCGAAACTCACAATATACAGAAAAAACTCGAGAACCAGACTTCACATCTTACAGAAAAAACTTGACAACCAAACCTCACAGCATACAGAAACAACTCGAGAACCAAACCTCACAATATACAGAAAAAACTCTACAACCAAACTTCAGATCATACAGAATAAACTCTAGAACCAAACCTCACGTCATACAGAATAAACTCTAGAACCAAACCTCACAGTATACAAAAAAAACTCTAGAACCAAACCTCACATCATACAGAAAAAACTCTAGAACCAAACCTCACATCATACAGAAAAAACTTGAGAACCAAACTTCACATCATACAGAAAAACCTCAAGAACCAAACCTCACAGCATACAGAAAAACCTCGAGAACCAAATTTCACATCATACAGAACAAGCTTGAGAACCAAACCTCACATCATACAGAAGAACCTCTAGAACCAAACCTCACATCATACAGAATAAACTTTAGAACCAAACCTCACATCATACAGAAAAACCTTGAAAAACAAACTTCAAATCATACAAAAAAAACTCTAGAACCAGACTTTACGTCATACAGAATAAACTTTAGAACCAAACCTCACATCATACAGAAAAAAACTCTAGAACCGAACCTCACATCATACAGAAAAAACTCGAGAACCAAACTTCACATCTTACAGAAAAAACTTTAGAACCAAACCTCACAGCATACAGAAAAACCTCAAGAACCAAACCTCACAATATACAGAAAAAACTCTAAACCCAAACTTCAGATCATACAGAATAAACTCTAGAACCAAACCTCACGTCATACAGAATAAACTCTAGAACCAAACCTCACATCATACAGAAAAAACTCGAGAACCAAACTTCACATCTTACAGAAAAAACTTGAAAACCAAACCTCACATCATACAGAAAAAAACTCTAGAACCAAACCTCACATCATACAGAAAAAAACTCTAGAACCAAACCTCACATTATACAGAAAAAACTTGAGAACCAAACTTCACATCTTATAGAAAAAACTTGACACCCAAACCTCACATTATACAGAAAAAACTCGAGAACCAAACCTCACAATATACAGAAAAAACTCTAGAACCAAACTTCAGATCATACAGAATAAACTCTAGAACCAAACCTCACGTCATACAGAATAAACTCTAGAACCAAACCTCACATCATACAGAAAAAAACTCTAGAACCAAACCTCACATCATACAGAAAAAACTCTAGAACCGAACTTCACATCTTACAGAAAAAACTTGACAACCAAACCTCACAGCATACAGAAAAACCTCCAGAACCAAACCTTACAATATACAGAAAAAACTCTAGAACCAAACTTCAGATCATACAGAATAAACTCTAGAACCAAACCTCACATAATACAGAATAAACTCTAGAACCAAACCTCACATCATACAGAAAAAAACTCTAGAACCAAACCTCACATCATACAGAAAAAAACTCGATAACCAAACTTCACATCATACAGAAAAAACTTTAGAACCAAACATCACATCATACAAATAAAAGAACTCTAGAACCAAACTTCACCTCATACAGAAAAAACTTTAGAACCAAACCTCACATCATACAGAAAAACCTTAAAAAACCAAACTTCACATCATACAAAAAAAAACCTCTAGAACCAGACTTTACGTCATACAGAATAAACTTTAGAACCAAACCTCACATCATACAGAAAAAACTTTAGAACCAAACCTCATATCATACAGAAAAAACTCGAGAACCAAACTTCACATCTTACAGAAAAAACTTTAGAACCAAACCTCACAGCATACAG
>JAOUQZ010000029.1:13817482-13834063 GCA_028564935.1 Neosilurus hyrtlii
CACACACACACACACACACACACACACACACACACACACACACACACACACACACACACACACACACACACTTCAAACTACAGCCCACACTACAGCACTGTTCACAGGTACATAGGAAGATGCACACACACACACACACACACACACACACCTATAAAATACCTGTGCATTCCTGCACGTCTGGATTTCCAGTAAACAAACTGTGGACTGTTATAACAGCAGGATTAGATTTTTTTGTGTGCGTGACCTGACGTAACTGTGAAGGTGGGCGGGGTTTCAGGATGGCGTCATGTACAGTAAAGGATATAACATAAACACGTAATGTGTCTCTATTGCTCCTATGCATGGTAGCATGCTAATTGGCTAGCTAGCATGGTAATTAGCCTCGAGAAGAATAGAACAAGTACACACTGTTTTTATGGCACTTAGCGCACTGACCACAGGCGCGGGGTTTCACTCATGCTAACTGCTGAGACCAGGACGGTCAGGGATATTATAAACAGTTTTGGAAAGCAGCCATGTTGTGTTCACTCTCTATAAACGTTCTGATGTCATAAAGAGTCACATTGATCTAGAGGTTTAGATCACAGATCCAGAGGTTACACTCATAACTGAATCATTTCCACCAATCAGAGATCAGAAAATGTTCCATACTCTTCAGTTCCACCAGTAACACCAGACAACACAGATAGGAAAGAGAGAGAGAGAGAGAGAGAGAGACAGAGAAAGAGAGAGAGAGAGACAGAAAGAGAGAGAGAGAGAGAGACAAAGAGAGACAGACAGAGATAGATAGAGAGAGAGTGAGTGAAAGAGAGAGAGAGAAAGAGACAGAAAGAGAGACACACAGAGAGAGAGAGAGAGAGACAGAAAGATATATATATATATATATATATATATATAGAGAGAGAGAGAGAGAGAGAGAGAGTGAAAGAGAGTCAAAGAGAGAAAGACAGAGATAGAGAGTAGTCGACTGATGGTGAGAGAGAAAAAGGCAGAGAGAGGAGAGAGTGAAAGAAAGAAAGAAAGAAAGAAAGGAGAGAGAGTGAAAGAGAGAGAGAGTAAAAGACAGAAAAGAAAAAATAAAAGGAGAGAGACTGAGAGACAGGGAGAAAGAGTAAAAGACATAAAAAGAGAGAGAGAGAGAGACAGGGATAGGGAGAAAGAAAAAGAGAAAGACAGAGAGAGAGAGAGAGTTGAGGAGGAATTATACTCTGATGTTTATCATTTTTTCGACTTCTCAAATCCTGAATTTTTCTTTTCTCGTCCTCTTCTTTCGTTTTCTTTCATTCTTTTTTCCTCTCATTCTACCGCATACTGAATCTTTGTCTTTAAATTTCTCTCTTTTACATTCTGTCTCTTTTTTTTTACTTTCACTCACTCCCTCTCTTATGTATTTTCTTCATATTACTTTTCATTGACTTTTATCTCTCACCCATTTTCTTTCTCTTTCCTTTTCATCTGGTCTCTTTGTTCTTGTCTTCACAATTTCCTCTCTCTCTCCGTGCAGGACTACATCGTATCTCTGATCTCACCAGCGCTGAGGCACCATGAGCGTTTGACCCTGTGGCTTCAGCGTCGTCTTCGCGAGCCCGAGTGCTCCGAGGCCCGAGAGTATGCGCCCGAGCTGATGGAGGACGAGGAAGCTGAGGAAGAAGGGAGTAGCTCGGAGAGCGAAGGAGAAAGACGGAGTGCAGGGAGAGGACACGGAGGTGGTGGAGGAGGAAGAGGAAGGAAATCTGAGCAGATGATGGCAACTAAACCCCACCGACAGCTGTGTCGCTCTCCGTGTCTGGACCGTCCAAGTTTCAGCCAGAGCAGCACCCTTCAGGAACTCCGCACTGATGACTCTCCAGCCACTCCCACTTCCTCATCACTGGCACCACCCACTCCCTCAGTGGGCCACGCCCCTTCAGATCGGGACTATCAGAGCAAAATGGAGTTTGCGCTGAAGCTAGGTTACTCTGGTGATCAGGTGGAGGTCGTGCTGAGTAAACTGGGACCGAGCGCCCTCACTAATGACGTCCTGGCCGAACTTGTGCGTCTCGGGAATAAAGGAGAAATTGAACCACAAACACAGACACAAACGTCTACCGGACTAACGGCAACCGGTTTAATGCTTACCCCACGCGGTTCTGGAGCCAAAGAAGCTGTGAGTCCTGAAGCGTCACTCGAGGAGGAGACAAACGACACGTACGATAACCTCCGACCCATTGTTATAGACGGATCCAACGTGGCCATGAGGTACTGCACGCTCTAAATCATCTCTAGTCAAACATTTCACAAAGGTAGTGGGCGTTTTTTTTTAAGGTTCAAGTACCTCAGAAATCTGCATATGTACCTACAACATATGTAACTGTTGAACCATTATTCAAACCGCTTAATCCTACTAGGGTCATGGGGAGCCTATCTCAGTCGACTCTGGGTGAAGGTAGGGTACATCCCGAATAGCTTTCCTGTCCACTGCAGGACCAACAGTCTCCCACCACCATTCACAATCACACTCACACTTAGGGGAGCTACTTAGCCTAATTTACATGACTTTGAACTGTGGGAGGAAACCGGAGTACCTGGAGGAAACCCACACAAGCACAGGGAGAACATGCAAACTCCACACTGAATCGAGCCGGGAGTCAAACCCAGGACCTTTTTGCTGTGAAGCAGATGTGCTAACTTCTACGCCACTGTGCCGCCCACCAGTGAAACTGTTTAGTTCATCCCTGTAAAGGGGCACCACTACCCACTAGAAGCAGGGTCAGCAAGTAGGCTGAGGTAGAATTTGAGAAAATAAAAAGTCATTCTGTGAGCAATTAGGCTTCTTCTAGAGTTCTTGTTCCATTAGTACCATCAGTACCAGCATACCTGGGATTTCTAAAGCTCCTATTAAGGTGGGGCAGGTGTAGCCCATGCTAACCTGTTTTAGGAAGTGGTCTATGGATGGATATAACAAAGTATACAAGCTCTTGGTTGATCATGAAGTAAATATTAGCTTGTGTGTTGAAGTAACTTGGCGTCTGGGATGTTTTGTAGCCATGGAAACAAAGAGGTTTTCTCATGCCTGGGCATCCAGTTGGCGGTTGACTGGTTCCTAGAGCGAGGACACAAAGACATCACAGTGTTTGTTCCGGCATGGAGGAAGGAGCAGTCCCGACCCGACGCCCCTATAACAGGTATGTATGTACTACCTACCATGCGTGATGTTTATATGGTTAAAGAGATGTAACGTCTGATGCCACGTTTGGCTTCAGATCAAGAAATCTTGAGGAAGCTGGAGAAAGAGAAAATCCTTGTCTTCACCCCTTCTCGGCGAGTCCAAGGACGACGGGTCGTCTGTTATGACGATCGGTTTATTGTTAAATTGGCGTGCGATTCAGACGGTATCATCGTGTCAAACGATAACTATCGAGATCTGCAGAATGAAAAGCCAGAGTGGAAGAAGTTCATTGAGGAACGGCTTCTCATGTACAGTTTCGTCAATGACAAGTAAGCAGAAAGTTCGGATTCTTTTTGCTCTTTTGTTTGTTTCAGGATGTGAGCAATAATTTGAATCATGACATCATGTTTTTGTAGGTTTATGCCACCAGATGACCCTCTAGGTCGACACGGCCCAAGCCTGGAAAATTTTCTCCGTAAGCGACCCGTCGTCCCAGAGCACAAGAAGCAACCGTGTCCTTATGGTCAGTACAACAAACGTAGGCACCTGTGTACTATCATTCCTTCACTGATTAACATACTTCCATCCATATGTAAAAGTTTAATTTGAAGGTATGACTTTGCTGTTTTTATTTTTGGAATCGAAGGTAAGAAGTGCACGTATGGACACAAGTGCAAGTACTACCACCCGGAAAGAGCAGCACAGCCCATACGATCTGTTGCAGACGAACTCCGAGCTTTTGCCAAGCTGTCTGCTGTTAAGACCATGAGTGAAGGTGCTCTTGCGAAATGCGGCATGTCCGGCACTGCTGCGAAAGGGGAGTGTTCAGAAGTGAAACGAGTGGCACCGAAACGTCAGTCCGACCCGAGCATTCGTTCTGTGGGATGTGAGCAGGAGGATCGACTCTGCCCAGCTCGGAAAGCCGAAGCTAATTCAGTTCCATCGTTAGTGACAGCTCTTAGTGTCCCGACCATGCCGCAGACAAAAAGTCATGCAGCTGGGGCACTGAACACTCGTTCCGCAAGTAGCCCAGTACCGGGGTCACTTCATTTCACACACAGCTCACTCGAACATGCTGGAAGCATCCAGTACCCTCCAATCTTGGTCACCAACAGTCAAGGTGCATCGGTGGCATACAGTGAACCTTTTCCCAAATACGATTCCGTAGTTAGTGACCATGGATATTATTCGATGCTGAGCGATTTCTCCACCATGAGCTTAGGAAGCATGCAAGACAGTTTCTGTAGCTTAGAACAACCAGATATGGTCGGAGTCGGAGGAGGATATCCAGGCCGAGCGTCCAGTATTTGTCCTGAATCTGGACGCAGCCACTCTTCGGACTCATTCTCGTCCTACGGTGGAGAGATGTACTCCATGGAAGGTAGCTTGGATGATGGGATGAAGGTTCCACCATCTTCGCAATCCCAAGTGCAATCCCAAGCACAGTCCCGCTTGCAAGCATTTGCTCATGGGTTCCACCATGAGGCTTTGACAAGAGTCCAAAGTTACGGCACGGATGAACCCAAACCGGGGCCACGCAAACAATCCTCGGCCCACCTTGTGCCTCACGCACAGCATCCGGTAGTTGGAGCTCGATCCAGTTGCCCGGGTGACTATCCTCCACTTCCCCAGAATGTGTTGCCTTCATCTGGCCCTTCTCAGCCAGGCAGATCCTTGGGAATGACACGAATGGACAGCATTTCAGATTCCCGTCTTTATGAAAGTAACCCCCTCCGGCAGCGTCGGCCCCCCCTGTGTCGAGAGCAACATGCCAGCTGGGATCCTTTGCCATGTGGGAATGAGCCTTATGGGTACGGAGGTTATGGACTGACGGGAGGACTCATGCCTTGCTGCGAAAGAGTGATGGTTCGGAGTATGCCAGAAAAGATGGAACAGATTTGGAGGTCACCATGGGACACGCCGCTGGGACCTCATGGACCGGTGGAACCGCAAGAACGACACCCGATCCCTGAGCACCAGTACCAGACTTACCGAAACCTCTGCAATATCTTCCCAGCATACGTAGTCCATTCGGTCATGGAGAAGAATCCTCATATGACGGATCCTCAGCAATTGGCAGAGGTTATTGTAACCAAACTACGGTCCTGTCATTGAGCAAGTACAGGAGAAGCAGCACAACACCTTACACATTTCCTTTAATTTTTCTCCAAACTCGATCTACACCACCAGTCACAAAGATAAAATTAATTATTCTTCTATTCTTCTTCGTTTTCTTTTTTTAACCATCTTGGTGAGTGTTCCGTATCCCAGTGTTACCCTTTTCTCTGTGTTAGCATCAATTATGATTAGCAGTGCTACATCACGTAGCATGATTCTGGGTTGATCTGTTTGTGATGACAGGCCTTGTACCAAGGTTAAAGAGATCATCCAGTGGAAGAGGATGCAAGTTTGTTCTTTAATGAAGGTGTTTTAAGCAATTTAATACTTTGTGTTCATGCCTTTTAGCTTTTCATTTTCAGTCAATAACAAAAATGCTCTTGGGATACAAAGAGGAAAACAAAACAAGAGTCTAGATCATGAAAAACCAGCTGCTTAAAAAAAATTAATTTTACCATATTTTCCAGACAATACATTATATTTACCTTTATCAAACCCCTACCAAATTCTGTCTACTTGGGGAAAAGTGATTATACACATTGCTTCATTAGGGCCTGGCGTAATGCAGATGCCCTGTAGTGATCAGTCCGTCCGTGCCTCCGTGTGTCCCCATCTTTGTCCAGGCTTTAACTTCTGAATCGCCTGAGGCACATGCCTCAAACTTGGTGGATATGTGTAGGGTGGTAAGGTGGAGTGTTGCGTACCAACAAGAGGTCCAAACCAAAAAGCTTGTCCCGGCCATATTTCCTATATGGTTGGTCTAACACTAACACTAATACGAGTGTCTGTGTACTTCAGCCAGACCTATGCCCTCGGTGATGGTTGCCATCATAATGGTATCCAGTTGTATTAATATCCCATGTTTATTGGAGCACCCTGAGGAAACCCACACAAGTACAGGGACTCGTACCCAGGACCTTCTTGCTGTGAGGCGGACGTACTAACCACTGTGTCACCGTGCCGCCACATCATACATGTTTGCTGCATTCTAAAATAAGAAAACTCCCCTATAGCAAAAAAAAAGTTTCTTATTCTCTGGAAAATATGGTAATTTCTTTTCCATTTCAGTCATTTTTTTCTCATAACGAACATGATTTGTTGTAGTTTTATGTTGAAACCATTTAATTTTAGTATTAAATGAAATTTTTATGAAAGAAATGATAAAAAAAGATTGTGATATGAGTACAACGACGTATTCACTTGCACCAGTGTAAATATTGTGACTGTGCGATTATATTCTGTTTTTTTTCCTCGTGAAAAGGTGAATACGTGAAATTTCCGAAAGGAGCGTTAACTCTCGAGTACCTCAAAGCATGAACTTGAACTCTGACCTTTTTAAACTTTTATGGCCTTACATCGTGTGACCTCACCACAAGTGTGTTAATGTGATATATATATATATATCAATATATAAATATAAATATATCTATATTTTCTGATGGTTGTCGAGGTCACCGTGTGTGTTTAGTATTTAAGCACTAGCGGTTATTTAGAGCAATTATTTTCCTGTTTTAGCGATACCACTTTGCAAAGACTACCTTGGGATTTGGAGTGAAACACCGCCGACCTGCCAAAAAAAAAAAAAAAAAAAAAAAGACCAAACGAACGGCATCCCTTTTCCCCACTCGCACTAAGCCATTATAAAAGAGTATTTCACGCTGCTTAAGCAAGGCCAAAAAGATCATTAATGTTTGTTTGAGTGTTACATACATGCTAGTTAGCTAGCAGCTAGCATACTGTATAGCCTGTGAGATGTGTTTGTTGTGCAGTAACTTTTATGAAATCCAGAAAATTCCTGTTTTGGTAATGGATTAGTATTTGGGCTTTGTGACATTTTACCAAATTTTTGTTTTAATCGCTGGAAGTTGGAAAAGAATTAGCGGCAGTGGATTATACGGAAGATTTTAACTTTGATGTGATACCTGCCGAGTTACCTGGTCCACCTTGATGTCATAGACACAGTAGATGATCTCCCATTGGCTGAAATTCCTATATAGCTTCAACTGGATTAATATAAGGAAATTTAAAAATTTATGCTAAATTTGCTAGCTTGTGTTACATGTTACGCTAAATGTAAACATATTTCTAAATCATAAATAACATTAGCTGAAAGTTACTTGTTTAGAAAAAGGACCTAATTAGCTAGCTAGTTCAACACTGCAACCTGGACAGGGTCCTGAAATGCCCGCGATGCCAAGGAGGACACGGTTATTTTAGTTAACGTGTAGTATTTAGAAATATAATCATTATAGCTTTAACAAGCTCCGAATTGATGCATGATAATAAACCAAGAGCTTGATTATTAATTGGCTCGTTAGTTAGTTGAGGCGTACTGCAACTTAACGAGATTTGTGCATTAATAAAGGGATGGCAGTCGACGTGTCTCATCAGCAAAATGCTCTTGAAGAGCATGTGTTTTCTGATTGGTGCTGGGAGACGCCGCCGCTCCGCCCACCTTTGTATATTATATTATTATATACGCGCGATCTTAGCGGAATCCTTGAATGTTCCAGACTTGGAGTGGTCTCTCTCTCTCTGCGTCTGGGTGGAAAAAGGAAAATTTATTTTGATGTTGTATTTTGATGGGTTTTGTTTTCATGAGCGCAGGTTACCGCTCGTGGGAAGGTTGCGACACACTGCCTACCTGTTTCTCCCTGTGCGATACACACACACACGGAACACCAGGCTGTCGTTGGGTTGTTTCTTACATTTGATTCATGGGTCGCTTGCTGCTCCTTTTGTCGCACTCTCTTCCGTTTGTATCGAACCTTCCTGATTATTCCCAGGTAAAAAAAAACAAACAAACATACCATTTATAAAGTGATCAAATACCTTAGTGCAATATTAGCATTGTGATATGAAAACTTATTCAGCACTTACCATCACGTAGGTTCCTATAAAGGTTCCTGGAATCGTTTCTGAGGTCCTGAAAAGGTTCTTATATTTCAAAATGATGTTGTGTGTTAGCATGGGACGTAGCCAAACAAACTAGCTAAAACAGACTAAAACAGTTCCCTGTAAAGGTTCCTGTTACCTGGAGAAGTTTCATGGTTAATGTTTTCTTTAAAAGGTTTCTGGGTAAAAAGCTCCAGGATTTCAGAACAGGTTTCAAACCCAAAGTTTTCCCCAGACAGTCTGAATTATTTTTAGGAATGAGGATGAAGATTGTTTACTTCCTGGGTTCCTTTCAGGTTTATGGCATGCTGGATAAAAGTTCCTCGTGTCAGTTAGGTCTAATAATGATTGTAACCATCACATAATCTCACAAAATCCTACTTACAATATTTTCAGAAATGTTTGTGTTCATATTTGAAACTTGAACTTTAATAGAAATGAATTTTTTTGTAATAAAAGAGAAGTGAGAACCGTTAAACATTTAAATTTTATTTAGCGTAGTCCATCAGTCGGGACGTTTGTTGACTTTAGCGCTGTACCAGAGCTATAAAACTTTAAAGCTAGTGGCTAAGGCTTACTATATCTGAGATAAATATACCACTTTTTTCCTGCGTATTTTATTTTGTGCTGTTTCTGATGTACGCATTTATTTTCTAGACACGCAGCAAGTTATCAGGCCTCAAATGTCTAGAAACGACCTTTGCTTGTTGATACAAATTGTATCTATTTCTTGATTGTAAAAAATTGAGCTGTACAGTATTACGTATAAACATATATATATATATATATACATATATATACATATATATATATATATGTATATATAAATATAAATATAGAGAGAGAATTATATATCTATAAAAATAGCTTAGTTTTATTTAAAAGGATAAAAAAAAAAAACGCCATAATGTTAGTGACACTATGTGTCACTAGTGTAGCCCATACAGAAGGCTTGTTTCCTGCTGGGCAAGACATCTATAGACAGGGATCTCTCTCACTCATTCTATCTCTCTCTCTCTCTCTCTCTCTCTGCCTCTGTCTCTCGTATTAAAAGTCAGTATGCGGCTTGTGAGTGGGCGTGGTCAGTAAAAAGTGGGTGTGGTTACCCTGACCTGTTGTCTGTTTTCAACATGTCAGTATGTTATAATAATCCTGGCAAAAGGGACACGCCCACTTACACAGAACCTGACACACCAAGTCGACACCGGAGACCCGGCACCCGGAAAAACCATAAAACTCCATCTGTGAGTTCCTGTATCAGTTCCCGTAGTGCCATGAATAAAATCCAGCTTAAACAGGAGTGGTTCCTGGGTTCATGAGAGAGTTAGTGGGTTCTTGAAAACCTAGATTCCTAAAAATTTCCTTCCTTAGTTCCTGAAGGGGTTCCTGAATCCTGTTAAAGGTTCCTGGGGAAAAAAAACCTGAAAATGTTTAATGGTCCCCTGGAAAAAGTTCATGTGAACAAGTTTAAAGGGATCCTGAATCAAAGTTCCTGGCATAGTTCCTGAAATAAAGGTTAGTAGAACCCTGGATAAAGGTTCCTGGGTTCCTGAAATAAAGGTTAGTGGATCCCTGGATAAAGGTTCCTGAAATAAAGGTTAGTAGAACCCTGGATAAAAGTTCCTGGATTCCTGAAATAAAGCTTAGTGGAACCCTGGATAAAGGTTCCTGGGTTCCTGAAATAAAGGTTAGTAAAACCCTGGATGAAAGTTCCTGGGTTCCTGATATAAAGGTTAGTGGAACCCTGGATAAGGGTTCCTGGGTTCCTGATATAAAGGTTAGTGGAACCCTGGATAAGGGTTCCTGGGTTCCTGAAATAAAGGTTAGTGGAACACTGGATGAAAGTTCCTGGGTTCCTGAAATAAAGGTTAGTGGAACCCTGGATGAAAGTTCCTGGGTTCCTGAAATAAAGGTTAGTGGAACCCTGGATAAAAGTTCCTGGGTTCCTGAAATAAAGGTTAGTGGAACCCTGGATAAAGGTTCCTGGATAATTATATGATCTGGAATTGCAGTTGTAATGAATTACAATAAACTTCTGCTGATACTCCGTCCATCACCATGGAAACAGAACACACCGGGTATAATCTTCGGTCTGGTTGGTTCGGTGTGTCAGAACCCAAAGTGCCGTTCTCACATAGGAACAGGAAGTAATTCTCTGTCTTCTTTCATGTCTCTCTAATGTACGGATGGGGATAACACACACACACACACACACGGACTGTATGCTGCTGTCCAAATATATATACACACACACACCATATTGCCAAAAGTATTCGCTCATCTTCCTTCACACACATATGACCTTAAGTGACGTCCCATCCTTAATCTATAGGGTTTAAAATGACGTCGTCCCTGTGCAGCTGTAATAGCTTCAGCTCTTCTGGGAATCTTTCCACGAGGTTTCCTGTGTGTTTATGGGAATTTTTGACCATTCTTCCAGAAGCGCATTTGAGAGGTCAGACACTGATGTTAGACGAGAAGGCCTGGCTCGCAGTCTCCGCTCTAATTCATCCCAAAGGTGTTTAATCGGGTTGAGGTCAGGACTATCAAGTTCTTCCACACCAAACTTGCTCATCCATGTCTTAAAAGTCCTCGCTTTGTGCACTGGAGCGCAGTCCTGTTGGAACAGGAAGGTAACATTCCCAAACTGTTCCCACAAAGTTGGGAGCATGAAATTGTCCAAAATCTCTTGGTCTGCTGAAGCATTCAGAGTTCCTTTCACTGGAACTAAGGGGCCAAGCCCAGCTCCTGAAAAACAACCCACACCATAATCCCCCCTCCACCAAACTTTACACTCGGCACAATGCAGTCAGACAAGTACCGTTCTCCTGGTAACAGGCAAACCCAGACTCGTCCATCAGATTGCTGATGGAGAGGCGTGATTCGTTATTTCAGAGAACGCGTCGCCAATGCTCTAGAGTCCAGTGGCGGCATGCTTTACACCACAGCATCCGACACTTTGCGTTGCGATTGGTGATGTGTGGCTTGGATGCAGCTGCTTCGCCCGAACCCCATTCCATGAAGCTCTCTATGTTCTGTTCTTGAGCTAATCTGAAGGCCACGTGAAGTTTGGAGGTCTGTAGCGATTGACTGCTGAAAGTTGGCGACCTCTGTACACTACACGCCAAAGTATTTGCTGACCCCGCTGTGTCATGTTACGTGGCTGAGTTGCTGTCGTTCCCAATCACTTCCACGTTGTTATAATACCACTGACAGTTGACTGTGGAATATTTAGTAGCGAGGAAATTTCACAACTGGACTTGTTGCATTGGTGGCATCCTATCACGGTACCACGCTGGAATTCACTGAGCTTCTCAGAGCGACCCATTCTTTCACAAATGTTGGTAGAAGCAGTCTGCATGGCCAGGCGCTTGAATTTATACACCAGTGGCCATAGAGGTAACTGGAACACCTGAATTCAGTTACTTGGATGTTTGAGCGAGTACTTTTGGCAATATAGAGTATATACACATAAAAGTCCTTTTGTAAATACTGAAACCACGTAGATTTGCACAGTATTAGTGCTTTTTACAAGCAAGCATGCACACACACACACACACACACACACACACACACACACACACACACAGGTCGCCCTGCTAACCCCAGCTAGCTCGGACTTCTGTAGAAATGTTTGTATGTACTGAAATGTGGGTTGAACACTCCCCTTCTCTCTAATAAGTGCATTATGGGTAATCTCAACATGCCTTGGACTATGCTTGGCTGCAAAATGTTAAAAATAGTGCACTATATAGTGAGTAGGACGTGATTTTGGATGTGACCGTTGCCATGACGATGTGAGTTCTGAGATAAATGTGAAACTGTTTATATTTTACAACAAACGATTTGGGACAGAACCCAGATGAAGCAACCACACAAGGACTTGTACACAAATAGACATGCTTTGTGTTGTGTTGAATTAACACACACACACACACACACACACACAAAAGCTTGTGCTGATACTTGGTTGCGTTAAACAGGTCTGCATTGTCAGAGCTCGAAAAAAGTTTTTTTTGGGTTCCTCGAAATATTCCTTGATCAGTTCTTGAAAAGGTTCCTTGGTTCCTGTAAAATGTCTTTGCGCTTATAAAAAAGGTTCCTCATAAGGTTCCTATGCTTTTGAAAAACATTTCTTGGTTTGTGTTCCTGGTTCCTGTCTAAAGGTTCCAGGGCTCCTGAACAACCAAGTAAGGCTGATGTGTGTTTAAAAAAATCTTAAGTGTTCTAAAAGTTTCCAAGTTCATGGAAAGGTTCCTATTTTTTTAAATCCACATGCTAAAAAGATTTGTGGATTCCAAAGAAGGTTCCTGATAATGGTATTTGGATTTGAAAAAATTGCTTTGTTTAAACGATGCTACGTGCCTGTTCCAGAGGTTCCTGAAAGGGTTCCAGAGCTTCTAATATGATTCTTTAGTTTCTGGTGACCGTAAAATTGCTCCAAAAAAACTTTAACTCAAGTCATGTGTTTGGATTAAACGTTATTGGGTTCCTGAAAAGGTTCCTGAAAACAGTTGTTGGTTTGTGTAAACAGTTATAGGTTCCTGAAAAGGTTCCCAAGAACATCCAGAAATTGCTGAAAATCTCAATAAGGCTCAGTGGTCCGTGGGGGAGAAATCCTGTGTCCGTAAAAAGGTTCCTGGTTCATGAGAGTGGTACTGATTTATTTATTTATTGCATTTCTGAAAACGATTCCTGAGCTGCTAGTGTCCTTTGTTTTTATATAAGGTCCATGAAAAGGTTTCCAAAAGGGTTCCCAGAACGATGCTGGGTTCCTGAAAAGGTTCCTGTTGTTGAGGAATATTTTGTGATTTATTGTGAAATGGGATTTTAATATCAGCGTGCACACACACACACACACAGACACACTTTTTACACGCCTGCCTTATAGACTATTTAACCTTTTGCAGTGTTTTTGGAGTCAGTTCTGGAATCCCAGCAGTGAATTTCTGATCGAAGATCGAAGAACCAGCTTTTCTCTGAGGATTCTCGTATCATGGACTGCTGAGATGTAAATTTAAAACCATGATTACCAGCTGTGTGTATTTAAGATTTACCAGCTCTCTCTCTCTCTCTCACACACGCACACACACACACACACTCTCAGGAATGAACTGATTTATCGTGAACTCCACTGAAGACTTCGATCTTGATGTTTGCTTTGACGAAACAATGAAATCACGATTTTTTTTGTGACACAGTGAAACGACCTCTTAATCGTGTCCTCAGAAACAAACTCCTCCTTATTTCCGTTCTTTCTTTCTTTCTTGTACCGTGTTGCGTTTTGGTTTTTTTTTTGTGCCGTTGCAGGCCGGCTGAGTGGATTTGAACTCTTTGAAGTCTTGTGGTGTAACAGCGACATGCGGCTCGGTGTGTTTGGTTCTGTGTCGAACAAAACACTCGCTTTTGGAGAAAAAAAAAAAAAGATAAAGCCCCAACAAAAATAGAAGGAACTTTGTAACTCTTTGGGTCTGTAGACCCAAACAAAATGTAAGTCTCAATGACAAAATGTGTTTGTTTTTCTTCAATAAAGCCAAACCCTGTTGGTTACGTCAGTTTCGACTCTTCTTAGTTTTAGATTCTTTAAAAACATCTCAAGATCTTTTTAAGAAATTCCACACTGCTGATCATTCCCCCATGCACTAGGGGGCGACAAACACCAACATCAAACACTGTTTGTCAATTAGCCCCACCACCACTGCTGTGATTGGCTAATAGTTACAGCTAAACAATGACAAATGAAAAATAAATTTAAAAAATTTTTAAATCTTTTTTTATAAAAAAAAAAAAAAAAAAAGACTTGTGCACAATGAAGAGGAAAATGATTCCCAGCATGCTCTGGTTGCTATGGTGATATTAACAAAACTTCATTCTTTAAAAAATTATATGGAGCCCATCATGGTTCTTCCATTATCCCTGTAAAACACAAAGGTGCCAACAGAGGGCACTCCAGAGGCAGTGCTCCGAAAGCACTTCAAACTTCAAACACATTTCAAACTGTTGGCGTGGAGAAAACATTGGTTCCATTAAACAGTTCTTTGGTTCATCCTCTAGAACTGAACCCGATGTTTCCCAACCACATAGGGTTCCAAGTGGAACCATGTTTTCCGGTTCTTTCACCGTGAACCCATAAAGAAAGAACCGTTATTCTGGCCAAAAAAAAAATAAATGCAATCGGTTCCTTTCGGCCACGAAACAATAAACTAGTGGAAAAAATAAATTAGTGGAGGAACTCAAACAGATTGGTTCCAAGTTCCACATAAAACCATTTAGGAACTTAAAGAACCAAAAATTCTGAAACACACCACACACACACAGAGCCGTGTTCATTCATACGAAAATTTAATGTGAAAAAAAAAAAAAAAAACATCACGCATGCGACATGTTACACTGTAATACACTCGCAGTGTGTGTGTGTGTATGTGTGTGTGTGTGTGTGTGTGTGTGTGTTAGAAGAGTTTTAGTCCAGCTTTCAGCTTGGTGATGTCGCTGTGAGTCCACTGGGGTCCATCTGATCCGGTTCTGTTCTGAAGTGGCACACTGCGCACACACAGATATTTTTAACCACACAACGCAGAAAGAAAAAGCACCACTGCACGCCCCATAACAATGCAGCGTGACCTCTCACCTCTGGTTGCCGTGGTGACCTTTGACCTGCTGGTCGAACACAGTCAGCGTGGAGTACGTCTCCAACATCAGATACGACGGATCATCCGTCTGACCCGGAACTTTCCCCAGAGGGTACTGCTTCCAGGAAACCTTATCTACACACACACACAAATTTGGATCTTTTCTTTATGTTTAAACTTAAATTCTTTCATTTTACTTTTACATTCTTCAAAAAATATTATGGGATTTTAAGTAATTTAAAAATTAAATCTCCTTTAGCCTGCAAATAAATCATCTAACAAACACCATTAATGTGTGTGTGAGAGTGTGTGTGTGTGTGTATGTGTGTCTGTGAGTGCACCTGAGTGAGAGTGTGTGTGAGAGTGCGATTCTACCTGTACACACACTCCACGCTGACCCTCGTAACGCTGCGTTTCGTTCCTGCACCGTTTCTGCACTTAGCTGCTCCTGCACTTCCTGTGTGGGCGGAGCCTCGGTCAATTCTGTTGAGTGCATGTGTCTGTGTTGCATGGCCACGCCCACTCTCTCCTGCAGGCTCTCCAGTGTGTAGATGGGGTGGGAGGAGTCTGGGCTGCCAGGTGCACCATTATCGAGGTGATTCTGCGTGTAGATAGTGCAGAGGCGGAGCAAGTTGTGCTGCGTGTCCAGGGGGAGGGGCTTATCCATGTCCATCAAAATCCTAAGACAAAACAAAACAATGTGCATTTGCCAGGATGGTGTGTGTGTGTGGGTGTGTGCGTACATACTGTTGCAGCAGGAATGGCGTGGCAGCACACGATGTGTTCATACACACTGAGATGAGTTCACGCCATCGGAGCGACACTCTGTTACTGAACAACCGCTCCTTCATCATCCTCATCCTCCTGAAAGACTTCGACTCACCTGCTTCACACACACACATTAGTATAAGACACATGTACATGTATACACACACACCGCTACACACACACACTTTATTAGTATAAGACACATGCACGTGTATACAAACACACACACACCACTACACACACAGCACTACACACAGACACACACTTTATAAGTATAAGACACATGTACGTGTATATACACACACACACACACCACTACACACACACTTTATTAGTATAAGACACATGTACGCGTATACACACACACCGCTACACACACACACACACACTTTATTAGTATAAGACACATGTACGTGTATACACACACACCACTACACACACACTTTATTAGTATAAGACACATGTACGCGTATACACACACACACACACACTTTATTAGTATAAGACACATGTACGCGTATACACACACACACACACACTTTATTAGTATAAGACACATGTACGCGTATACACACACACACACCACTACACACACTCACTTTATTAGTACAAGACACATGTACGTGTATACACACACACACACCGCTACACACACACTTTATTAGTATAAGACACATGTACGTGTATACACACACACACACACACTTTATTAGTATAAGACACATGTACGTGTATACACACACACACACTTTATTAGTATAAGACAAATGTACGTGTATACACACACACCACTACACACACACACACATACACTTTATTAGTATAAGACACATGTACGTGTATACACACACACACACACCACTACACACACACACACACACACACACATACACTTTATTAGTATAAGACACATGTACGTGTATACACACACACCGCTACACACACACTTTATTAGTATAAGACACATGTACGTGTATACACACACACCACTACACACACACACTTTATTAGTATAAGACA
>JAOUQZ010000029.1:13864716-13883330 GCA_028564935.1 Neosilurus hyrtlii
TCTCCTTACTTAACTGATGCAGTGAGTATCCTCTCCTTTCTTAACTGATGCAGTGAGTACCCTCTCCTTTCTAAACTTATGCAGTGAGTACCCTCTCCTTTCTTAACTGATGCAGTAAGTATCCTCTCCTTTCTTAATTGATTGAGTTAGTGCCCTCTCCTTTCTAAACTGAAGCAGTGAGTACCCTCTCCTTTCTTAACTGATTCAGTGAGTACCCTCACCTTTCTAAACTGATGTAGTGAGTACCCTCTCCATTCTAAACTGATGCAGTCTGGAAAAGGCTGGAAAAGATGTCATTGATGTCACACCGAACAATAATTTATTGTCCTGCATCAAGTAAATAAAACCCCTAAGGAGATTCTGAAATGAATAATTAGGTTAACGCATTATCAACACCAGGAAGGATAGCACCACACCTCAGTGTCACAGGTGTGGGAAGGGGGTGTCCTGACTCAGTGAAGTTTAGTCGTGAGAAATGGACATAACTCGTGGCTGTGGTGAATAGTGAGAGATGAAATGACTGTGTTTTCATAATAAAACCACTGTGTCAGTGAGAGTAATCACTCCATTTTACTCTTATGTTGTCACCACAAAATCCAGAGGAAAATTTACTGAAATAAATGTTTCTTAGTATTGTTTACGTTTATAAAAAGAGTGCTGTGGCAGATTTTTGTCATAATCAGAGCTACAGGTAGAACAATATTATAATCCATGTTTTTCTTTTTATAGCACAGCCGTGTATCTCTCTCTCTCTCTCTCTCTCTCTCTTGCTCACTCACTCTATCTATCAATCTGCCTGTTTGTTAATCTGTTGATTTGTTTATTTGTAGCTACTTTAAACGGTTTGAGTACTGCACCTATTCCCCGAATGTGCGGAGCTGCAAGCCGAACACGGACGGCATCTCGTCCTTCGAGAACCTGCTGGCTAACATCATCCTGCGCGTGTTTGTTTGGGTCGTGGCCTTCGCTATCTGTTTCGGGAACGTATTTGTAATCTGTTTACGATCTTGTGTTGGATCGGAGAATGAGCATCACACGATGGCCATCAAATCTCTGTGCTGTGAGTGTTTCATGTTACACTCTGTCCTATAAGTAACGTTTACGATGATTACTAAATAAGAGTGCACCTTGTGATGAAACTGGTGTAATCTTCACTTCTGGATTGATTCGGTGACTTGATGATGTTCTGGAATGTTCTATGTGGTTCTCTGCTTGTGTCTGTATAGTATTGTGTATAAACAACATGCTAGCGAGGTAGATTATTCACAACTTTCATTTGCTAGCATGTGCTTATCACTTGTATTGCGCAACTGTCTAGCAACAGGGTCTCTCTCTCTCTCTCGCTCTCGCTTGCCCTCTCTCTCTCGCTCTCTCTCTCTTGCTCTCTCACTTTCACTTACTCTCTCACTCTCGCTTGCACTTTCTCTTGCCCTCTCCCTCATTCTCGCTTGCTCTCTCTCTCTCTCTTGCTTGCTTTTTCTCTCTCTCACTCTTGCTTGCTCTTTCTCTTGCTCTCTCTCTCACTCTCGCTTACTCTTTCTCTTGTTCTCTCTCTCACTCTTGCTTGCTCTTTCTCTAGCTCTCTCTCTCACTTGCTCTTTCTTTTGCTCTCTCTCTCACTCTCGCTTGCTCTTTCTCTTGCTCTCTCTCACTCTCACTTGCTCTCTCTCTCTCTCTCACTCTCGCTTGTTCTTTTTCTTGCTCTCTCTCTCTCTCACTTTCCATTGCTCTCTCTCTCTCTCATTCTCACTTGCTCTTTCTCTTGCTCTCTCAGTCTCACTTGCTCTTTCTCTTGCTCTCTCTCTCACTCTCGCTTGCTCTTTCTCTTGCTCTCTCTCTCACTCTTGCTTGCTCTTTTTCTTGCTCTCTCTCTCTCTCACACTCTCACTTTCTCTTTCTCTTGCTCTCTCTCTCTCGCTTGCTCTTTTTCTAGCTCTCTCTCACTCTCTCTCTTGCTCTCTCTCTCTCTCACACTCTCGCTTGCTCTTTCTCTTGCTCTCTCTCACTCTTGCTTGCTCTTTTTCTTGCTCTCTCTCTCTCACTCTCGCTTGCTCTTTCTCTTGCTCTCTCTCTCTCTCACTCTCGCTTGCTCTTTCTCTTGCTCTCTCTCTCACTCTCACTTGCTCTTTCTCTTGCTCTCTCAGTCTCACTTGCTCTTTCTCTTGCTCTCTCTCCCACTCTCGCTTGCTCTTTTTCTTACTCTCTCTCTCTCTCTCACACTCTCGCTTTCTCTTTCTCTTGCTCTCTCTCTCTCGCTTGCTCTTTTTCTAGCTCTCTCTCTCACTCTCCCTTGCTCTTTCTCTTGCTCTCTCTCTCTCTCTCACTCTTGCTTGCTCTTTTTCTTGCTCTCTCTCTCTCTCACACTCTCTCTCTCACTCACACACATATGATGACGCAATAAATTATTCATCTGTCAATCTTGATCATGAACACTTATTAAACACACACACCACATGCTGGGCAGAAAATAGGCAATTACAGTGAGTCACACACAGCGCGCACATACGGTAAATAACTTCCTTATCAGTATCTCACTTCACCACCATCAAAGGGTGTGTGTGCATGCGTGTGTATGTGTGTGTGTGTGTGTGTGTGTGTGTGTGTGTGTGTGTGTGTACGAGCTTGGAATTGCTTATTTTCAGAATCCTGTACATAAAGAAATTAGCTGAAAGTCCATATAACGACCCACACGCGCTAACTCAAAGCTGCTCTTATTTCCATATATGGTCATAAAGCCACACACCCTTAGAGTAGTGACATTTCCATATATAATTCTGTCCCTGATAGGTGCAGACTGTCTGATGGGCGTATACCTTTTCTTCATTGGCGCCTTTGATGTGAAATACTGCGGGGAGTATAATCGCCATGCCCATGTCTGGATGGAGAGTCTGTCCTGCCAGCTTATTGGCTCCCTGGCGCTGCTCTCCACGGAGGTGTCGGTGATGATGTTGACGTACATGACATTGGAGAAGTACGTGTGCATCGTGTTCCCGTTCCATCATTACCGTGCTGGACGCAAGCGCACGCTCTGCTCACTGACGTCCATCTGGGCTCTTGGCTTCGTCTTGGCGCTCGCCCCGTTCTGTGATAGACGCGTCTTCGGGAACTTCTACGGCCGCAACGGTGTGTGTTTCCCGCTGCACTCGGACCAGGCGGAGAAGCCGGGGGCGCGCTGCTACTCCACCGGCATCTTCCTGGGTGAAAGACACTTCTGCTCTTAGTTGCTAGGCCACAGTGGGTAATGTGAGGTTAACAATTTAGCTAGTTAGCGTCGTCATGCTAGTATGACACTGAGGTGATGCATATAAATACCGCAGTGTTATTATTCACTAAACTCCACTTGATGAATTTCCAGTTCATCATCTAACAAATAGGCAATTAATGCTGCTGATAGCTGGGAGAGAGAGAG
Organism: Neosilurus hyrtlii; assembly: GCA_028564935.1. Taxonomy (NCBI): domain Eukaryota; kingdom Metazoa; phylum Chordata; class Actinopteri; order Siluriformes; family Plotosidae; genus Neosilurus; species Neosilurus hyrtlii. The sequence goes on from JAOUQZ010000029.1 coordinate 13,868,126, forward strand.
AAAGAGAGAGAGAGATCAGATTAAACAGTGATGTGTAATGCACTACACGACAGGCTGGAGCCTATCTCAGCCATCCCCGGGCGGAGGTGGGGTACACCCTGAACAGCTTGCCAATCCATTTCAGGGCCAGCACATGCAACCATTGGGTGTACCCCACCTCTGCCCAGAGCTGGCTGAGATAGGCTTTTGTTCCTGGAGGAAACCCATGCAAGCACAGGAAGAACATGTGAACCCCACACAGACACGCCCTCGTGGAGCCCCAGAATCACAGGAACCGACCCCCGGCACTACACCACCGTGCCACCAGAGAAGAAATGTCCGCTGTTGAAATTACTAGTAAACATTTCACTAAAGGAGCAGACTGTAATGTTCAGCACCCCCTGGTGGTTAAATACAGGTTACATTAAAAAAAGGGGGGGTGACGGACAGACGGACAAACGTGTTCTGCCTATTAGTGATATCTGGGCTTGAAAAGTCTAAGACTGCTGTTCTAAATAAACTGTTGGTGGTTAAATCATAAGTCCAGGTTGTTCTGATATATTTTTGAAATTGTACAATAATTAAATTGATCTGGGGACACTTACACCTTTTACTTACTGCACCTTTAAAGTAGGGAGTCAGAACACGAATGGCTGCTTTAAAAAAGTAATTAAATGTTTTTTTTTCCAGGTCTGAACCTGCTTGCGTTCATCCTTATCATCTTCTCCTACTCCAGCATGTTCTACTCCATCCAGAAAACGGCCAAATCCGCCAGACAGATGACCTTTGACCTTGAAGTTTCTGTTGCTAAGCGGTTCTTTTTCATCGTCTTCACCGATGCCCTGTGCTGGATCCCCATCTTCCTGCTCAAGATCCTCTCTCTACTGCAAGTGCACATCACCGGTAAGAGTGTGTGTGTGTGTGTGTGTGATCGCTGGTGTAAGGTAGGGTTAAAGCGTAGCACTGTAGAATTCTGGATTGTGATTGGTTAAGAGGTATTGATGAATTTTCTATAACAGCTGCTCTGACAGTAATGCAGTTGCAACCACATTATCGTTTCTATAGTAACTGATTCAGAAATTCCACAGTCAAGCTTTTCATGGCAGCCTGGGTTGAATTATAAGAATTACCGCCGACTCACACACACACACACACACACACACACACACACACACACACACACACACAAGGCATGAGGTGTGTTTAATAAAGATAACACAACACAGCATCTCTCTCTCTCTCCCTCCCCGCTGTATGAGAGATGAAGTGAAGAGATGGGCACTGAGGTGTGTGTGTGTGTGTGTGTGTGTGTGTGTGTGTATGTGTTCAGGAACACTTATCCTGTGGGTGGTGATCTTCATTCTGCCCATCAACAGCGCTCTGAACCCCATCCTCTACACCATCACCACCAGCGCCTTCCAGGAGCGCCTCCGAATGTGTCTGCGCATCCACTGCAATGACAACCACTGACCCCCCCTAACACACACACACACACACGCATGCACGCGCGGAGAGCCATAATCAGTGTTCTACAGGAATATTCCGGAGGGTTTGTGGTGTTTGGGTTCTTTATAAAGTTTCGTTCTGTTTTTTCTGATTGGTTTAAAAGCCTCCTGTGAGCTGATTGGTGGATCGGTGGTCATGTGATTGTTGTTTGAACTGAAGAAGAATTCTGACTGTTTCATCTTTAATGGAGTTGATTTGACTATGATTATGCAATAATGATGTAAATGTACGTGCGGGTCATGTGATTAAAGACGTCTTTTATTTTAATTTCTCCCTCTTTCATCATCTTTTCAATTTTTCATTTCATCTCCTGTGGATTTTTTTCTCTTATCAGTCCATTTTCCAGTTATCTTCCTCTTTATGTGCAACCGTGGAATCAACCAATCGCAGCTCATCTCGGATTCCTCGGTGCTCTAGAACATCCCCAGTGTATGAATTCAAGAGGTTGAAAGACATTGTGGACGAGAATGAGGCCCGAGTCTGTAAAATATTCAAACGAACACCTGCATGTTTTCACTTCTCAGCCGAATTTGCTATGGAGAGCAGATCCAGGACAGGATTCAGTGTAACTGTATAATTCGGGACACAGAGGTCTTTAAGTGTGTAAAATCTGCTGTGATGTTTTTTTAAAACCTCACATGTGATATCGATTCTGATTATCATTAACGGAGCGAAGGGAATAAACCTCAAAATACGCAATCAAGAATCGACCAACCATGTCCGAGTAAAAAAGCTATCAGGGACGGTGAGACCCCTCATCTGCCCAGCTGTTCTTGAGGGATAGCCCAGACAATATTCACAAGGTCGAGGTCATTATGACAAGGTCAAAGGTCACTGTGTGCCGATGCACACCTACACACCACAGGAGAAATCCGTCCAGCAGTTCTTGAGAAATAATCCGGAAAATCTTTAAATGTGGACTCGAACGTGGGCCATGATGATAACACGCCAGCCTGATGGATGATGGGTAAAACCCCTTAAAAATAACCAATCAACTGCTAATAAAAGAGAGCGTGATCAGCTGTGAATTCCAACACCAACAAACTACAGAGATCAACCAGCTACAGATCAGCCAATGATCACATGACAGGTCACATGACTGCAAAAGGTAGAAGGATTTACACAAACTCTGATTTTATTGATGCCTTTAAAGCAGGAAGTTTATTAATTCACACAGAAATGAAACAAATCGAATCTGGAGCCTGTTTTTGTTTTTGTGTGGAGTTTGAATATTGTCCTACTGGTACTCTGGTTTCCTCCCACAATCTGTGCATTAGGCTGATTGCCTTGCCCCTATGTGTGTGTATGTGAACAGTATAGTGTGTGTGTTGCAACTGCACTGGACGGGCGAGATGTTCAGGGTGTACCAAGCCTTCGCCCAGCGTCCGCCAAGATAAGCTCCACCCTCCACACAACCCTAATAGGATCAAGAGGCTCAGTCGATGAAGGAATGAATATTAGGAGAAGTTCCGAAGATGAAAAATAGGATTCTGTTTGCAAATTATGCTTTAGGGATGAAACATGATGTAGTAGAGACGAGAACAGAACAGTGAACCAGAACGCAGCGAGAACCCCGAACTGTACAGGAAACTTCCATCCCGTGAATTACTTTACAAATAAAACACATTAATTTACACCAACTTTACTGCATCACATTACCGTCACATCAAAAAAGGAATCGACGCTGGTACTGATTAATGTACAGGAACATCATCTTTATTTATGTTTAGAACTTATTCCAAAATGCTGGTTTATTTTATATTCACCAAAATTCAGGAACTCGTCAACATTTTCACTATGCTGCTAATTTATGTTAATTTATGTTAATTATGTTGGTTTATGTTAATTTATATTAATTTATGTTAATTTATGTTAATTTATGCTGTTTGACTAAATTAAACTCTTCACTTTATTATATTTACATATTTACAGTTTTATTAAAACTATATTTTCTGTATTCATTAATACAGTAAATAATGTGAATGTCATGAAATAAAGTAAATAAATATGAAATATGTGAAATTAAAACCTGGTGTGTTTCTTTAATGCAACAGAAACAATTATTAGTGGAACAGAAAGGTTACGCAATTACAGTCAGTGGCTAAAAAATACACATCACGTGACTCCACGTAAAAATAGACATCACGTGACTCCACGTAAAAATAGACATCACGTGACTCCATGTAAAAATAGACTTCGCATGACTTCACGTAAAAATAGAAATCATGTGACTCCATTTAAAAATAGACATCACGTGACTCCATGTAAAAATAGACTTCACGTGACTCCACGTAAAAATAGACTTCATGTGACTCCATTTAAAAATAGACATCACGTGAATGGATCTTGTACGCTCGAAATCAGACTTTGTGGGTGAAATAAATGAAATGTAAAGTTATAGAATGAAAACACTGGAGATGATCTGTGTAGTTTTTCATAGTAGATGCAGTGATTGATGGGATTTTCGTGGACTGTAAGATGAAAGGAAAACGTCAGAGGAGAATGATCGAACGGATATGAAGTTGCATTCTGGGACATGCCGTCTTCATGCTCATGCAGCCATATTGCTAGACCCAAAATATTCTCTGTTGTGGTCCTCAAAACCTGATTCCAGTGGAAGCTTCTCTTGTTTACTTCCAATCTTCTTTAGGTTGTTTATTGTTTTATAGTCCACTGTTACTTTTTAATGATGCCTTCGTGTGCAGCGTTAAACTGTTCAAACAGAAAGAAACCAGGATGCAGGAAATCATTCCGTGTGTAAATAGTGCTTTAGGAATCTTTGTAGAATTTATACACTCATGTACTTGTGTTTATTATTTTGAGACTGTGTTCATATAAAAAGTTTAGATTGTGATTAACCTGCATGTGATATTTAGATCCTGTTATTTCAAACTCTCTGGATATTAAAATAAATCTACACGTATCATATACAGTTTGTGCAATTAAGTGTAAAAATACCACATGTATTCTACATCAGATTCTGTAGGTTAATGCAAACAGTAATGATGATCCTATTAAATTTCATTAGTACATTATCTGTCAACCTTTTATTATATATTCAATTCAATTCAGTTCTATTTGTGTATTTTGCTTTTTATAATTGACATTGTCACAAAGCAGCTTTACATAGTAAAATTAATTTAAGGTGAAATCTAAGAATTTTTCTACAACCCCCTCCACATCCGCGGCGAGCACGCCGGCGGCGACAGTGTAGATATACATGTAGATAAATTCTCTGTTAAGCTGAAAGAAATAATTTACTGATATTATATATACACTTAGGACTTTATTTATATATATAAAACTTCTCATAAGAAGCAGGACAGTAAAATATTCCATCATTCAGTTATCAAGTATTTATTACTTTTCTTAGCATCGTGTTTATAGAGCGCTTCACATCATAGACACGGTCGTAATGTTTTGGGAATAGTGATATGGCGGCCGGCCCGGTTGGCAGGGCCGCTGAAGGGCCGAGAGCTTAATCCAGTTCTTTTTAGATCAGTGTTTCCAACCTGCTCTTCTTCAGTTCCACTCTGTAACCTCCAGGCTTGTTATTATTGTTTTCATATAATCATATTTTATCATTAGGATTTAAATCTTATATTTAAATTTATGTAAATAATTAAACTGTATAAAACCACACGTTACTCCACTGTGCATTTCTCTGAAATCGTTTTATTTATAACTTTCTCAGCGCACACATCACTGAATCAGAAAAACACACACAAAAACCTGTGAATGTGTAAAGCAGGGAGAAAAAACAGCCACCTTGGAATTTTTTCAATGTTTGAATTTGTTAATTTTTCTTTTTTTGTGTTTTTTTTAAAGTTACAATAAAGAAATTGAAACATAAAAATATCAGAAATAAATTATACCGAGTTCTCTGCTCAAATCAACATGCACACACACACACACACACACACACACACACACACACACACACACACACAACTGAAGTGAATGAATTAAAGCATTATGTTACAGCCATAAATATAAAAATTCTCATTTCTCATTCAAATTCTCATCTCATCTCAAGGAACACACACACACACACACACACACACACACACACACACACACGGAGCTGTTGTGCATCCTGAAGGAAAAAAACCTGAGATCCACCTGAGTTTCCACTCCCAGTTTTATTTCCACCAGATTTTAGTTCTAAATTGTTTCCGTATTTACATATTTACAATTCTGACTTCTGATTGGCTGTTGGAGTATTTGCCTACAAGCTGACTGAATATTCACCCTCCATGGGTTTTATAACTGAGAACACAAACACTTGACAGTTTAGAGACACTAACCAAACTTGTGTGGATTAACATGTCTGATCAAGTGCTGGGTAACATCATCCAGTTGGATCTGACTGAGTGTAACGTGAACATTGATCTGGTTGAATGTGACGTGATCCTGTCTGATCTGGTCTCAGGTGATGTAATCTTATTTGATCTGTTTTACTTTAGTGTAGATTTTAATATATGATTTAATCAGGTCTGATCCAGTGTGATGTGATCTACAGTAATGTCTGGGATTTCCTTGTTTTTCTGATCTTCTGTAGTCTGTTTGTTTGTTCAGGTCTGATCTAGTCTAATCTGTTTGTTTGATCAGGTCTGATCTTGTCTAATCTGCTTTTGTGTAATCAGGTCTAGTGTGCTTTATGTTCTGTTTTATAAAAACACTTCAGTTTGAACTGGTATTTTCTCGTTTTTTTTCGGATCTAACGTGTTTACACTCTGGGAGGATCTAAACTACTCAGTGGTCTGATCTAAATAAATCTAATCGGGTTCGATCTCATAACTCCTCCCCTGATCTGTTTTAGTTTAATGGTTTACCGTGCTGGTCTTTACATTCTTTGGCGGACGTTCTTATCCAGAGCAAATTACACTCATCATTTTGAGCAACTGAGGGTTAAGGGCCTCGCTCAAGGGCCCAATGGTGGTGACAGTGGGAATTGAACTGCTGACCTTCGGATCAGTAACCCATCGCCTCAACCACTAATCCACCACCGCCCTGCCCTTTCTGAGCAGTGCTGATGTGATATGGTCTAATCTCATAAGATTTCTGATGTGGATCAGTGTCTTCTGAAGAAATCAGATCTGAACAGCGGGGTCTGATCATGTCTGGTTCAGGAAGCCTCTATATGGTTTGGTATCAGGAAGAACTGGGTTTAATTCAGTCTAATCTGCTGTCGTGTTAGTGTCTTTAATAAAGTGCGTAATTTTACTGGGTCTGATCTGGTTTCATTATTGGAATCAGGTTTGATATCATGGGTGTAACGTCTCTAATCTGAGCAGTTTGGGTTGGTTTAGGTTTGAGATCAGATGAAGTCCTTCCCGTAAACCGCGTCCTGTCTTCATTCGCTCCGTCGGTCTCATAGTTTGGTCTCGGGGCCTCTCGCTATCAGGACGGGGAATGACGCGCGTATCCTAGCAACCTCCGCCGCACACAGGTGACCAAACACTTTATTATACCAGTCAGGAGAACGCCCCCTGGAGGACACACACACACACACACACACACACACAATGAATGTTAATCCTATATTGTATATTACTACACATGTGTGTGCGTGCGTGCGTGTTAGTTACCGTAAATCCGCTCTGCAGTAGTGTGTTAGTCGGCTCCGCCCCTTTCCGCATGGCTCAATCATAATACGTGATGTCAGCAGCACTGCTCTAAGCCCCGCCTCCAGTTGTACATTGCCGTGATCAACAGATGAGGAGATGAGAACACAGCCCCCCCGAGGGAGATCTGTACACCAACGCCTGACACACACACACACACACACACACACACACACACATCAAAAAGAACAGCACTGTTTAAACACACTATAAAACATTGTGTGTGTGTGTGTGTGTGTGTGTGTGTGTGTGTGTGTGTGTGTGTACATACCGAAGCACTACGAAATCTCGGCGTGGGTGAGGTGCCATGCTGTCAGTGATATAATGAAACACCTCAGTGTTATTCTCCAGACTCTCCATCACGCGGCTGTGCAGTAGGTCTTCGTCCCACAGGTGGCGCTCTCTCAGCACACGATGCAAAACCACAGTGGGTGGAGCCTCAATTTCCACAGAAACACGCCATAGGCGAATCGGGTGCCCATCTCCAACCTGCGATTGTCCAATCACAATGCAGAATAAACAGGGCGGGACGTCCTCTAAAGCTAGACGTTCAGCAGCAACATCACACAGTGATCCCAACATGAGTTCCCTGAAAGACTCCCTGAATGACTCCCTGAATGACTCCCTGAATGACTCCCTGACGATTCTCTGATTAATCGACTGACTCACTGATTCCCAAATTGACCCCTGACTGATTCTCTAACTGATTCAATGACTGATTCAGTGACTGACTCCCTGATTGATTCCCTTATTGACTGACTCTTGAATGATTCCCATGATGATTGACTGAGTGATTCAGTGTCTGGCTCCATGGTTCCCTGACTCACTGAAGGATGATCAGATCAGCGGCTGCTCTTCGCACCCTGTGTGAGTGCACCTCCACACCCTCTGGTGCCCACGTCCTGTAGCATGCTGTGTTTTTAGGTTACACGTCACGTGACCCGGTATTTGTGACAGCATGTTGTATAAGCAGGTTCACAGACCAGACTGCCTGGATAAGATCAGGACAGTAAGCGTGTGTGCACCGTGCGTGTGTGTACCTTCTTGTAGGCGAGCTCGGTGTGAGGCGGTCCTGCGGCGCTGTGCCACCCCTTTCCCTTCTCGGCCGTATCTCTCAGTAAACACTGCACGCTGTCCTCCAGGTAGATGCGATAGTCCACTCGCTCTCCTCGTTTGTTCACTCCGAGGGCGTGCAGAGGAAGTGGCTGAGCATCGGCTAACACATACGAGCCGCATGCCTGCAGCATCATCTCCTGAGGGATCTGATACCCACCCATCACACAATTACAGAAGTTCTGGAGTAATCTCCCACAGAGATTTTAAATGAAGCTCATTTACTCTGTGTGTGTGTGTGTACCTGAAAAAGCTTTTTACACTCTGTGATCATGTGACTCAGGCACTCGGTGGCCGCCATGTTCTCACTCAGGTCCTTGTGGTCTGGTTTGGCCCTGCCCCTTTTGCTAATCAGCCTATCAAGACAGAATAAACAAACATAAACAAATAAACAACCGTCACTACTGTAGAAATAAATTATCTAAATTACTAAAAGGAATTTTAATTACTGAGAGGTTATCAGAGGTCACAGAGCAACTAAAAGGCACACACACACACACACACACACAACACACACACAACCAGGAAACAATCCAACAGCATGAATTATTTATTTTAGAAATACACCTGTGTGTGTGTTTGTGTGTTTCTTTGTAAAGAGATAAAATGTCTCGTGAGTAAATAACAGCTGATGAGCACTGCTGAGGTTGAGTCACTTGCACACACACACACACACACACACACACACACGCACACACACACACACACCTATGCGAGGCTGCGTCTCGTTTGGAGGTGTTGAGGTGCAGGATGGACGGAGCGAGACACACGGCGAGTGTGTGTGCCGTCATCTGGTTCTCCTGCGCCGTGCTGATGTCACTCAGAAAGTAAAGTAATGTCTGTAGAACCTCCCGGTTCTCATCAGGGAGAAGAAACACGGCACACTGCGCCGCCTGGAGCCTCTGCTGCTGAGGGACAACTGCGCACACACACACACAGTTAGGCTTGAATACACCAGGGCTTGATATGCGAAAGATTTATGGAGGGGTGTGTGTGTGTGTGTGTGTGTGTGTGTGTGTGTGTGTGTGTGAGACACTCACACTGGTGAATGTGCAGGAAGGTGTGTGTGAGTTTGGAAGTGAGGATGGGTTCTGGAAGGTCTCTGAAGTACTGCTTCAGCAGGTCAGCAACGTCGTAAGCTGATTGGCCTTGATAGATCACATGATCTGGGGAATTATCATTCAGCTGCCTGAGAGCCTGAATACGGGATTTTACTCCGGACTTCCGGAATATTCCCACCTGTAGGGGGCGACAGAGAGAGAGAGAGAGAGAGAGACAGAACCGTATCACTAATCGTTACACTTTCTTTTGTAGAATGAAACACAGTGAGAAGGCGGGGCTCCCTGCTGACACACTGTACAGTCACATGACTGGTCCAATGCTAATTGTGCCAGAGCCGAACTTTACTTGCTAAGCTGCGCTAACTCCATTCTGATCCAGCTCTGTGCTGTAAACCATGAGACGTGACCACAGAGTTCCTTCAGTGGCTCTAGAATTCTCAGTGCGGCTCTCGAGCTCTCGCGTGGGGTCTGGTGTTCTCACCGAAACTTCCAACTTCTAGAAGTTTTCAGTGGCTCCAGGGTTTTCTTCTCGTTACTGTTCTAGAATTCTAAATGGGGTCTTTAGAAATGGTGCTGTAGAGTGGTGGATGTGACTAGAATACTATGGTGAGGTTCTGGAACTACGGAACTCTTTCTGAGGTTCTGGAATCATCGCCGGTTCTGTGTTTGATTAGATCATTCGAAGTGAGGTTCTAGAGTTTGTGGATGTGGATATGAAATGCAGTGGGGGTCCTACATGTTCCACAGGGGGTCTAGAAATCTCTGTAGAACCCTGCGTGTGTATTTACCTTCTCGAGACACTGGCTCCGGAGGTACCTCATGGCCTGCTGAATGCTTTGGGGGAGGGGCTGACCGGTGCGCTGGACATTTACGATTGGTGGAACCCCAAACACTCGTTTTTCTTTGTAATCGGAAACTTTAGAACGTTTCATGAACTTCGGCACCGTCCTGTCCAGTCAGGTTGCAGAAGACAGAGATGTTTGGGTCATTAGAGCACAGCATGGGGAAAAAACACGTAAACAGTCCTGTACAGTGTGGCGATAAAATAAACAAATAAATAAATAATATTTAACCAAATAAAAAACAGAAATGGAAAAGATAAAAGGAAACAGTAAAGAGGGAAGAGAAAAAAAGAACAAACAGAACAAAACAAAACTGAAAAAAAGAAGGAAACTTAATTTACACACACACACACACGGTTCTATATTACATTATGAATCATCAGTCACATGAAGTGTATCATGACCAAAAGTTCAAATGACTCACTTTGTGTGTGTGTATATGTGTGTGTGTGCGTGTATGTGTGTGTGTGTTTATATGTGTGCGTATATGTGTGTATGCGTATGTGTGCGTGCACGTGTGTGCGCGTGTGTGTGTGCGCGTGTGCGTATGTGTGTGTATGTGCGTGCGTGCAAGTGTGTGCATGTGTGTGTATGTGTGTGTGTGCACACGTGCGTGTATGTGTGTGTGTGTGCGTGTATGTGTGTGTGTTTATATGTGTGCGTATATGTGTGTATGTGTGTGTGCGTATGTGTGTATGTGTGCGTGTGTGTATGTGCGTGCGTGCACGTGTGTGTGTGTGTGTGCGTATGTGTGTGTGTGTATGTGTGTATATGTGTGTGTGTGCACGTGTGTGCATGTGTGTGTGCGTATGAGTGCGTGTGTGTATGTGCGTGCACGTGTGTGCGTGTGCGTATACGTGTGTATGTGTGTACACATGTGTGTGTGTTTGTGCGTATATGTGCGTGTGTGTGCGTGTATATGTGCGTGTGTGTGCGTGTATGTGTGTGTGTGCGTGTGTGTGTGTGTGTATGTGTGTGCGTGTGTGTGCGTGCACGCGTTAGTACCAGCTCCGGCCGTGTTTGCCCGTGCCGCAGTGTTTCTCCAGGATGGCGGTGAGCCTCAGCAGGCTGTATTTCTGGAGCAGGTTCAGCTGCGCCGCTGATTGGCGGTTAATCTCCTGTGATGCCGAGGTCACGCTCGGACGATGAGAATTCTGAAAACTGTGCCAGCGCAGCTTCCTGTGAAGGATTTAATTTAAATTTTTTTAGAAAAGATGAATAAAGGAAGAGTGGAACACTGGGCTGCAGCAGCATCGTTTAACTCCGCGAGCGCTGCTACGAGCTCATTATTCGTAAAACAAACCCTCGTTAATAAAACAGAGCGAGTAACTGATTAATCAAAGCCTACCATAAACTCAGGAAAAATGCTAATTAGTGTTTATTTATGTCTGCTCACTTCAGTTAGCATTAGAATCTTGATGAGCTGTTCCTTTTTAAAATGACCAGCGGTGTTCCTCAGGGTTCGGTATTAAGCTCGTTTACATTTAAGAGAATGATGTCACTGTCCTTTAGGTCGACTTTAACAGACTACTCGTGTTTTCTAATATCATGTGAAAGGTTTATAAAGGTCATGCATGGACCATGGTAAATTTTCCCCACCTACTGGGCCGAGTGAGAGACGCCCCCACTCCCGAATCCCTCCTCTCCCTCATGTCTCCGTCTCCGTCTCCGTCGTTCAGAGAATTCCCGGCGCTTTCATAATCCGAGCGCTCCTCGTCCTGAAGTGTACTGGGTAGCGTGGATTCCGTCGTCGATTCGCTCCCATCTAGCTGCCGCCCCAGCGAGTCAGACCACTCTTGGATGTTGTCCTGCAGTCCTTGGATGTGCTGCAAAATGGCGTCCAGGTGCTCGAATGCCTCATTAGAGGTCTGAACGCAAACCTGCGGAACTTCGGGAGAACCCGTGAGAGCGTCCGGGACGTTGTCGTAAACTGAACTTATGGAATCCACCGAGTTTTGACGTTTCCCAAACGTGGATGTAATGAAGTCCTGGGATTCGCTGAGGCAACTGCTGTTGCCATCCAATGAGAATTCTCCATCCTCTCCTGACCAGCCAATCCGGTCGCTGTGCTGAGAGAAAGGGGTCGGACAAAAGCTCTCGATGGACAGCGACTTTGGGAACGTTCCAGGCTTGTGATCTGAAGGAATATGTACGAGCCGCTCGACTATTCCTGCGTGACTCCTCTGATTTGTCAGTTTGGTCCGCTCCCACGCTAACTGGTAGTCCTCAAGATAAAGACACGCCCTCTGAACCTTGATATCAGCTGCTGATTGGTCAAAACAGCTATAGCGCCTCGTACCTGACTTCCATCCCGTATCTACTGCTGCAGTGATTCCTTTCGCCGTCCTTTTTGGTAAGCTAAGTTCTGGATGTGTGCCCTGGGGATGTGTCTCCGTGGAAACGCCTTTAGCAACCGCCTCTTTCCGTCGGCGTAGAGATTCCATCCGCTGCAAAAAGAGCCTGGATGAACGTTTCACTTTCTCTCGCACAGAACGTGGCGGAGAGGAGGAGTCGTCGCCATCACATTCTGTCGTATCGTTAAAGGTGGTGACCCCCGGCGAGTTGGTTTCCCGGGTAATGTCCAGGCTAATGCTGCTAAGGCTGAGGTCAGAGGTCAAGGAGGTGACATCACTAAGGACACTGTCGCTGCTTGCTGAAGGCCTCAGGATCGTGACGTCGTCGCTGTGGGTCTGGACACGGGACCAGGTTTTACTATCACGCTGAAACGCCCAACGGGAGCTCAGCGCGCACGCATCATCCTCCTCGGAGTCCTCACTCTGACACACACACACACACACACACACACTTCTGATTATACATTTATAAAGCTCTAATTGGAACTTTTTATACTTTTGGAAGACGTTACTCCGGTTCCTTTGAAGTTCTGAAATAAACGCCAGCATGAGCAACGTGAGCTAATAAATATCTCCATAGGTCCTTCATATGACACAATTACATCAAAACCAATCTCGCTCGACCTCCCACGCTTATACAGGAGCACAGAAACTTTCCCAAGTAGCTGAACTGCTGCTGAGTTGGACTGACAGCTCTCGTATCCAATCAGATTTCACGCACCTGTTTGCAGCGGAAATGAACTTCGAGACTCATAGCAGCGCATTTGTTCAAAGTCGTCAATCTCCTGAAAAAAACACACACACACACACACACACACACACCCACACACACATGTCCACACACACACACAGACACACACAGAGGTGTGAAGACAGTGAAAACGAGGATTTAAAGGAAAGAGGAAATCATGACAGGGGTTTTTCCTTTAGTAAACTGACTCAGTTCCTGCTGAAAGATCAGCAGCTTTTCTTTCTTTCTCCTCTTTTTCGTTCTGATCTGTTTGTCTTTGAACTGATACGAGGTTCTCAGCAGTCAGGGAGGGACGTGAGTGTATGATGTGGGACGGCTTTAGTCTCACCTGCATAACGCTCGCACCGAGTCATGATCCAAAAACTCATGATCCCTCCGCACCGAGGAGATATCGATGGGGAAGAGAGAGGCTGGAAGTGAGAAAGAGAGAGAGAGAGAGAGAGAAAAGAAAAAGTTCATTAATTGGCTTCAAGTGGTGTGTGTGTGTGTGTGTGTGTGTGTGTGTGTGTGTGTGTGTGTGTGTGTATGTTTGTATGTGTGTGTGTATGTGTGCGAGTGTATGTGTGTGTATGTGTGCGTGTGTATGTGTGTATTTATGTGAAGGAAAAATAGGATCATGTGAACTGTTGACACACAGCTGTAACGTCAAGTGTGGTGATAGTCACATTTACCACAAAACACACACACACACACACACACACACACACACACACACACACAGGTTTCATTATAAACCAATAACTCTCTGTTATAAACACTATCAGAACACTTCATATTATTATATCAGTGTGTGTGTGTGTGTGAGAGAGTGTGTGTGTGAGAGAGTGTGAGTGTGTGTGTGTGTGTGAGAGTGTGTGTGTGAGAGAGTGTGAGTGTGTGTGTGTGTGTGTGTGTGTGTGTGTGTGTGTGTCTCCAGCGCTTCCTGACTCGCTGTGTTTCCCGCCTTTGTTTCGGCCTCCTTCCTCTCGAGCCCTCTCGCTTCACCCACTGACCCTTCCTAAACACCAACACCCAGAGTGCACCCTTCCTCCTGCTCTGATCCTCCCTCCAGAGCGCAGAATGAGACACAGCTCACCATGCTCGCTTCCCTGGTTCCCCCCACCTCTCTCTCTCTCTCTCTCTCTCTTTCCTGAGTGTCCACTTGATCCCCAGATGTTTAGCTCCTCAGTGTTCCAGCCTTCTCTCCTTCTCTCGTTTCTCCTGATTGTCCAGTGTCCCCTTCCCAGAACATTGTCTCCTGACCACGGGTCCTACAGGCTGTGTAATGAGACACAGCCAGTCGACAGGAGAAACACATCCTGCCTTTCCATTCTCACAGACCGCAGGGCAGGACACGGCTATCGCTCACCAGGTGCGTTTCCATAGTAACCCACTCCAGGAGGCGGAGTTGTGGTTGAACTGGGTTTATTAACGTGTTTAATTCTTTAGCTCTGTGCTGCGGTCTTCTTTAAAAACATTCAGCCCTAATTAAAGCTCTTAATCCTTCTGGAAGCTTCATATGCAAAACGAATACACACATGCAAAGGGGGTGGGGCCTCTAACGAGTTACCTTTAATTAAAGTTACCTGGAGTAAAAATCATGGCAATACCTCCTCCTGACCACGCCCCAATCAGCCCCTGATCTTACTCAAAGTACACCCTGGGCACATCCTGACCACACCTGGATCATGTTCTGACATCACCCTAACCACACCCCTTCCATGCCCTAACATCACCCTGACCACACCCTGTCCGTGCCCTAACATAACCCTGACCACACCCCTTAGGTTCCCTAACATCACCCTGACCACTCCCCTTCCATGCCCTAACATCACCCTGACCACACCCCTTCCATGCCCTAACATCAACCTGACCACTTTCCTTCCGTGCCCTAACATCACCCTGACCACACCCCTTCCGTGCCCTAACATAACCCTGACCACACCCCTTAGGTTCCCTAACATCACCCTGACCACTCCCCTTCCATGCCCTA
>JAOUQZ010000029.1:13883430-13895493 GCA_028564935.1 Neosilurus hyrtlii
TGCCCTAACATCAACCTGACCACTTTCCTTCCGTGCCCTAACATCACCCTGACCACACCCCTTCCGTGCCCTAACATCACCCTGACCACACCCCTTAGGTGCCCTAACATCACCCTGACCACTCCCCTTCCGTGCCCTAACATCACCCTGACCACACCCCTTCTGTGCCTTAACATCGCCCTGACCACACCCCTTCCATGCCCTAACATCACCCTGACCACTCCCCTTCCGTGCCCTAACAACACCCTGACCACTCCCCTTCCGTGCCCTAACATCACCCTGACCCCACCCCAACCGTGCCCTAACATCACCCTGACCACTCCCCTTCCATGCCCTAACATCACCCTGACCACACTGCCATCATTCCACAACTACATCCCCACTACAGTGTGACCATTCCCTGATACCATCCTGACCACACCCCAACCATGCTGCAACCACCCACAGAACACACACACCGACCACAACCTGACCTTTCCACAACCACACCTCCACCACATCTTGGCCACGCCCTGACATTGTGCATTCAGATTATTGCAAATGTAAACTCGGCGGTCTGGCTGTAGAGATCATCACAGAATCAGCGTGGTTCTAGAACCCTCACTGCAGGTCTGGAATAACCAGCACCGCAGTGTACGAATGGTGGAGGGTGCAGGTCAGAGCAACAGAACTGGGGCTTTAGGTCTGACTGTGTAATAAAGACACGTCCTGCCTTCCTACACTCAGACTCCTGAACACGCTCCATACCAACATGTCGGAACAGAGACAAGCCCTAACACACACACATACACACACACACACACACACACACACACACACACACACACACACACACAGAGTCATGGTATGAAGCGTCTCAAATCGTTTTTCCAGTTCACTAAACCAACATCACGGCAATAACAGATTAAGTCTAATCCACTACAGAGAGAGGGGGAGAGAGAGGGGAGGGAGAGAGAGGGGAGAGGGATGAGAGAGGGAGAGTGGGGGGAGGGAGAGAAAGGGAAGAGAGAGGGAAGGGAGAGGGAGGGATCATGCCAGGGTGTAGCAGCTCTCCGGTGAAAACTGTGCACTGTGTTTTGTTAGCGAGCAGCAGACTGAAAGTGTGTGAATCAGGAGCGCAGTCTGATAACGACGCTGCATCATGAAGGTAAGCGTTACGGGTGTGTGTGTGTGAGAGAGAGACAGATGCTCCTGCTTTCCCTGCTGTATTAAATGATGATTGGTTGAGTCCAGACTCACAGCAGATCCGTGTGTTGCTCTGAGATCAGTCGAATGTACGGAATGTCACGTGACTGCGTTTGCGTTTATGTGACTGTGTTGATATAAAAATGTAAAACAATTGAAAATTTTAAAATAAAATTAATTCCATCATAATTTCTACAGTAATTTATTATATCATTAAATAGACTCAAATTTATTTTAGACTTTTAAAATAAATATATTTCATTTATTTAAGTTTTTTTCTTTTCTTTTTTCCTTCTGATGTCATTTAATTTTATATATTTTTTAAATATCTTTTCGCCATGAATAAACCAGACAAACTGTATTTATAAAAATAAATATCTATTATTACTATAACTAATATATATTTATAACAATAAATATATATATTATTTACAAACTATATCTTGTAAAATATGTCATATCCATTTACAGATTTTAAAAATATCTAAACTTTAAATACGAAATTAAATAAAATCACAAATGTATCTTACCTGTATTCACAATCATTTCCTGAACCGTTTACTCCTACTGGGCCACGGGAAGGCCAGAGCCTATCTCAGCCGACTCGGGGCAAAAGACTTGCCAGACCATCACAGGACACTACACACACAACCACTTATACTCACACCCTCACACAAAGAGGCAATTTGGAACGGCCAATTAGCCTCATATGCATGTCTTTGGACTGTGGAAGGAAACTAGAGTACCTGGAGGAAACCCATGCAAGCATAACGAAAACATGCGAACTCCACGGAGAAATGCCCTCACTGAACCTGGGACTTGAACCCAGGACCTTCTTGCTGTGAGGCGATTGTGCGACCCACTACACCATTGTGCCAGTTTTTTATGCAGTTCTTAACTTTTATTCAAGACAATACAATATATTTAATTAAAAGCTGCAATGTTATTTTTTCTTTTTTATTCTTCTTATTGTTTTATTTGTTTAATTTGATTTGCTAGCCAGCTAATGCTATTTACTAAGGTTTAAAATAATTTTGGATTATTTCACTTTAGTACCACACTGGACAAGAAATATAGTTCATCTTGTAGCGATTTCTTTTAGCATTAGCATCATGCTAATTTGCACTCTGATTGGACAATGATTTAAAACGCCATCTGCTGGACGTGTGAGGATTTCATCATACAGTGTTATTTACACACACAGTCATGTAGTTCGAATTCTCTTGAAGTTATTTTATTTTATTTTAGTACAGTGTCCGTTTCCACAGAGCTGCTTCTGTTACACGCTGGATGTCGTTATGATGGATGCGTGTCCCACCTAGTGAAAGGAAAAGGTGCAAAGTCCAGCATTTCTGTCCCGTTCCTGCAAATCCGGCAGCAGTAAAATGCCACTAACGTCTTGTGAAGTGATGCACGAGTCTGCAGAGTCACTATTCACATGGAGGGAAAAGAGACGTACATCCTGACAACTGAGGCACACAAGCATGAAAAAAAGAAACGACAGATTGTAAGATCCTCTTAGGGGACTCATGGGTAGAGGGACAGGAATTTCATCAATCTCCCCCTCTCTCTCGTTATTGGTCTGTCTCTCTCTTTCTTTCACTGTTTCTGTCTCACTCTCTTTTTCTCTCTGTTACTTAAATTTTTTCTCTTCATGTCTGTCAGTCTCAGGCTCTGTCTGCCCCTCTCTCTCTCTCTCTCTCTCTCTCTCTCTCTCTCTCTCTGTTTTTCTGTCTCTTTCTTTCTCCATCACTTCTTCTGTCTACTTGTTTCTCTCTCTCTGACTGTTCCTCTGTTTTTCTTTCTCTCTCTCTGTGTGTCTCTCTTGCTCTCAGTCTTTGACTCAGTGTCCGTTTCTATCTGTCCTCTCTTTCTTCCTCCCTCCCTCCCTCTCTCTCTCTCTTTCTCTCTCTCTCTTTCTCTCTCTCTCCCTCTCTCTTACGCTCTCTCTGTCCCCGTCTCTCTCTCTCTCCTACATTTCCTATTTATGGGTGATGGGAATCACAGTGAATCCCTCAGGCAAACACGTAAAAAGAATTGTTTGCAGGAATGCGCAACCATTTTTTAGTCAAGACAAGTTTGCTCCCTTAGCATCACTATCTTTACCGTCACGTAGCTTTACATTCAGTGTCTCATAGTGTATAGAATTAACGATGTGGTTACTGACACAGGGTTACGTATTAAAAAGGACAAAGTGGCGACACTGACCAAACACCAACTGCAACAAGTGTTTAGGGTAGTGGTGGCTTAGTGGTTAATGCAATGGGTTAGTGATCCGAAGGTCAGCGGTTCAAGCCCCACTATCACCACTGTTGGGCCCTTGAGAAAGGCCTTAACCCTCAATAGCTCAGCTGTATAAAGAATGATAATTGTAAGTCGCTCTGGATAAGAGCATCTGCCAAACACTATAAATGTTTAGTTTGTAAATAGTAGAAATGAGAAGTTAACTGTTGTTTGACACATGACCTTTTTTTCGTTCATAATTACATTTATGGTCTTTATGAAGACCTCGCTTGCGTTCCAGTTCCCGTATCGTTTGAAGCGAAGGTTTGTCAGACCGCAGCGGCGCACCGAGATGTGAGTGAACTGTAACTATAGTGACGCACCGCTTCAATGCTGACAGTTTTGTGCTTCCTGAAGTGGTTCCTGTGTGAACATACTGCATCCTGTGAACTTTTGGCAGCGTCAGCTTTCCTTGTCACTCTACAGCTGCTCAGCTCCTGGTGCATGCTGGGACGGCTGCTTATCAGAGATGTTGAGTGGCAGTGCTGATGTCCTGCCGCTGGGATTCTGCCGAGGGAGCCGACGTCTCGTTTATCACCAGCACATCAGATCCAGCCAAAAACAAACAGTGTGGTAATAAAATGAAAGGAAAGGGCCTCTCATTAATAAACGCTGGGTGTTAATAGTCCTCAGAGAACGTCCACGCTTCGTTAATCTACAGTGTTGGGTTTGGTACTTTACTGCAGGTAGAACGACACTGTCTCAAGCTTTTCTGCCTCCAGGTTTCGGTGTGATGGGGTTAGAAACTTTCCAGATTTATCCACTATCTTATCTTTTGCATCTTCTTGTGTATGGTGTTCATTTTTTTTCGCAGACACAAACCTGGCATGAAAACGTCCCCGTAATTCCCGTTTCCCCCTGTCCGGAGCAGTATCAAAGAATCTCATCACCAAAGTTGAAGCACTGAATCAGAGTGAAGTGCGTCCTTGAGGCCCCGTTCTGCCACTCCATCACTATCATAATTATGCCCACTTCATTCCCCCACGCTTGTCCGACACCTGACCTGTAACACCTGCTTGGAATGTCATGTCTGCTCCAAACATCTCGTGCCACTTAATGCTAAACTATAAATCCGCTGTGGATGAATAACAGATGGCTTTATTTTTTGGTCTCTACATCAAAAGATTTACTTTTCAGTGTGGAATCATCTGGATCTTTCTGTAGAACTGAGAAGGAAAAGAGGCCAGACTGTACACTTGTGCAGCCAATCAGAGATGGTCATAGTTTCATCTTGACAGACAGATGCTGATGTTTTTTTCCCTCCAAGTTCATGAATGAGAAAAATCACAAAAGGTTTCTTGTTTTGAGTTCAAAACATACACTCCTCTTTCTCCTCCTCCTACTCTTTCTTCCTGTCTTTCCCATCATCCTAATACTACTCCTCTTTCTCCTCCTCCTATTTCTCTTCTCCTCTTTCTCCTTCATGATGTCCCACTACTACTACTTTTCCTTCTCCTACTTCTCTTCGTTCTCCTCCCCTTCTACCACTGCTACTCTTCCTTCCCTTCTTCTTTCTCATCATCCTACTTCTCCTTTGATTCCTCCTCCTTCTCCTACTACTAATACTTTTCTTTCTCCTTCTTGTCCTCCTCCTGCTTCTCCAAATACCACTACTACTTTATCCTCTTACTCTTCATCTTCCTCCTCCTACTTCTCCTTTTCCTCTTTCTCCTCCTGCTCCAACTACTCTTTGTCCTCTTTTTTTCCTTCTCCTTCTCACCATCCTCCTCCTTTCTCTCCTCTTCCTCCTCCTCCTTCTTACCATCCTCCTTTTCCTCTGCATCCTTTTGTTCCTTCTCCCACTACTACTCTTCCTACTTATCTTCCTGCTCCTCCTCCTCCAACTACTACTACTGCTCTTTCTTCTTTTCTTCTTCCTGCTCCTCATACAATTACTATTCTCCTTCCTTCTCCTCCTCCTCCTCCTCCTACACCACCTATTACTAAAACTTCTGCTCCTCTGCTACTCTGTTTACTATAAGATCATCTGTGAAAAATCACATTTGGTGACCCCCCCAAAAAGTACAGAAAGTGCATGGAACCCAAATTAAATAAAAAATTGCAAACAAGGACAATCAGCAGAGATGTAAGTGCATTGTTTTGTTTTATTTGAATGAAAAGGTTCCAGGTTTTTGTGTTAGTCCTGTTTGATGCCAGAAGGAAAATGTCATATAGCATGAACACAGCCGTCTTTAAGAAAGAGAGACAGCGTGTGTTTTCTGATATTTTCCTTTTAGTCTCTCTGACTGTCTCTTCATGATGTTCATATTTGCTAAGGTTATGTGCTCTTGGTGCCTCCTGTCAGACCCCCTGCTGCTAAAAGCTTCATCTGAGTAATCCCTCAGGATGTGAGGTTCTGGGACCAGGAGAGGATTTGTGTTTTTCCTCCCGGGGGGACAGAGCGGGTTTTCTGACATCCTGGCTCTTCTGTCACTCTAATGGAAGTCTAATTGTCTTATTAATCAATATGACGCCAGCCTGTAATCAATAATAGACTTCTGGGAGGCAGGCGGCGCTCACTTTCTGCAGGAGGAGATTACAATTTAAAGCTGTAAAAATCTGGAGAGGTGTTTCAGATCTGTGCTTTAGTGTAATGGACAAAAAAAAGCTAGATGTTTCTGTTTAAAACCACTTGTTTATTTATTAAGCTGATGTTTGTACAGCTAAATGCTCTGTGGAATATATACAGGTGGTACGGTGGTGTAGTACGTCGTTTAGCATGTCCACCTTACAGCATTGAAGGTCCTGGGGTCGAGTCCCAGGTCCGATGAGGGTGTTTCTGTGTGGATTTTCCATGCTCTCCCTGTGCTTACGTGGGTTTCCTCTGGGTACTCTGGTTTCCTCTGACAGTCCAAAGACATGCACATTAGGCTAATTTTAAAATAAATAAATCTAATGAAGGACAAAGCCATTCAAAAAATGAATGAATGACATATATATATCCCACCACTGGTGGTGTCCTGCTATATAGTAGTGGCTTGTTCACATTAGAAATGGTAAAAGCGATGCTTGGTTGGGGAATAAACTCTCTCTTGCTAAATTAAACTCTGCTATTCTCCAGATTTTGCGAGTTTGCTAGGCTACTGTCAAGGTTGATGTATCTCATCCACTACTGGGCATTCTGTATGCATCATCACTTGGACTTCCTGTTTCAAAAGGAGTACATTTGCTTGCCAAATCAAATCATAGCTCTTTAGATGGTTCATTGGCTTTCATGCTTCCTGAGAGAGCCCTGCTTTTCCAAATCAATCAGACGTCTGAAACAAGCCTCGGTAAATAGTAAGGCCATGGAGCGACTCGTACCCGAGATGGATAGACTGTCTCTCTCAGCCATCAATTTCTGAGACGTCTGAGTCTCTCAGATCAGAATGACCTTTTAGTTTCTGAAGGCGAGTAATTACATGAACACGAATATGGAAAAAAGAAACCTTTACATGAATGTCAAGTTGAAAACAGTGTTTTCTGATGGCTGAAGAAAAACAAGAGCTTGAAATTTAATCAAACATTTCTTTACCGCCTGAACTTTAATCACTGGGTGTGTTTTTCATTAGTTTTTCATTAGTGCACAGAGAGCAGTGTGACTTCCGGGCTTGATGCTGACATTAACAAGAAAAATAATATGTGTGGTATCAGTAGGGGGAAAATCAAATACTTGACATTTTTTATGTGAAAAGATATTTATTAGCTAAGGGTTTTTTAATAAAGTGGTAATGATAGAAGATATTATAAAAATCTTCACTTGCCAAACTGCACATAAATACATACATAGCATTAAATACAGTTTTAATAGCCGACCTCCTGAGTGGAGCACCGTAGTCATGGAATATGCACTAAATGTTTGTCCCATGTCCTGTCCAGTGTCCACATGTGCCCACCTAAGGAAATCCAAAAAGGCTGCTATGTCCCTGAGTTGATGCTACTTCGCTGTTATGTATCGCTGACTTGCATGGTGACTGGCAGCAAAAAAAAAACAATGAAAATAAAACAAAAACAGATTTATCATTAAAACTGAATATAAAAAAAGGCTTATGCACCTCCTCTCAGACTTACACAGAACAAACAATCTAACTCAGGTAGGTAGACAAACTTACAGGGAAATAGACATACACTGAAATCAGAAGCTTGACAGAACATGAACTTGTTAAACAGATAATTAAACTATCAGGACAGGTGAATCCACTTGTGAAAGCACTAAAAAAAGGCTTGGACACCTAACAGTAGATATACTGAGAGATTTGGGAACTACATTTAGGCAGTGCCTAAATCTATATATTATTTATATTTTAGCAGCACTAGCAAGCAGTTTAATCAAACACTGAACACTAGCTAGCTAAATTTAACATTTCTGGGAGTATTTCATCATAAAATCCTGTGCTAGTTTACTGTGATAACTGAAAACCCCTAGCCTGGATGGCTAGCATGATATCAAACTATAGCTAGCTATAATATACGCTATTAGTTAGTTTTACTAGATTTGTAAATCCGTACTGTGGTTAATATTGTTCTGAATTCTTGCTAACCCTAGTTGTTTTTGTTGATGTTTAGTCACCGCAGTACCAATAAAACAACACTGACACGTTATAAAAAGTATTATATAAACTATTAGAACTTTTTACTGTTCTAAAGGAAAGTCATCTGAAACACTTACTTAGCAAAAAAAAAAGTTTATATATTCATGATCATATTTTAACAGCATAGTCACACTGTTCGCACCTTAGATTAGCCAGTATTTACTTTCCCACCAGTAGTGTTTCTAGTAACTAGCCATTCTTTAGCAAATATTTAGCTAGGTGTTTTATGATCTATGTTAACCAGAATTAATAATCCAGCTAATGGGAGATAACTAGCAGGTCATGTGGCATTAGATTGCATCATGCAATTTAAACTCATAGCCATGTTTGCTAGCAAACCACTAGACTGTAAGTAGCATTTGATATACATAGCACTAAAATAAAAATGCTAATTCTGATTGTAGAAGTTATTGCACTTTTAAATAAAATAAATTTTAAAACTTTTTTTGCATTTTTATAATTGCAGTATTAAGCCTGATTAAGATATTAAAATATTATAATTAATACAATAAAGTTTTCTCTAAGAAAATTTAAATTAAAAGAAATAAAGGTTTTAGCCAACTGAGTGACTTTTTAATTGTTTTAATGATGTCCCAGAACAATCAGTATAACTATAAAGACAAAAAGCATGACGAGTGTAGCACTTTGCGGCTATCACAGGCAGAACACAGACACTCTTTTATGTTAATTGAAGAGAGACAAGAAGAGGTTTCAAAAGAAAACAGAGTGAGCAGTGCGTGCAGAGCGAGTAGTGCTAAGGGATTCATTTAGGGATGTGGCAGGATCCTTTGCCGGTTGGGCAGATCTTGAGTGTCTTAACAGTAGGCAGTCCAGAGCTCTTCCTGGCAATGGGAGAGCTGAGGGGTCCGGATGAGGAAAGTCTCAGCGGGAGCACATTGTCACCACAGTGACTGTCTGTCACCGTGACAGGGAGAGGAAAAAGATTATGAGGTTACTGTGGGAAAACTCTATCAATCTCAGAGAGGGTGAATAGTGCTGCAGCTTATTCCCCCACAGTTTTCCTGTTTTCTACACCATCCTTTGGCCATGAGCACTTTGGCTGACCAAACCATTGATGCTGTCCATTCAGTACTTGGGAGGAGATAGAAAGGTTAAAGTGGTTCTATCTCTTTAGCACACAGGAAGAGGTAGCAGTGTTAAAATGGTGCTGTCTTTTCAGCACTAGGAAACATGTAGAAGTGCTGAAGTGGCACTGTCCCTTTAGCACTGGGAACACATAGCAGTGCTGGAATTGCACTGTTCCTTCAGCACCTGGGAAGAAGTAGCAGTGCAGGAATGGTGCTATCCCTTCTGCAGTAGGGAAGAAGTAGAAGTGCTATAGTGGCGCTGTCCATTCAGCATTCAGGAAGAGATAGCAGTAATGAAATGGTGTTGTCCGTTCAGCACTGGCCCAGCAACATCAAGGGAGCGATGCTAAAATGCCGCTGTCTGTTCAGCACCAGGAAAGAATATCGGTGCTGAAGTGGCACTGTCCATTAGACAGAAGCTAGCAATGCTGACCTGCTCAGTAAATAATCACTCGCATCCAGAAAGGGTCACTAGGAACTGTAACAGCTGAACCTTTGTTGTGGTTTTGCGAAAGCAAGTTAAATCAGAAGAGCAGAAAATCCTGTAATCTTTAATCATTCGTGTTTGAAATAGCTTCCATCATCCTTCCTTCCAGCTCAAGTTTCATTCTGGAACTTATTCCAGGGAGTACCTTTGCTGAAAGAGCCCAAGCATTCAGCATCTCCCATTAGCACTTTAGCACATTAGAGTCATCCCTGTCTTCACTGCCCAGGCTGATTGGATTTCACAGGTAACATGCTACGCTATTGATTTTTTTCCCTCTCACACTGGCCCCTGCTGTGTGTAAAAACATGACATTTTGGATTAATGATGAATGATAAATTGCTCCTCTGGACACTCAGGACACTACTTAGCTTCTCGCATGAAGAGACTGAGGACTGAAATTGATTAATGTTTCCGTTCAGTGCTTTCAGCAGATAACAGAGAGCAGGAGCTGAGTGGAGGTTAAACCACTGAAGAACTTAGAGCATTACAATAAAAATCCATTTTGTAAAAGCAGGCAATGCATCAGAGCTCTAGTGTATATTGTCATTGTTTCACCACTAAGAATAATTCAATTGCAGTGTGTGTGTGTGTGTGTGTGTGTGTGTGTGTGTGTGTGTGTGTGTGTGTGTGAGAGAGAGAGAGAGAGAGAGAAAGTTGAAAAATGTAAAGTCGACCACTGGTGAAATTAGTTTTCTAAAAGAGGCTGCATTTGTTGTACACAAAACACATTTTTACATTTGAACTTAGCCTCATCTGTCTTTGTTAGCATATAAGATCACTTCTTTCAAGAAAATAAATGCAGCTCTGGTTTCTCATGGATTTTTTGGACAGTTTGGGTTCTCTCACTGGTGTCTGGTTCTACAGGGTGACCCAAAATAAAAACCTCCCACTTTTTAAAGTCAATTTAAAAAAGTTAAAGATAATTAAATTATCATTTGCACACATGAAAATTAGTGATGCAGGAGAGGCGGTGCTGAGGTCTGTTGGAGGCCCAACGCCAACTTGGACTCCTTGATGAAGAAGTGGGTGTGTGGTTTCAGTATGATGGAGCTACAGTACACACACAGCTCGATCATTGGGAGCTGAGGGAAATGTTTCCGGATCAGGTGATCTCTTTGCATGGTGATGTTGGGTGGCGGCCCGTTTCTCAGACCTTACCCCTTGTGATTTTTTTCTTTGTCACTACCTTAAATCACAAGTGTGTACTCATTAACCCCAAACTCTAAAAGCTCTTAGGGTTGCTATTCAGCAGAAGATCGCTGCTTATTCCAGCCGACATGACCCGTTGAGCCATAGCAGCCTTCAGAAATCACCTCCGAGAGTGTATAGACAATGACAACCACCATTGGAGGATTATCTTTAAAACAAGATGAATAAAAAACATATTTTTGTTCTAATTCTAGATTTGTTTAAACTTGTTTTTATTTATATGCACAACAGCACTGTCATTGGACCATTGCAGGTTCTCGTCATGTCTGCATGGGTTTCCTTCATGTTTTTCCCCCCCCTCAACCTTCTTAGAAAATGCCAGTATGTAGATTGGGACCTCCAGCTCTCATTGAAGCGATTCGCAGATGAGTGCAAAGCCTGCGGGATTGAGATTACAGCACCTCAAAGTCTGAGGCCATGGTTCTTAGCCAGAAAAGGGTGGAATGCACCCTCTGGGTCTGGAATGAGGTCTTGCCCCAAGTGGAGGAGTTTAAGTACCTCAGAGTCTTGTTCATGAGTGAGTGAAGGATGGAGCGGGAGATCGACAGGCGGATCGGCGCAGCCTCTGCTGTAAAGCAGAGCTTGTAGCGGCCCGTCATGGTGAAGAGGGAGCTGAGCCGAAAAGCAAAGCTCTCAATTTACAAGTCAATCTACGTTCCAACCATCACCTATGGTCATGAGCTTTGGGTAGTGACCGAAAGAACAAGATCTCGAATACAGGTAACTGAAATGAGCTTCCTTTGCAGGTTCCACCTCAGAGAAAGGGTGAGAAGATCAGCCATTTGGGAGGAGCTCGAGTAGAACTGCTGCTCCTCTGCATTGATTCTGATCTAGGATAAATCGAGAAAGATTACATTGTCCTTTAATTATCATGCCCTGTATCACTTGCATCAGCATAGCGTTGTGTGTTCCTGTTCTTTCTGCCCACACTGATAGAACCCAGACGAGAGTGAGCTCTAATGGATTGATTGAATTAACAGTATGACAGAGTTACAGCGGGAAAATCACACCTGCTCCATCTGGCTCTTAGAGACGGGTTTTAATGGCGTGTGGTTGGATTTCTGTAAGAATTCTTAATCATGGTTTGCACTTTTAAAAAAACATCCATGCACCTTATTACAGGTAATGTGGACTTTAAGCAACAATGGTTAAGGCAAGCTGAGCTGCACAGAGAGAGAGAGAGAGAGAGAGAGAGAGAGAGAGAGAGAGAGAGAGAGAGAGAGAGAGAGAGAGAGAGAGA
>JAOUQZ010000029.1:13902685-13915451 GCA_028564935.1 Neosilurus hyrtlii
CTCTCTATATCTCTCCACCTTTCTCTATATCTATCTCTCTATATATCTCTCTATCTCTCTCTATATCTCTCTACCTCTCTCTATATCTCTCTATCTCTCTCTATATCTCTCTACCTCTCTATATCTCTCTACCTCTCTCTGTCTCTCTATATCTCTCTACCTCTCTCTATATCTATCTCTCTCTTTCTCTCTATCTCTATCTCTTTCTCTCTATCTCTCTCTCTCTTTATCTCTCTATCTCTATCTCTCTCTTGCTCTCTATCTCTCTCAACCTCGCTCTCTCGTTCTCTCACTCTCTCTCTCTATCGCTTGCCCTCTCTCTCTTTCTCTCTCTCTCTTGCACTCTCTCTTTACCTCACTCTCTCTCTTGCTCTCTCTCTTCCTATCTCTCTCTCTCTCTCTTGCGCTCTCTCTTTCTTGCGCTCTCTCTCTCTCTCTTTCTCGCTCTATTGCTCTCTCTCTCGCTCTCTATCGCTGTCTCTCTCTTGCTCTGTCTTTTTCTTTCTCGCTCTGTCTCTTTCTCTCTCTCTTGCTCTCTCTCTCGCTCTCTCTCGCTGTCTCTCTCTCTGACTCTCTTGCTCTTTCTCTCTGTCTTTCTCTCTCACTCTCTCTCTCTCTCTCTGACCCTCTCTCTCTCTACCTCTCTTTATCACCCACTCTCTCTCTTTCGCTCTCTCTCGCTCCCTCTCTATCACCCTATTTATCACTCTCTCTCGCTCTATCACTCTGTCTATCGCTCTCTCTCTCTCTATTGCTCTTGCTCTCTCTCTATCACTCTCTCTCTCTCTCTCTGTTTTTCTCATAGTATTTTGATGTATAGAACAGAAGGAACCGCCCACATCACCTGTGTTATTAGCGTGTTAGCTTTATTAGTGCTACCACTTCCTTCTTTCTGACCTTTATATAAAACAAAAGTTGTTGTAACATTGTAATAACAAATTTATTGACAAAATCAGTGCGGTTTTATTCTGAAAATAAAATGGATCATCTGGAGTTCTTGCGTATACGTTACGCTTTTTATGTTTACTCGCCTGAACAGTGATCGAGAAGAAAATAATTTTCTACCATAAAGAGATCTCGGTTAGCGAGACCTTTAAAGGTAATGTTAGAATGCAGCGAAGAGGCTTGAGGACATGTGACTTGTGTGGTTCAAAAAATGTTTTTTACTCATTCAGTATAAAATGGAAATCTGCTAACCTGCTCGCACTTTAATAAGTTTTATAGCTCCATTACACGAACTTGCTATTGGTAGAAATTAGCATGAATGCTCGCTAGCCTCATCACTCGCTTATTTTACTCTTTATTAAGTAATTGTTTGAGTATTTTTTGTATTTTTTTGTGAAACAACCAAAAAATTTCTCAAAAGAGTAACTCACTGTATAAACTAAATTAAATAACGTAAATACGGTATATAATCTCAACTACTCGAATCAATCTGAATGTTTATTACAGAATAAAAATGTCTTTTTTAATTTCATATTCTTTCTTTTTTCCCCTTAGAGTTCTTAATGGGAATTTCAGAAGCTACATCTTTTCCATCATCATCATCATGATTTTTATTATTATTATTAATATCAGTAGTTTTTTATTACATTATTATTATTACTATTATTACATTATTATTGTTGTTATTATTATTATATAATATTTAATTAATATATTATTATTAATAATATTTTTTAATTATATAATAATAATAATTATTGTTATTATTATTGTTATTAGTGCTGAGTCAGCAGGATGGATGGCGGCTTGTAGACTGTTTTGACCCCTCTTGTTTCTTTTCCTCCTCAGGGGGCATTTTATTGATTTTTAATTTTTTTTTCGTTTTTTCATTACTAACCTGGTGCAGTTGCCTGGATCTTCTTCACCACTCGTTTAAATCCTGACTACATTCCCTTCAGGAAAATCCAAAGCTTTGAGGTGGATGCTAAACGCAGCGTCTTCACGACGAACACAGACTCTTAGTGATTTACGACTCTCTCTTTTTAAACTGATTATTAAAAGAAACTATTAGAGCTCATGAACTCATCAAACTTACAGTGTAAAAACAAATCTAGGTTCCCGCCTAGAAGTTTCGGCACCATAAAGGCCTGAAGAACAGATCAACTGCTTTGCATTTTGTGGTGAAATAATCATCAGGTGCACTTCAGAAAAGGTCCAGTAATAGAGTAGCGTTTAGGACAGGCCCTTTAATCACGGATGTTTAATAAATATTTATTTGTTATAAATAACAACATAGAAAGAAGTCGCGTCAGTTCCTGTGTTTAATATACATTCCTGTCTGAAATTTCTTGACTGAAGAATGACATCATCAGCCGTGGTTTTATTAAAGACGTACGTGAGCGTGATGGTTTGGAGCGCCTCCACTTCACGTGTTTAAACTGATATTAAATTACACACAAGTTTTAAAACACTTTTTAATGTTCATGATTTCACCACTCAAAAGAAGAAATACGGTCCTGTTATTCACGCCGCACTCGCGCCGGTAAATGAGCCCGGACTGTCTGTCCACTAAAAGAGCAGCGGATCGAGAACGAAACTACAGCATCGTGGAAAATTCCACCAAAATGATAACATGAACAACAACAATTACCAAACAGGTCGGGAGTAGAGCCCAAACAGACTGAAACTATTTACAGAATACATTCTGACCTGTCTTTGACCCCCCCCCCCCCCCCCCCCCCCCCCCCCCCCCCCCCCCCCCCCCCCCCCGAAATCTCCTCTATAAAATTCTCTTCCATGCTTTATAAACACTAATTTGTGACTGACTGTAAGATAAAAGCTCCAGAATCTCCTACTCCCGCCGGAACACCAGGACCTTTATAGCTGAGGTTTCTGTTCATGGAAGACACCTGGAGAAATTCGAATGAGGATGAAATCCAAGTCGTAAAGTCACAGTTCACTCAAAAAGACTTTGTGCTGTAATTAATAGAAACTTCCAACATGATAAAGTTTAAGAAAAAAGATCAAAAGAAAAAACGATATAATAATTTAACAATTCTATCCTCAAACATCTGGTTTGTATCACAACGTTTTCACTTTAATCAAAGAAACTTTTGTTTGTTACTTTAAAATTTCTAGGAACCGGATGAGCTGACGGAACTTGGTGATTTGTTACCAAGGAAACTCGTTTTATATTCGAGAGAGTAACAACATCCGTGTCTGATTTAATAATCACCAAAACTTAATACAGATTTGTAGCTTTAAAAAGGTCCACGTACAAAATAAATATCAGGATACCAGGAGCTAACGCCCCACATCGGTGCTCATCTTTATCCAGAAAAGCTCTTTTATTTCTCTCACTCCACAACCACCTAACAATGAACTCATTTTTATTAAAACCCCCCCACAACATCCCTTTTTATCTCTTCTCAGTTATATGTAGCACAGCGCGTCTCATTAACGGTACAGCCAGAAAAACTTTTACAAAGCGCTGACACTGGAGACTCCTTCCACCCTAGAAGTGTTACCCTAGAAGCTAACATATCAAAAGGAGTGATGTCATCGGTTTCTGACCAATCAGAATCCAGAATTCAGCAGCGCATTCACAAAAAAATCACTTCAACTCAACCGCCTTGGCGCTGTTTACCATACAGCTATCCGGTGCTAGCCACCAGGTTTTGTCATCTGGTAATGACTATTATGGGATGTCGTTCACAGTGTCTGAAAATTTGTTCATGTGCTGCTTTTCCCGACACAGAAATCGTTTAGCAGCTTGAATATCACATGACATTTTGGTGTAGGTGGTTGTGAAGTCGTTATCTTCACCACTACAGCGTAACGCTAACAACAAAACTCTTTCAGCTTCTTGTGATCTCAGTATATCAGTCCTGCTGCAGGCTTGCGTCTACCCCGAACACGCCAACACCCGCCACGCCCCCGCTGCAATGATGCAATGACGCCGCTGTGAACGTTCATTGTTCACGTTGTCCTTTTGTCACTGTGATGTGTAAATGTGAAGTGCGAACATTTTATTTATTAAACGAAAGAAAGAAAGTTTTGGGAAATGAATCGGCTCGAGGTTTTGATTGGATTCTAAATTCCAGATTTGTTCCATGTGGTTTTGGAGTTTTTATTTTTGTAAGATTTCAGGATCTCTTTATAACTTTCACTAAACCCTGTACATGTTTCCTCTAAATGTTCCACAACATAAAACCAACATTTGGAACCAGTTTGTTTGGATCTGATTTTTAATGTTTGTATTTTGGTTTTTATTTATATTCTGTATTTATCATTAGGTTTTATTTTGTTTGTTTTTTTACTTGTGGTGATTTTTGGAATGTATCTTATTCCAGCAGGATGGTTTTATAAACACACTCTCACACACCTTCATCATCGCAAGTAGAAACGGTAAGTAGTGAAGAAGGGGCTTTAGATTTCAACACTGGGTCCCCGAGTCAGATGCAGGTCGATGTCATGGCCATTCGCGGGCGGGGCCCATGGGAGCTGATTGGCCGAGCTCCCACAGGAGGGAGGGTTGGCCTGGATCCGAACCTACGATCTTCAGGTTGATGGTTGTGCACATTGTCCATGTGCTTTTCATTCCTCCAGTATATAATGTCCTCTCCTGATGACTGTTGTTCAAACGTTTCTCAGCTTCACTGGAAACTTGTAGACCGTCTGAGGCAACATCAGGTGTGTAAATCGTCCAGACCACAGGCACCACGGTTTCAGCCTGAACTAACACCCTGTCGGTCCTGACCAGACCTTTGGACACTCAAGATCTTTAAGGCTTGTGTTGT
The DNA here is from genome assembly GCA_028564935.1 of Neosilurus hyrtlii. Classification (NCBI taxonomy): domain Eukaryota; kingdom Metazoa; phylum Chordata; class Actinopteri; order Siluriformes; family Plotosidae; genus Neosilurus; species Neosilurus hyrtlii. Next base: position 13,907,431 of record JAOUQZ010000029.1, read on the forward strand.
ACTACTGCTCCTAGATCCTGGCGGGTTCTTCAGACTCCACTGGAACGAGTATCTTGTATAGTGGAACATTGGGTCTGTAAGTTTCCTTGAGTTCTTGGCTTTAAACCTCATTCATGTCGGCTCAATGATTGGTTGAAGCTTTCCCGCCAGCTCTTACATACATGTGATGACTGAGGTCATGGTGGTCGTGCTGTCCAGGTAATGAGAGGAGGGCGTTCTCCAGATTTCAGGTTTTCTCCTCCTGTAGCCTGTCTGAATGCTTGGAAGATTCATTCCATCGCCGTGTTGAACGAGAACTGCAGGTCCTTGAAGTTGTTCATCATGGTCATTGGCACTTGGAAGGATGCATCCAAAAGCATTGGCTAGTTCAAAGAATCTGCCATGCAGGTCTCTACCCTATTTTAATCTGCCCCACATCGTGCTATTGGATTCTTAGCATCCTGAGCATGCTCGCTTTCTGCACCCTTTCAGGTAACCAGAACGCGCAGTGACGCTACATTCATATGATACACATGATCCACTTGAGAGATAAATCGTTTGCTGTATGTTTTTAGTGAAAGGTTTATGATTTGAATTTGATTTTTTTTCTGGAATAGAACAGTGCACAGATCAGTGACCCCCGAAGCACAAAGAGGATCGTTTTATTTAATAGGATGCAAAGAAACAGATAAATGAACCAAATTTACAGGAAGCTGCACAGTAATATCCTTTTTGTGTCCATTTTACACAGTTTAAGAAAATGGATCATCAGTTTACAAATCTGAATGCTTGGGCCAGAATCTTATAATAATAATAATAATAATAATAATAAAGTCAAACACTGTAAAAATACAGTATAAACTTACAAAGGTTTAAGTAACAAAAACAAATTTAAAGCAAAGACAAAAACAAAAAGGTTTAAACAAATAAAAAGAAAATTTTTTTTATTCCATTTTTTTAGAAATTCAAGAAATACTTGTACGAATACTTTTAACAGCCAATAGCAGGATGGGTTACGTGTACAGTTACACAGATATACGCCAGAAAGAAAAACAACAATAACAACAACAACAATAACAACATACATGGCTTTAAAATGTTTTAAAATTCGTTTCCCTTTTTACATCGATTTCATTAAAACCTTTAAATCCACATTTCACACAAAAGTATTAAAAAAAACAAATTGAAGATCGAAGGATTCATTGAGGAACTTTTGCAAATTTTTGTGTCACATAAAGGACAGGAGTTCACCAAAAACTGCTGAAGGAATAAAAAAAAATGACTCTTTAACCCCTAATTATTGATGGAAACGTCTGTTAACGTGACTTATTTTACTGGTGTATGATACAGGAGCCTATTATCCACTTAATGTGTCCTAATCTACATTCAAAATGTTTTTTTTTTTTTTAGTTTTTTGTTTTTAATTTTTTTAATTTATTGCTTTAATTCTTGACTGATTTTAACTTTGGCTTGCGTTAAAAGAAGCGTGCATGCTACAAGATGAAAACAATCAAAACAAACCTTTGGTGCTTGGCCGACCGCAACCCTGCTAACCGCAGACTCGCTAGCCTCTCCGCAGCGCTGGCTTCGAGTCGACTAGCATAAAGAACAAACTTCATCTTAAGGCATTGAATCAAGTAGCAAAAGTACAAAAGCAGAGCAATTTTCACTACATAAGCACTCCAGAGGCACTACATCAGGACTACGTCATCACTACATAGGCACTACATAAGCACTTTTAGGCATTACATAAGCACTTCCCAAGCACTATATAAGCACTTCATTAAAGACAAAAAGATGCTAGCGAAAAAGTTGCGATTACAGTGTTTATGCTGTTTAGCTTGGATGATTGTATTAGCATTAATTTGAGAACTAGCTTCATCTTGAAGGAGCAGTTTGTAATTTTACAACAATTCATATCTGTAACAAAAATAAAAAAAAGCAAGAACGCTAAAAACCTTTCAGTAATTTGGCGAAATTTATTTGAAGCAAAAAAAAGTAAACGCTTGTAAACCTGAATGATTTTTATAAACAAAAGTTTTTTTTAGCTAATGTTTATTTACGAACCTTCAGTTCTCACTTGACAAATTTACATGCAGTTATAACAGTTTATAGCCTTAAATTAAAATAAAAAACACTCAGCTCCGCCCCTCAGTTCCCTGAAGCCATCTGCTTAGTCCCCGCCCCGTTTTCCTCCGATGCACTTACCTAGGTCTCTGTAAATGTTAGCAGGGGGGGTGTGCATCGTTTCATATTTGTGTATAAGGAGTGTAGATTATGAATTCAGGCGGCATGGAGGTGTAGCGATCACATCCGCCTCACAGCAAGATGGTCCTGGTTTTTAGTCCCAGACTCGGCGTGAGCGTTTCCGTGTTTTCATGTTCTCCCTGTGCTCGTGTGGGTTTCCTCCGGGTACTCCAGTTTCCTCCCACAGTCCAAAGACATGCACAGGAGGCTGATTAGCTGTTCTGAATCGCCCCTCGGTGTGAGTGCGAGTGTGACTGGTTGTGCGCTACCCTGCAGTGGTCTGGTGAGTTGTTCAGGATGTACCCCGCCCTCGCCCAGGAGCCGGCTGAGATAGGCTCCACCCTCCCCGTGACCCTAGTTGGAGAAAGAGGTTCGGTGAGTGAGATTGTGAATTCAGGTTTTGTTCAATTTCATTCTTCCACTTCGTAAAATCTGCTTATTATTAACAAAAAGTGATGACATCATCATTTCATTATAATCTATCATGTCATATTTTATACATTAAATCACTTTATTAATCTGTGCACTTTGTAACTCTACGTGTCTCCACGCCGTGTAACTTTCTCTCCGTTTTAAGCCGTAAGATTCACCATGTCCAGTACCCTTAAAAGGGAAATGGGGCGGAGCTCTTTGCGAATGATTGGCTTTGTTCTGTAGTGGGTGGAGCTTATAGCTAAGCTCATTTCAGGGTAAAAAAAAAAAGAAACATCTTAAAACAAAAAAACAAAAATCTCAGAAGCTGACATCGAAGCACGCACCGCTGAATTTGCATATCAAGGAATTTTTAGATCGATTTTTCTTTTTTTTAACCAATGAAAAGTTTATTAAAGTTTCTGAAGGTAAAAACTACAAACTGCACCTTTAAGGCTTCGAATGGAATAGTAAAAATACAAAAGCGTTGTTTATATCAGCGCTGAAGGGTTCAGGAAAGACTGCATTCCGAAGGTGCGTCGAGAAATCACAGAACTATAACGTCTTTTTTTCCTTTTTTTCCTTAACGACATGCCACTAGCAGCACATTAATAGTATAAAGATTATATTTATATCAAAAACTCGAAACAAAAGGAACATCACGCTGCGATCAAATATGAAACAGCCCTCCGTGTGTGCAATCGTCAATAATTACCATCAAAGCGTCAGCGGGTTTATGACTTAATGAGCCGAAGACGGTCAGGCATTGTTCTGAACGTGTGTGTGTGTGTGTGTGTGTGTGTGTGGCAAGCTAAATGCTAACGGCTAATCATGCTCGATAGGTAAATCCCCTCGATGTATGCAAGTTCTTGTAATTCATTATGATCAAGAGTTTATAGATTAATGATTGAGTGCTTGTGTGTGAGAGAGAGAGAGAGAGAGAGAGCGGAGTACTTTCTTCCTCCGAGTTTGGGATTGTAATGAGCGCGTTCGTGGTAAACACCTGTGCGAGTGTATTTTTTGTGCTGTCTCATCCCTGACAGCCTCGTTTTCTTCTCACGGCACATTCGCCTCGACAGAGAAGAGAAAACTGCAGGGGGGGGAAACGAACCCCCCCCCCCACCCCTCGGTGGAGCCTGAAGCTCGGCCGTGGATCGCAAGAACGACAGACACGGCGCTTCCAAGCCCCTTAAAAAGCAATCTACATACTAAAGCGGCGGAGAGATTATTCAGTCACGAAGGAAAAATCTGCATTCGGCTCGGCTATTAGCAGACGCACAGACGTCTACCTCCTGACAGACACACCGATAACATGATTTAATCCAAGATATGGAGCTCGAGCCTGTGGCTGAAATGAGGAGGTCGCTGGGGTGGGGTTGGGTGGGGTGAGGTGGGGTGGAGGAAGAATAGAAAGGGACGACTGTGTAAAATAAGAAGAAGAATAAGAGTGAGAGAATGTGGAGGAGGAGAAAATGGGGAAGAGGAAAGAAATAAGAGTTTAAATAGAGACGGAGAGGAGGATTCAGGGGGAGGAAGTGATGTGAAAGACAAGAAAGAAGGACAAGAAACAAATTTACAAAAGGGATGGAATGTAAAAAAACAGGATGAAGAAAGAAGTGAACGGGGAGAAGAAGAAAGGAAAGAAGAAATTACAGGAGAGAGGGATTCTGGAGAAGGGAGAGCGAGAGGAATGGGAAGGAGGAAATGGGAGGAAAAGGGAGTCGACAGGCTGTTAGCATGAATAAGTTTGCATGCTAGTCAGAGTAGCTAGCTAGAAAAGAAGGAAAGGACTGAAGGAGGGATGTAAAAGAACAAAGCATAAAGAAAGAAGAGTTGGAGGAGAGGAACTTACAGAGGGGCGGGTGGAGAGAGGAAGAGGGGAAAATGGGAACAGGGAGAAGAAAGGAAAGAAGAGAAAAAAGAAATAAATTAGAGAAGAAATGAAGAGGAAGAAGAGCGGAGAAGAGAGGAATGGAATGAAAGAAAAAGAAAACCTGTAAACACAGCTGGAGTCGATAAACTGTTATCACGCATTAGTTAGCATGCTAGTCAGAGTAGCTAGCTGTGTTTATGGCGGGTGTCGTGTAAAAGAGCAGCAAGAGTCAGGAGACAGGGACGTGCTAGTGTGCTAGCGGTGTGGAGAAGGTGTGTGTCGTAGCCATGACTTATTGCTCGTGAGGAGATGATCACGGCGTGTCTCACACCAACGCTGCGCTAAAGGCTGAAGCGGTGAGCTGGAAGATTTACATCCGAGTGCAAAAGCTTGTGTGTGTGTGTGTGTGTGTGTGTGTGTGTGTGTGGGTGTGCGTGTGTGTGTGTGTGTTTTCATGCTACAAATTTTTTATTAGTGAGTTTAATAAAGTTTAGAATAAAAAGAAAAACATTCAGGTGGAAGTGCTAACATCATCGTGCACACATTTTTATTTAAGAGCAGCAACGAGTCAAAACACACTTTAAATGTAGGACAGAGAGAGAGTGTGTGTGTGTGTGTGTGTGTGTGTGTGTGTGTGTGTGATGGTCAAGTAAAAGGCAAAATCAAAGTTTTTATTTACACACACACACACACACACACACACACACACACACTCACTTCCCCAATAAAAGTTCATTCTCAGCATTACAGATCGACAAGGGGCGGAGTTTAGTGCCACAAAGCCACACCCGTTGTCACATTGATTCCGCCCCTCCTCCTGATCTCAAAGGAACAGTTCAATCAAAAATGAAATGTACGTATTGTTTTCTTTCACCTCAAATGTACACTCAGAAATTATTTGGAACCTGGAGCGGTTCTCCGGTTGTACCAGAAGCAGATGTAGAGTTCTACAGGGTTCTCTATGGAACCCCACAGCGGCGGATCTGCGAATCAGTGGATTCAGATTCATTCAGAAAACCTTGGTACTAAACAAACTGCTTTTAGAACTCCAGAACTCTGAACGGTTCTTCAGCTTACCCACTGGAGAACTTATCAGAGAGTAGAACCCTGTTAGAACACTAAGATGATTATCCAACCAACCCTGAAAGAACCCCAAACCTTTAGGAGAAACCGGTTTCCTTAAATGTGTCTCCTTTTCTGTCTAGAACCCTACAACAGTGGTTCCTATTAGAGTAGCTTTTTAGTAGATAGGAGCCCAAGAACCCTGAGAGAACCACTTTCAAAACTGAGAACCCTACCAGAAAAGGTTCTAATACAAAAAAACCTAATCATTTAAAGAATCTTTGGGTTCCTTTAGCTGGACAACCAAAGAACCTTTACAGTTTTATACATTTATAAAAAGAAACGGAGTGGGGTTCTTTACTGGTTCACATCCTCCTGAACGGGTTCTCGTCTGGTCTCTTTCTGACAGAACCTTGTTGTGTGTAGCTCTCGGTTAGCTGCATTAGCGTCGTCGTAGCTGATGCTGTACATTTGTGTGAAAGGGAACGTTGTACATTTCGGGTTCTTTATTTTTTCTGCAGAACGTTCACGCGTGTGATGGAGAAAAACGTGCGGATCTCAGAGACGTTCCTGTGGCTTTGATCATCGTGTGGGAAAGTAAAGAAACTCGAGGCACGGATAACGGGCGCGATTCGATTGTCGTCGTTTTGGTTCGTTATTAACTGGCAAAGAAGCAGCGCACGATTTATTTATTTGTGTATTTATTCATTTATTGATTGATTTTTAAAAGGTGCAAGCGTATGGCAGTTTATATTTTAGACCTTTTTTAATTATTATTTTTTATATTTATTTTTTCCCCCAAATGCATAGAGTCGTATGTGAAGTAAACAAACCAGTGCTTCTCGTTCTAGTGCACACTTTGTCTTTTTCAGGGCTCAGATAAAACTAAAAGGATTTTTCTCCCTTTTCTTTCACTTTTTTATAAACCTGTCCATCAGGTAACACAGCGCAGCTCTTCAGACTCTTCAGGAATAAATGCTGGAGAAAAAGAGAGATAGTGTAAGAGAGAGAAAGGAAAAGAGAGAGAGAGAGACGACACTGCCGGCTTGAGAAAATGATCTGAAATTATCTTTGAGCAGAAGATAGACCGGCGTAATGATGTAATGGTCCTCCGCAGGTTTTACAGACACTTTCTGGATAAGAAAGAAACGGACAGAGAGATGGAGGGAGAGAGAAAATGAGGAGGTTTAACTCTTCCAGCTCAAACTTAACAGCAAAAAAAAAAAAAGCAGGAAGTTGGAGAAACCGGTTCAGACCGGATCCGATCAGATTAGGCCAGGTCTGGCTGAGTGGGCGTGGACATCCTGGGTGCTGGAGGAGGAGGCGGAGTCACAGTCTTGTGGAACAGGATGGGCTTGGCCAGGCCGGCGAGGATCTTTGGTACCTGCACTGAGATGATTTCGGCGATCATCTCCGGGAAGCTGACCTTCGTGGGGAGAGACTGAGCTTGAACGAAAAGGTCAAAGGTGAACTGATGAAGCTTCCGGATAATCTGATGGGGAAGGAGGGGAGAGAGATTGATACTGAGAGGGTTAGAAGTGAAAAAATTGTATTAAAACGTGAAATATACAGTAAAAGAATGAGAGATGATGATGATGATAATGATGATTGAGAGAACAGGGGTACGATTAAAAAACGTGAAGAAGAGTGTATGTGAGTGTGTTTGTGTGAGTGTGTGTGAGTGTGTGTGTGATTGTGAATGTGTGTCAGTATGTGTGAGTGTGAGTGAGTCTGTGTGTGTGTGTGATTGTGAATGTGTCAGTATGTATGTGAGTGTGTATGTGTGAGATTGAGTGTGTTAGTGTGTGAGAAAGTTTGTGTGAGAGTGTGATTGTGAATGTGTGTCAGTATGTATGTGAGTGTGAGTGAGTCTGTGAGTATGTGTGTCAGTGTGTGTGTGTGATTGTGAATGTGTCAGTGTGTATGTGTGAGAGTGAGTGTGAGTGAGTCTGTGTGAGTGTGTCAGAGTGTGTGTGTGTGATTTGTGAGAGTGTATGTGTGTGATTGTGAATGTGTGTGAGAGTGTGTATGTGTGATGGTGAATGTGTCAGAATGTGTGAGTGTGAGTGTGTGTACCGGTTGCAGTGAGTCCATCAGTCGGGTGAGTTGGTAGAATCGTTGTGCACAGTTACTCTTTGTGCCGTAATTAATCAGACGATTGAGTTCGTTTATATACGACATCCTCAACTCATCAAAGTACTTCTGACTCTTCAATCCTTCCAAAGGAACTACAGAGTGGGGGGAGGGGAGAGAGAGGGAGGGGTAGAGAGAAAGGGGGAGAGAGAGAGTGGGGAAGGGGGTATAGAGAGAGGGGGAGGGGTACAGAGAGGGGGGGTAGAGAGGGGAGGAGGGGTAGAGAGAGAGTCAGGAAAGTGGGTATAGAGAGAGAGAGAGTGGGGGAGGGGGGAGAGGGAGGGGGGGGGGTCGGGGGGGGGGGGGGGGGGGGGGG
>JAOUQZ010000029.1:13936018-13946457 GCA_028564935.1 Neosilurus hyrtlii
TAGACGTGGAGTGTTGGATTGTGATTGGATTAGATGTGGAGTGTTGGATTGTAGTTGGATTAGACGTGGAGTGTTGGATTGTGATTGGATTAGATGTGGAGTGCTGGAGTGTGATTGGATTAGTCGTGGAGTGTTGGATTGTAGTTGGATTAGACGTGGAGTGTTGGATTGTGATTGGATTAGACGTGGCGTGCTGGAGTGTGATTGGATTAGACGTGGAGTGTTGGATTGTGATTGGATTAGACGTGGAGTGTTGGATTGTGATTGGATTAGACAAGGCGTGCTGGAGTGTGATTGGATTAGACGTGGAGTGCTGAAGTGTGATTGGATTAGACGTGGAGTGTTTGTGTAAAACGTCTATGTTGTGGTGTATTGAATGAAATTGGAGCTGTTGTAGGGTCGGAACTCCTGACATGGTTCATGTTCAGTCGCTTCACTCGCGGTTTTATTTTTTAGGTTTTATTTTATCGTCTTCTCTTTTTAATCCTCATTGATTTTACAGTCAAGCTTCAGTTAGAAGACAAGCCGCCGTCAACACTTTTCGCTGAAAGACGTCTATATTTGGCCTGACATGGAATAAATCATCGATCCGCCTCCGATAAAAAGCCTCCTAACACATACTAATGATTTAATGGGTGGAGCTTCTTCTTTACTGATGTGTATTATAGTGAGATTTATTTCCAGGTGTATTTTACACACAGTGATGTAAACACACACATAGTGTTGATTTTAATTCCATGTTCTGTGGTTGTATCACCTGTTGAAGGGTGATAGTTTGCGCTCCAGCTGTTGATGGGTTCGGTGTGTGGAATGGTCTGTGCATGAGGCGCTGGACTGAAACTCTCAGAGAAAGTGAGTTGAGTTATTCTCTAACGTTTCTCGCCGACATGTCGAGGTTTATTGTTAACGTAAGGTTGATGTTTCACTCGTAACGTCTCGCACGACGTCCTCACTTCGTTCTTACTCCACTGTTACAGTGCAGAGACAAACCACCCAACCCGAGCTTTACCTCCACTCCTCCTCCTCTCTCCTCTTCTTCCTCTATTCTCCCTCCTCTCCTCCTCAACTCCACTCTCCTCTATTCCTCCTCCTCAACTTCTCCAATCTCTTCAATTCCTCCTCCTCCAGTCATCCAATCTCCTACATTCCTCCTCCTTGAGTCCTCCACTCTCCTCTATTCCTCCTCCTTGAGTCCTCCACTCTCCTCTATTCCACTCTTCTCTTCTTCTTTATCTCCTCTCTTTCTCTACACGTCACCATTGTCCTCCTTTCCTCCACTCCTCTATAGAGGAACACTGTGTGCTTTCGCTGATAAAAACATTTGCCATAAATTTTTCTATATGATAAATACTGTATATATATATATATACACAAAACATTTTTTCCATTTTTCTTTAAGGAACTTAAACTAAACTAATAGATTAAATGATCTAAGATTAAAATCTAAACCTAATCTTATTAAAGAGGGTTTTTTATATATAAATTATGATATTTTTATAAATGACACAAAAACACTTTGTTTGCATCTGTTTTTATTACAGAATTTAAATAATTTTGCATTTTTTTATATTCTGGGTTTTTATTGTGTTTATGAGAACCATCCTCTCGAACTAAAGAAAATACTTTTATTGTATTATTTATTGATTTTTAAATTTTAGATTTGTGAGGAATGTAACACTCCTGTCATTATGTTATTTATAACATAAACACTTCAGATGCCATATTTGCCGAGTTTTCCCACACACACACACACACACACACACACACACACACGCACAAACAAACACACACAGACACCCAACACACACAAACTAACACAAAAAACACACAAACATGCACACACAAAAAAACACACAAACACACAGACACACACACACCAAAACAAACAAACACACCAACACACAAACACATGCACACATAAAAAACACACAAACACACACAAAAACACATACACACAAACACACAAAAACACACACCAACACACGCAAACACACAAAAACACAAACAAAAACAAATACACACACACAAACACACAAAAACACACACAAACACACACTAACACAAACAACACACACACACGCATGCACGTACACAAAAACAAATGTGGAAACGCACACAAACACACACACACACGCATAAACACACAAACATACACACATGCAGGCACACACAAACACAAACACACAAGCACAAAAACACAAGCACAAAAACACACACAAAAACAAAAACTCACACGCACACACAACACACGTGAAAACGCACACGCACACAAAAACACACGTGCACGTGCACACACACAAACACACACGTGAAAACGCATGCATAAACACTCACACGAACACACAAATACATGCACACATACACACACACACACGCACACACAAATACATGCACACACGCACGCAGGCACACACACACACACACACACACAAATCCTTTGACCGCACGGCATTCAGCTCTTGTTCCTGTTTGGATTATTTTATTTTTATTATACCGTACACTCTAATTTCTTAAATGTTTATTATTTTTCTAGTTTTAACAGGTGAAACCCTGAGCATGTGCAGTGTCCTGTTTCCGTGCATGCAGCATTGCTTTCGGGGCTTACAGTGATGATGACACGCCCGTGTGGTGTTCTTTTTTCATGAATAATTAGGTTTGATGCAAATCCTGAGTCTCTAAGATGTTCGGATATTCGGATATTTGTATGTGAGTGAAGTCGAGTTCAGTGAGAATGGAAGGCGTGGCTAATGAAGGACGTGACCTTTTTGTCATAGGTGGAATTCTGATGGCGTTTTGATTCAGATTCCAATAAAAGGTGGGCGCGGTCCGGACCTGACGGATTGTTGTTTTTTTGCTGACCAATCTGCTGATTTTTACTGTTTATCATCTTACAGATAATCTAAATAAACACGCCCCCTCCATTCTCCTCCAACAGAAAATGCACGGTTGCACTGAATTCCTTGATAATGACTGACACACCAGGAAGCCCCGCCTACTTTGCTTTCTGTAACGTTCGTAATGTTCGTAATGAAATTATTAAAACGTTACAGATCATTTTAAAGGTAATGACCATTAGAGTCACTATCGCCATAGCAACTGGAGAGAGCGTATATACAGAGCTTTACGTTAGAAAAATGCTTCCACTCGTCTGTATTAAAACCACGTGTGTATTCACGTGTGATCCACGTCTTTCACAGACATTCTCACATATGATTCTTTACATTGGATTTGGCTGTTTTCCTCCCGGTGTGTGTGTGTGTGTGTGTGTGTGTGTGTGTGTGTGTGTGTGTGTGTGTGCTACTCTTCCTAGCCATGGTTGCTAATTAGCCCGTTTTATTTCGTGTGTTTGTTTGTGAGCAGCACTCATCTGATTCCGACTCGTCGACGCTTTAATCGTTTCTTTATGACTCATTTGTTGCAGGTTGAGTTTTTAAAAGAAGGTAAAAATGCTAACGTTGCTAAACTAGACTGCAAGGTACAGCAGGAAAATATTGATGCTAATTAGGCCTGAGTCATTTAAAGAGCTAATTTGATCCTAGCTGCTGTTTTTGACAATAAATTAGAAACTTGGGAAAGTATATTGTTATATATTTCACTTTATAGGATTCTATTTTAGATAAAAATGCTAACACTGTTCATTAAGACTCTGAGTTAGCGACAGCGCTAATTAATACAGACATTTAAATAGAGGAATATATACATAACTATAAAACATGATATTTAATATGACTTTACTTATTTCTTTTCAGATTAATGAAATAAATTCAGTCCAGATTGTAATTTTAAAATGAAAACTAATTAGTGAATTATATCCTGATCTGCTGAATTTCACTCGCAGATTTATTTTAAAGAGAGACAGAGAGAGGGAGAGAGAGAGAGAGAGAGAGAGAGAGACCATTCCGTGTTCTATTCTTAGGAAATATGTTTTGTTGAAACAACCTGTTGTAAGATTTTAGGTAGAAGCTTCACCCCAGAGGAACTCCCAAAGAACTGGTCAGGGTTCTAGATTTGACCTGTAACTTTATTTATTTTTGGTCCATTAAATCTAAATCAAGCACAAGAAGAACCTTTTCAGTTCCCACACAGAACCTTTTCCAGAGGAGCCCTGGAGGGTTCTATTTATTACGAGTGGAGCGTGGTGACATCAGGGAAAGGGTCAGCTCTAGAACCGGGAAGCGCTCTATCAGTCTGAAAGAGAACCCTTATAGGGTTTGATGTAGAACCGAAGAACACAGGTTTCCTTCTCCATGTAGAAGCTCATTAGGAAGCTCAGAACTCTCAGAGGAACCCTCGGCTAAATGGTTTCTCCTCACTCGGAACTCAATCTTCTATTCCTTCTTTTTTCTTTTTGGAGAGATATTGGGTTCCACTTCACCGCAACAGAAGTTTTCAGATTAGAGTTAATTAGTGAGCGAACACTGCAGCGTGGATCTGAAGAGGCTCTGAGTGTTTCACCAGTCGAAAGGTTTGAAATGAAAAACTGTGATTAAAAAATGAAGCGATCTGAACCAGGTTCCGTTTCTGTGGTGCGTGTGAACGTGAAGTGCTATTTTATTTGTTGTCTGCGCAGTGTTTTGAAGTCACGTCCCAACGTGAGGGCGTTTTTTCTTTTGTGGGTTTAAGTTTTTATTATGCTGTAATTTTTTTCATGAAGCATTAATTATTTAATGATGGTAATTATGTTGTGTGTGAGTTTGTCTGTGAGGTGGATTAAAGAATTAAGGTTGGGGGAAGAACAGAAACGGCGTTCTGTGGAGCGGAACTGGAGCACGCTTGTGGTTTTGGGTTCTCTGTACTGCATGTCCTGAAGTGTCTTTGATCTCTTAACCCTGTGTTTTCTTTTCAGTAAACAAGTGTTAATGATGGTAGCAAAGAATCCACAGTCCTTCTGAAACAATTGTTTGTTTGATGATTTATGGCTCAAGAATTTTATTTCTGATTCCCAGTTCTTCAGCTGCTACAGCTTTATCCTATTATTATTATTATTATTATCGTTATTCTTATTATTATTATTATTATTATGTTATTCTTCTTCTTCTTCTTCTTCTTATTATTATTATTAGTATTGTTATTGTTATTATTTATATTTATTATTGTTATTACGCATATTATTAGTATCATCATTATTTGTTGCTGTTACTATTATTATTATTATTATTATTATTATTATTGCTATTATTATTATTGTTGGTATTATTAATGTCATTATTGCTTTTATTATTATTATTATTGCTTTTAATATTATTATTATTTTTATTATTATTATTATTATTGTTGTTGTTGTTTTTTTATTATTATTGCTATTAGTATTATTATTTGTAATATTAATATTATTAATATAATCTTTTGTGGAATCTCATCATCAGCTCCCGACCAATCACAGGCCACAACTCAACGCTGTTTACTGCACTGCATTTCTTCTTAGTGAGTTCCTGCGACGACAAAATGATAAATGAAGGAGAGAGGTGGAGCTTTGATGTCCTTTCTCGTGACAGGACTGAGTGGTGTGGACAACCTCTCCAATCAGAACTCTCTCTCACTCTCTCTCAGAAATATTCAGCACTAATAAATAATATAGTTATATTTAATTTATCATATCTCTCTCTGTCTCTCACACACACACACACACACACACACACACACACACACTTGCTGAACAATTTAATCCGGCTATGGTCGTGGGGAGGGTGGAACCTATCTCAGCCGACACTGGGCGATGGCGGGGTGCACCCTGAACCAGTCCATCACACACACGGCCTGATTTATCATCACATTTAATTTCATTCCTCTGTTTTCATTTAGAATTATACTTCTGACACACCATCGCTTTTAAATAACTCTGAACATCCTGAGAGTTTAAAATAAAAACTCGTATTATTTATTTATTTGTTTGTTTGTTTGGTTATTATTTTTGACCTTACTGCACCTTTAACCATGTGGACATATGGAGTCATCTCTGTACCCACTGTACTCATATTCATCACAGCACAAGTGTGTGTGTGTGTGTGTGTGTGTGTGAGTAATATACCAGGTCTGCATCTCCAACCATGAATTATGTATTTTAAAAATCCATAAACAATAAGTGGTCTCACAATACACACACACCTAAAAAAGCAGGATTAATGTTTAGTGTATATTGGTAAATGCACTTGGGAGAAGTGTGTGTGTGTGTGTGTGTGTGTGTGTGTTTGTGTGAGTGAGAGTGATTTGTGTGTGTGTGTGTGTGTGTGTGTGTGTGTGTGTGTGTGTGTGTGTGCACTCACCTCCCGTCCTGCATGGTGCTCACATCCAGCCATTCTCCCACCTCGTTCTTCATGCACGTGGCGGTTGGATATGACCCCCGGGGTAGGACGGCGCTGCTCTGGTGGTACCAGGGCTCGTGCGCGGAGCTGAGAGTCGGTCCCGGTCCGGTCCGCGCGCTGTAGTCGTACTCGTACGGGCTGCAGATGAGCGGTGGGTCCATTCCGGGGGTGGAGGCGGTGCACGTGGGATTCCCGTACTGAGCAGTACCGGGACCGTAGCGAGTCACCGGCGCCGGAAAGGCCTCGGACTTCACGCGCACGTTGCTGTAACGTGGCCAGCAGTAGAAGTAATCATCACCGTACCGGTCGTGCACGGGGGGCGCGAGCTCGAAGTTCACCGGCGGGTCGTGCTGCTGCTGCTGCTGCTGCTGAAACTGACAGGACGAAGAGGAAGAGGAAGAGGAAGAGCCCGCCGCCGCGCTCGCGCCTTTGGAGCTCATCACGCTCGTGATGCCCGGTCCGAACTCGGAATTCTCCGTCATCACCGCCGTCGGGTGCTGCGGGCGAGTGCTGTCCATCTGCATCATCATCATCATCAGGTCCTCTTCCCCGCCGCTTTTAAACATCTCCAGCAGTTTGTTGTTGTCCCCGTGCGGGGCGCGTCCCCCACGTCCCGCTGCGGCGCCACCTGCACCTCCACCTGCACCTCCACCTGCACCTGCACCTGCACCTCCACCTGCGCTCGAGCTGCTCCTTCTGCTCCGCGCGTGCAGCCGCTCCTCCTCCTGCTCCGTCCTCCGGCGCACTTCGAAAAGCTCTGAGCTCCTCTTCCCGTCGGGGTGCGCGTGCGGGTCCATGGCCAGCCCCAGAGACACCGACACGGCTTTGCACAGCTCGCGCGCCGTCTCGGAGATGGTGGTGGTGGTGGCGGTTGTGCTCGTGCCGGTGTTACCGGAACCGGAGCAGCAGCTCTTGACGGCGCTCGTGTCACCACCGCCGGCTGCCAGCTCGCGCGCGCTGCCACGTGCCCTCGGAGCGGGGTTGAGGTCGCTGCTGCTGCTGCTGTATCCGGTGTCGGGGCAGAGCAGCTCGCTCAGAGTGCGGGTGCTGCAGGCGGACCGGGCCTCCGTACAACCCGCGGTTTCTCTTCCGTCCCGTCCGAGCGCCGCTGGAACGGAGTGCGCGCCCCCCTCTCCCCCCCCCCCTCCTCCCCCTCCGGTGGCGCTAATCCCGCGCGCGTCTCTCCACTCCTCTCTGTCCCACACCTCCGCCAGAGGAGCAACTTCTCCCGCTGCTCCGGTGTCTCGCTCGCCTGGCGGACGAATTGTTCTGAACGGAGAGTCCAGAACTCCGTTTAAACCGAACCGAGCCTCCATAGCAGTCCAAGTCACGCGCACAAACACGCAGTCACGCGCGTTTCCAAGCGCACGAGTTCAGTTCGAAAGTGTTGGTCGGTGTTTGGGTTTGTTTTGATCCGTTAAAATGACAGACGGTCAGTTAACGGAGCTGCGCCATCACGGTCCGGTCCGGGCTGCCCCCTCACAGCACACACTCTCACACACTCTCTCACACTCTCTCACACTCTCACTCACTCTCCCCGGTCTCAGATGGCTTCTGATTACCTTCAGGAGAAGTTCAGGTCCCAGTGTGGAGGTGAGCAGGAAGATGCGGCTAAAATGGAATCAGGGAAAGTTTCCCGTCCGAGCGCGTGACAGTCCCGACTTCCCCTCACCGGAACCGAGGAACGGCGCGGAAGCTCCACTTAAACTTCACGGTCTCTGATCTGCGGAAGGGAACGGAGTCTATCCGCCGTCTGTGCACTGCGTGCGTGAGAGTCGAACCGTCTCCGTCTGCTTGTCTTCCCCCTCCGGTGCAGTAATGAGGGCAAACCGGATCCGGGGCGGCGGCAGGGTTGCCATGTCCACAAAATCCCTCCTTCTGCACAGCCGCCACAATTCTACAATAAAATAAAATACTGTTTATAATAATCATCATCATCGTTATTATTATCATTATTATTATTATTGTCATTATTATTATTATTATCATTATTATTATTATTATTATCATCATTATTATTATTATTATTATCATCATTATTATTAATATTATTATTATTATTATTGTTATTATTATTATCATTATTATTATTAATATTATTATTATTATTGTCATTATTATTATTATTATTATTATTATTATTATTATTATTATTATTATTATTATCATTGTCATTATTATTATCATTATTATTATTATTATTATTATCATTATCATTATTATTATTATTATCATTGTTATTATTATTATTATTATTATTGTTATTATTATTATCATCATTGTTAATATTATTATAATTTTTTTTATCATTATCATTGTTATTATTGTTATTATTATCATCATTATTATTATTATTATCATTACTATTATTATTATTATTATCATCATCCTTGGTATTATTATTATTAATATTAATATTATTATCATTGTTATTATTGTTATTATTATTATTATTGTCATTATTATTATTTTATGAGATCTAAAAATTTAATGTATATATATTTATAATATATATATTAATGTATAATATATATATATATATATATATATATATATATATATATATATATATATGTATATATATTTAATAATATTATTAATAATAATAATAACAACAATAATAATAATAATAACAATAATATATTTTCAATTACAAAAGTCTTCTGGTCTCTGTGATTGGTTCATAGGTACTGAGTTTTGGATTGTGATTGGTTATAATGTGTTGAACGTTGCCAGTAGTGCAGGTTTATATTACTGCAGTAATACATTATGGTTTCCAGAGTAACTGTATGGGAGGAAAATGGGAGGAGTCTTCAGTGTCAGCTGTAGTTTAAGCTGTAAGTTGAAGAATAAAGAGAGGTTCAGAGGAAATGAGTGTTTATAGCTGCTATAACATCAGTGACAACAGGAGTAAAATGGATAAAAATGATGACTTCATTCTCTGATGAATATTGAAATGCTTGTTATCCTGTTAGAAGTGTGCAGGAAGTGTGTCACTGGTTTCTGTAGATTTCAGGGGTTTTTCGTTTCCACAAATGCAGAGCTCACACTTTTTATGTTCCCGAAGTGAAAGAATGCTTTAAGGACGCATTAAATAATGAAGGGTTCTTTGGTTGTTCATCTATTGGAATATTTCATGATTCATACAGAAGTGTAACATGGAGATACAGGAATTAAAAGCAGCTGAATTCTTCAGGTACTGATGTTCACACATTCATGTAAACTTCCCTGATGATATCAGAATTACATCCAATTCATTCCATCAAATAATTAATAAGCTGCTTATAACAGGCTGAAGGAAAGTTCTCCAGGTTCACACGAGCAGTTCGGTGCTCTCCTTCACAATGATTAAATCAATATTCCAGGAGAATATTACGCAAGATATTAATGACACATGTTTAGCACCAAAGTGTTGCATTTTAGGAGGATGTTATAGTAAAATAAAAACAGGCAGTGGAAGTTCCTCACACTGTCATTATCCTTTTTACTGTGTATAGTTTCTAAACGTTCCCCAGGATCAAACGTTCCCAGAGTTTCCATGATTTAAACGTTCCCAGAGATTACAAGATTTAAATGTTTACAGAGTTTCCATGATTTAAACGTTCCCAGAGTTTCCATGATTTAAACGTTCCTAGAGTTTCCAAAATTTTAAATATCCCTGAGTTTCCACGATTTAAATGTTCCCAGAGTTTCCAGGATTTAAACTTTCCCAAAGTTTCCAAGATTTAAACGGTCCCAGTGTGTCCAAGATTTAAACGTTTCCAAAGTTTCAAAGATTTAAACATTCCCAGAGTTTCCACGATTTAAACATTGCCAGAGTTTCCACAATTTAAACTTTCCTAGAGTTTCTACGACTTTAACATTCCCAGAGTTTACAAGATTTAAACATTCCCAGAGTTTTCACGATTTAAACTTTCCCAGAGTTTCCACGATTTAAACTTTCCCAGAGTTTCAACAATTGAAACATTTCCAGAGTTTCCACGATTTAAACTTTCCCAGAGTTTTCACAGTTTGAACATTCCCAGAGTTTCCACGATTTAAACTTTTCCAAAGTTTCCATGATTTAAACTTTCCCAGAGTTTCCACCATTTAAACGTTCCCAGAGTTTCCACGATTTAAACATTCCCAGAGTTTCCT
>JAOUQZ010000029.1:13954660-13959660 GCA_028564935.1 Neosilurus hyrtlii
CACACACACACACACACACACACACACACACACACACACACACACACACACACACACACACACACACACACTTACAGAAAATAGCTATATACTGCCTGGGAAAAGAGCCAGAGTTCATCAAACAATCAGCAAAATAGAAATCACTGAGAGAATAAAATTGAATTCCATGAAATTATTAACGTAAACATCATGTGTTCAGTTACTTACATCATACATGTACGAGCTACACCGTGCTGTAGAGGTTATCACGTCCACCTCACACCAAGAAGGTCCACGTCCAAGAAGGATGACGTCTCTGTGTGGAGTTTGCATGTTCTCCCCGTGCTTGCGTGGGTTTCCTCTGGGTGCTGCAGTTTCCTTCTACAGTCCAAAAACACACACATCAAGATAACTGGTTGTTCTAAATTGTCCCTAGGTGTGAGTGAGAGTGTGAATGGTTGTGTGTTTGTGTTGGCCTGAGATGGTCTTGTGAGCTGTTCATGGAGTACCTACGTTCACCCAGAGTCGGCTGAGATGGGCCTCTAGAAGGATAATCCCTTGATTACATTTTAAATGTAAATACGTATAGTTATGATTACGGAGCTGTAGGTGCCGCCAGCCAGCAGACAGCGGACGCCGTGGGATCACAAACTCCGGTGATCCTGGAATGAACTATGATTACTGACCAGAACGGGGTAATCTTTCTCCTGTGTTCTGCCACTAACCAGCTGCCACCTCCACACAACCTAAAGATCTGGGACCATGTAGAAGATTCAGTGTGAAGAAAACCTCTCCACCCCAATCCACATCTTTACCGGATGTCCCCAAACACTGGGAGAAGACCGAGACAGGTGGAGGCATGACGAGGCTCTTCTAGAAGTTACCAAATGGTCAGAATTGCAGAGGGGGTAAAGTCAAGAAGAAAAGGAGGATAAGGCTCCTGGACCACGAACCTGACCATGTCTCATCTTGTTGGTAGATGAAAGCGGCCCTGAAGGAGAGACTCACTCTGATCAGGCATGGTTCTTTTATCAACACGTTCCAAAACTATCTCAGAACCTGACCTCCCAGTGCCCAAGGACTATCATCATTCTCCACCAGAACGTGCCAGCATTTGATCCATGTTGCTCTTGTTCTTCATTCTCCACTGAACTCGGCAGTGCATTATGATCCTCCAGAAGATTTCAAGGTTTCGAACCCAAATAACTGAAGAAACCCACTGGAGAGATCACCATCAGCCACTGAAGCTGAGACCAGATCAACATGGTTACGGATGACGGGGTCGCAGGTAGAGCTCTCCTGAAGGTTCATCTAATCTTCTGTGCCCCACTCAGGCTAAGGGGTGAAAGATGAAGATGCTGTGTGACTCCCAGCAATGCGAAAGCTCTGATATCCCTCAGAAGGGTGAAACACCATCAGGACGTACCATATCTTAAGTACCTCCTGCAGGTTTTGGTTGTAACAGTACTAATGTATATTTCAAACTGAGAGAGAGAGACACAAACAATGTGTGTATGTGTGAGAGGGACACACAAAGTGAGACACACAGAGACAATGTGAAAGAGACACACAAAGTGAGAGAGTCATAAAAAGTAAGAGAGACATACAGTGTGAGAGACACACAAAATATGAAAGAGATACAGACGATCTGTGAGAGACACAAATTGAAATACAGACACAGACAATGTAAGAGAGACACAAATTAAGTTAGAAACACCAACTATGTGAAAGAGACACACAAAGTGAGTGAGAGAGATACACAATGTGAGAAAGACACACATTGGGAGAAAATGTGAGAGACATACAACGTTAGAGACACAATGTGAGAGACACAATGTGAGACAGAAACAAAGTGAGAGACAAACAAACTAAATAAAATAAGCACAATGTGAGAAAGAGACACAAAGTTAGAGACACACAGACAATGTAAAAGAGACACACAATCAAACAGAGAGAAAGAGAGAGAGAGAGAGAGAGATACACACACACACAGATAAAGTGAGAGAGACACAGAGGGGAGGTGGTGTTGGACGAGGCTGCCTTCCTTGTACATGTGCACTGAAGCGGATTCAAAGTGTCTCATGTAGTGCACATTACAGTGTTCCAGAGATTAAACATTAACACACACACACACACACACACACACACACACACACACACACACACACACACACACACACTCTCTCTCTAACATAGAACAAGATCAATGGTCAAAGTGCTCTGTTTATTTTTACTTTATGGACAGGGCTTCTCTCTCTCTCTCTCTCTCTCTCTCTCACACACACACACAGAGTGAGAGAAAGAGAGAGAGAGTGAGAGAGAGAGAAAGAGAGAGAGAGTAAGAGAAAGAGAGAGAGTAAGAGAGAGAGAGTGAGAGAGAGTAAGAGAGAGAGAGTGAGTGTGGGTGAGAGAAAGAGGGTGAGAGAGAGAGAGAGAGTGAGAGAGAGAGTGAGAGAGAGAGTGAGAGAGAGAGAGAGAGAGAGAGAGAGAGAGAAAGCGCTAAACCCCAGATTTATACTGGATGAATCACATTAAAGAATGAGGATCAAAGGCATTGCAGTGGTTCTGGAGATGGGACGGAGAAATCTAGAACCTCACGATTGTGTCCTGAAGTTTTTTTTCTGGAGATGCAGTGAGGAGTCCAGACCCATAGTATACACTCCAGACCTACAGGGACACTGTACTGCATAAATACTAACCATATTAACATACTAAATATTAGTAGCACACTGCCATAATAAATCGTACTGTCAGTGCCATCATGCTTCTGGAACCCGTTCGGTTCCTCACTGTGGCTCTGGAACGGCCGCGGTACTTCTCAGACCCATCAAGCACTCCTGGAATCCTGGAATCTGGTTTGCTCTGTGTGCATGGTCCACAGTGTGGCTGTGAAACATCATTATCTTATTTATTAGAGCCTCTGTGTTTCTCTAGAATTTTCAGTGCAGGTCCAAAATTCTTAATGAAGTTTTGGAGGTTCTCCATAGTTCTGGTATTTCTGCTTCGGTTCCAGTTTTCTTAGTTTAGTTTTGGGCTCTTCTTCGAGGTGGTTCGGGGCTGTTCTAGAATGGTTGCAGTAAACTGAGAGGAGTTCAGGAATTTTCACTGCAGCTCTCATTTCAGCGTGGTTCTGGGTGCTGGATTCTACTCTAGAACTTTCACTCCCGTTGTAGACAGAACCCGTCCTATCTATATGAGTCTGTGGGTTATTAGTGTGGTTTTGGTTCTAGAATTAAAGGAGTACAGTATTATCAGTACTGATACAGGTAACCCCTGTCAGTACCAGACATGTTCCCGGACCCTGTTGACCCTTTTAAGCTCTTCTGGTTCTTCCCATGGTCTCTCTTTTATTTGTTCTCCACGGGATGTTTTTTTCAGGAGGTGCTGTGAGGAACATGTCATGGTCATGTCAGTGTGTGAGACGGCAGAAAGACGTGGGAGCGTCTCAGATCCAGCATGGCCTTGGAACCACACAGATAACGCAACAGTCCTGAAAACAACAAAACAGACCCGAGAATCATCTTGTGCTTCTCTGCACAGTTCTAGAATACTCTGAGGTGGTAAGAACTTCTCAGGGTGGCACAGTTCATCCAGTCGATGGACCCAGAGTGTCATTCTAGAACCTTTATTTCTAGAACTTTCCAGAGCCCCAGTTTCCTCTGTACAGTTCTGTGTGAAGATGGTTCGACGATGATTTGATGGGTACTAGAGTTATCTGTGAACCCTAGAACTTCTGAAATCCTCTCTGTGG
The DNA here is from genome assembly GCA_028564935.1 of Neosilurus hyrtlii. Lineage (NCBI taxonomy): Eukaryota > Metazoa > Chordata > Actinopteri > Siluriformes > Plotosidae > Neosilurus > Neosilurus hyrtlii. The sequence continues at coordinate 13,958,391 of JAOUQZ010000029.1, forward strand.
TTCTGTGGCTTTGTCGGGTATAATGCAGTTAGTTTGTTCCGAGATGTCCTTATTATGGCTTTAGAACATTTGCTGTGTTAATAAAACTTTTTACAACTTTAAGAACAAGCAATCTAGTTCTTGAATCTTAAATGCAAAATGTATGACACTGTGTGTGGTTCTAGAACCCTCTGTATATTTTTCAGACATGGAGCGCAGTTGTATAATCCTGGCTGTAGATCTGATTGTCGGTTCTTCAGTTCGGTCCATGTGGTTCTGTGCATGTGGTTCATGTTTTTAAAAACCAGAAAGTTTTGTGTGTTTGTGGTTGAAAGACTGGGGTCAGGATGTGTTCCATTCATCCAAACCCATAGCATGCTGACTTTCTCACACACACACACACACACACACACACACACACACACACACACACACACACACACACACACCCACGCACACACGAAATGCCTCGCTCGGTTGAGTCTCATTAAGGGAACAAATGAAAGATGTATTTAATCAAAACATCCCTCATTCATCTCTCTCCCTGAAACACACACACACACACACACACACACACACACACACACCGAGCTCAGTAATACAATCAGATCAGCAGTGAAACAGATTTAGGCACGCTGTTTCTGCGTGTGTGTAAATGAGGCAGATAGATGTGTGTGTGTAAGAGAGAGAGGTGTGTGCGTATGAGAGAGAGAGAGAAAGAGAGAGATGTGTGTGTACTAGAGAGAGAGGGAAAGAGGTGTGTGTGTGTGTGTGTGTGCGTGTGTGTGTGTGTGAGGGAGAGAGAGAGAGGGAGAGAGAGATGTGTGTGTATTAGAGAGAGGGAAAGAGAGATGTGTGTGTGTGTGTGTGTGTGTGTGTATGTGTAAAAGAGAGAGGTGTGTGCATTTGAGAGAGAGAGAGAGGTGTGTGTGTATTAGAGAGAGGGAAAGAGAGATGTGTGTGTGTATTAGAGAGAGAGGGAAAGAGATGTGTGTGTGTGTGTGTATGTGTAAGAGAGAGAGAGAGAGAGAGAGAGAGAGAGAGATGTGTGTGTGTATTAGAGAGAGGGAAAGAGAGATGTGTGTGTGTATGTTTAAGAGAGAGAGAGGTGTGTGCGTATGAGAGAGAGAAAGAGAGAGATGTGTGTGTATTAGAGAGAGAGAGAGGGAAAGAGATGTGTGTGTGTGTGTGTATGTGTGTATTAGAGAGAGGGAAAGAGATGTGTGTGTGTGTGTGTGAGAGAGAGAGGGAGATGTGTGTGCGTGTGTGTATGTGTAAAAGAGAGAGGTGT
>JAOUQZ010000029.1:13964660-13976847 GCA_028564935.1 Neosilurus hyrtlii
AGACAAAGTGAGAGAAAGTATAAGAGAGAGTGTGTGAGTTAGACAGAGTGAGAGTAAGACAGTGAGAGTGAGAGAGATAGAGTCAGAGAGACACACTGAGACAAAGTGAGAGAGAGAGTATGAGAGAGTTTATGAGTTAGAGTGAGACAGAGTGCGAGAGAGAGAGAGTTAGACTAAGAGAGATAGACTGAGACAGAGAGTTAGAAGTGAGAGTATGAGAAAGAATGTGTGAAAGTTAGAGTGAGAGTGAAATGATGAGAGTGAGACAGAGTGAGAGTGAGTGAGTGAGATAGACTGAGAGTGATAGACTGAGACAAAGTGAGAGAGTGTGAGAGAGTTAGACAGACTGAGAGTGAGACAAAGTGAGAGTGAGTGAGATAGACTAATAAAATTGAGAAAGAGTATGAGAGAGTGTGTGAGAGAGACAGAGTGAGGGAGTAAGAGAGAGACTTTGACCTTGATTGGCCTCCATGGATTATGTCCCACACTGACATTCTGACCCTTATCATACAGGGGACACTGGGGTGAGTACGGTACTGTACGGAACTGTAACTGGGCCGAGTTCTGGGATCTGTTTCCCAACACATCTCTGTACACTAGAAGTGGGCGAAGTCTCGGAAAGGTGACATCTTTTCCCACAATGTCCTGGATAACAACAAAACTTTAACTTCCTGTTTAAATTTATGTGAATGTGGGAAATAAACAGAACTGTCCAGAACTTGTCCACTGGGCTGATAGGTGTGTTTGAGGCATGAGTGCAGGTAAAAGAAAGGAATTCTGTGTTTGACCAATCAGAAGGCTGCATCATATTTAACTCCACCCACATGTTCATTGGGATTATCGTAAAGAGTAGCTGCATAGCCGTCTCACATGTTTGTGCCCTGCGATGGCCTGGTGAGCTGTCCAGGGTGTACTTTGCCCTCCCAGAGTCGGATGGGATGAGCACCAGCTTTCCTGTGACCCTCATTAGTATTAAGCGCTTCAGAAAATGAATGAATGAATGAATGAATGAACACGTTCATTGAAGAATATCAACTGTTCTGAATGTTTCGATATATATTTACCTTCACAGCTCATCTAAGGCACTGACTCACTCACTCAGCACTCATTTGCTGAATCCTTTTTAGGGTCGCGGGAAGGGTGGGGCCTATCTCAGCCTACTCCGGGTGAGGAAATGGTACACCCTGAACTACTGGCCGACCATCATAGGACAACACACACTCACTCCCACACCTAGGTGCCATTTGGTACAGTCAATCAGCCTACCGTGGATGTTTTTGGTCTGTGTAAGGAAACCAGAGTACCCAAAGGAAACCCTTGCAAGCACAAGGAGAACATGCAAACTCCACACAGAAACACCCTCACCAAGCCCGGGACATGGACCCAGGATCATCCTACTGTGAGACGGATGTAATCTACTACACCACCTTGCCACCAGGGATTTCCTATAAAAACCCGTTTGAAACTCTTCACCTGACTTCAGTTCCAGCCTTGTGTTTCATCTCTCTGCCGTCTGCAGGTCGGGTCGATTGTCCAGCTCCACCCACATGTTCTTTAAAAGTACTGACTCCTTCCATTTAGTGATTCATTTGTCAATTTTGGCTGTTTGGTCTCAGTGACTCATATGAAAGTACTGACTCATTCGCCTTAGTGACTCGTTCAAAGGTACCAACTCATTAACTTTACAGACTCAAACATAATCAAACAAACGGATATATACGCAAATATAAATGCTGATTACAGACATCGTCTTAAACCCGACTGGGACTGAAGTAGTTTATCAGTGTAATAAATTTCCTTAGACGTCTCCCTGGTGATAACCCGCTCACATCACACAGCAATAAAACCAGCACAGGAGGCGTGAGCACCACGAAAGAGAACCACACAGGAGTTGCAGGAACTAAGAACCAATCCCGGGTGAATTTAATCCCGCGTGAATTTAGTCCCGTGTGAATTTAATCCTGTGTGAATTTAATACTGTGTGAATTTAATCCTGTGTGAGTTTAATCCTGTGTGAGTTTAATCCCATGTGAACTTAATCCCATGTGAATTTAATCCAGCGTGAATTTAATCCCACGTGAATTTAATCCCACATAAATTTAATTCAGAGTGTATTTAATCCCGTGTGAATTTATTCCCATGTAAATTTAATTCCATGGGAATTTAATCCAGAGTAAATTTAATCCTGTGTAAATTCAATCCTGTGTAAATTTATTCCCACTGAATTTAATCCCACATGAATTTAATCCAGCGTGAATTTAATCCCACGTGAATTTAATCCCATGTGAATTTAGTACTGTGTGAATTTAGTCCCATGTGAATTTAATTCTGTATGAATTTACTTCCATGTGAATTTATTCCAGAGTGAATTTAATCCCATGTGAATTTAATCCTGCGTGAATTTGATCCTGCGTGAATTTTATTCCGCTTGAATTTAATTCCATGTGAATTTAATCCTGTGTAAATTTAATCCTATGTGAATTTAATCCCGCATGAATTTTATCCTGTGTGAGTTTAATCCTGTAAGAATTTAATTCCGTGTGAATTTAATCCATAGTGAATTTAATCCCGTGTAAATTTAATCCAACATGAATTAAATTTCATGTAAATTTAATTTAATAACCCGCTCACATCACACAGCAATAAAACCAGCACAGGAGGCACGAGCGCCACGAAAGAGAACCACACAGGAGTTGCAGGAAGAACCAATCCCGGGTGAATTTAATCCAGCGTGAATTTAGTCCCGTGTGAATTTAATCCCGTGTGAGTTTAATCCTGTGTGAGTTTAATCCCATGTGAACTTAATCCCACATGAATTTAATCCAGCGTGAATTTAATCCCACGTGAATTTAATCCCACATAAATTTAATTCAGAGTGAATTTAATCCCGTGTGAATTTATTCCCATGTAAATTTAATTCCATGTGAATTTAATCCAGAGTGAATTTAATCTCGTGTGAATTTATTCCCATGTAAATTTAATTCCATGTGAATTTAATCCAGAGTAAATTTAATCCTGCGTGAATTTTATCCTGAGTGAATTTAATCCTGTCTAAATTCAATCCTGTGTAAATTTATTCCCACTGAATTTAATCTCACATGAATTTAGTTCAGCGTGAATTTAATCCTACGTGAATTTAATCCCATGTGAATTTAGTCCTGTGTGAATTTAGTCCTGTGTAAATTTAATCCCGTATGAATTTAATTCCATGTGAATTTATTCCAGAGTGAATTTAATCCCGTGTGAATTTAATCCTGTATGAATTTGATCCTGCATGAATTTCATCCCGCTTGAATTTAATTCCATGTGAATTTAAACCTGTGTAAATTTAATCCTATGTGAATTTAATCCCGCATGAATTTTATCCTGTGTGAGTTTAATCCTGTAATTTAATACATAGTGAATTTAATCCCATGTAAATTTAATCCAACATGAATTAAATTTCGTGTTAATTTAATTCAGAGTAAATTTAATCCTGTGTGAATTTAATTCCATGTGAATTTAATCCAGAGTGATTTTAATCCTGTGTGAATTTAAACCCATGTGAATTAGTCCCATGTGAATTTAGTTCCGTGTGAACTTAGTCCCGTGTGAATTTAATCCCATGTGAATTTAATCCCGTGTGAATTTAATCTCATGTAAATTTAGTCTTGTGTGAAGTTAATACTGTGTGAAGTTAATACTATGTGAATTTATTCCCGTGTGAATTTAGTCCCGTGTGAATTTAGTCCTATGTGAATTTAATCCAGTGTGAATTTAGTCCCGTGTGAATTTATTCCCACGTGAATTTAATCCAATGTGAATTTAATACCGTGTAAATTAGTCCCGTGTGAATTTAATCCCGTGGGAATTTAATTTCGTGTGAATTTAGTCCCATGTGAATTTAATCCTGTGTAAATTTAGTCCTGTGTAAATTTAATCCCGTGTGAATTTAGTCCCATGTGAATTTAATACCATGTGAATTGAATACTGTGTGAATTTAGTGCCGTGTGAATTTATTCCTGTGTGAATTTAATCCCGTGTGATTTTAATCCCGTGTGAATTTAGTCCTGTGTGAATTTAGTCCTGTGTGAATTTAGTCCTGTGTGAATTTAGTCACATGTGAATTTAATCCCATGTGAATTTAGTCCCGTGTGAATTTAATTTCGTGTGAATTTCATTTCATGTGAATTTTATATTGTGTGAATTAGTTCCGTGTGAATTTAATCCTGTGTGAATTCAATCCCTTGTGATTTTTATTCCGTGTGAATTTAGCCCCATGTGAAGTTAATCCCAGGTTGAATTTAGTCCCGTGTGTATTTAATCCCATGTGAATTTAATACCATGTAAATTAGTCCCAATGGGAATTTAATCCTGGGTGAATTTAATCCCATGTGAATTCAATCCTGCGTGAATTTTATCCTGCTTGAATTTAATCCTGCATGAATTTAATCCCACGTGAATTTAATCCTGTGTGAATTTAATCCCATGTGAATTTAATCCCACGTGAATTTTATCCTGTGTGAGTTTAATCCCGTGTAAATTTAGTTCCGTGTGAATTTAATCCATAGTGAATTTAATCCTGTGTGAATTTAATCCCGTGTGAATTTAATCCCTTGCGAATTTAATCCCGTGTGAATTTAATCATGTGTAAATTTAATCCCGTGTGAATTTAGTCTCGTGTGAAGTTAATACTGTGTGAAGTGAATACCGTATGAATTTAATCCTGTGTGAATTTAGTCCTGTGTGAATTTAGTGCCATGTGAATTTAAACCCGTTTGAATTTAATCCTGTGTGAAATTAAAACCATGTGAATTTAATCCCGTGTGAATTTAGTCTTGTGTGAATTTAGTCCTGCGTGAATTTAATCCAATGTGAATTTAATCCAGTGTGAATTTAGTCCCATGAGAATTTAATCCCGTGTGTATTTATTTCCATGTGAATTTAATACCGTGTGAAATTAGTCCTGTGTGAATTTAATCCCATGTGAATTTATTTTGTGTGAATTTAGTCCCGTGTGAATTTAATCCTGTGTGAATTTAGCCCTGTGTGAATTTAGTCCCGTGTGAATTTAGTCCCATGGTGAATTTAATCCTGTGTGAATTTAGTCCTGTGTGAATTAGTCCAGTGTGAATTTAATATTGTGTAAATTTAATCCCGTGTGAATTTAGTCCCATGTGAATTTAATCCCATGTAAATTTTATACCGTGTGAATTAGTCCCATGTGAATTTATTCTCGTGTGAATTTAATCCCGTGTGATTTTAATCTCGTGTAAATTTAGTCCTGTGAGATTTTAATCCCATGTGAATTTAGTCCTGTGTGAATTTAGTCCCGTGTGAATTTATTCCTGTGTGAATTTTGTCCCGTGTGAATTTAATCCCGGGTCAATTTAATTTCGTGTGAATTTTATATTGTGTGAATTAGTCCCGTGTGAATTTAATCCCATGTAAATTCAATCCCTTGTGATTTTTATTCCGTGTGAATTTAATCCTGTGTGAATTCAATCCCTTGTGATTTATATTCCGTGTGAATTTAGTCCTGTGTGAATTTAATCCTGTGTGAATTTAATCCCGTGTGAATTTAATTCCGTGTGAATTTAGTCCTGTGTGAATTTAGTCCCGTGTGAATTTAATCCCATGCGAATTAGTCCCAATGGAAATTTAATTCCGTGTGAATTTAATGCCGTGTGATTTTAATCTCATGTAAATTTAATCCCATGTGAATTTAGTCCCGTGTGAATTTAATCTCGTGTGAATTTAATCCCGTGTGAATTTAGTCCCGTGTGAATTTAATCTCGTGTGAATTTAATCCCATGTGAATTTAGTCCAGTGAGAATTTAGTCCCGTGTGAATTTTATTTCGTGTGAATTTAATACCGTGTGAATTTAATCCCGTGTGAATTTTATCCCGTGTGAATTTAATCCCACGTGAATTTTATCCTGTGTGAATTTATTCCCGTGTGAATTTAGTCTCATGTGAATTTAGTCCTATCTGAATTTAGTCCCATGTGAATTTTTCCCGTGGGAATTTAATCCCGTGTGAATTTAGTCCCGTGTGAATTTAATCTCGTGTGAATTTATTCCTGTGTGAATTTAGTCCCGTGTGAATTTATTCCCGTGTGAGTTATATCTCGTGTGAATTTAATACCGTGTGAATTTAATCCCGTGTGACTTTAGTCCCGTGTGAATTTCGTCCTGTGTGCATTTTATCCCATGTGAATTTAATCTCGTGTGAATTTAATCCCGTGTGAATTAAGTCCCGTGTGAATGTAGTCCCGTGTGAATTTAATCCTGTGTGAATTTAATCCTGTGTGATTTTAGTCCCCTGTGAATTTAGTCGTGTGTGAATTTATTTCTGTGTGATTTTAGTCCCCTGTGAATTTAGTCGTGTGTGAATTTATTTCTGTGTGATTTTAGTCCTGTGTGAATTTAATCTCGTGTGAATTAAATCCCGTTTAAATTTAGTCTCGTGTGATTTTAATCCCATGTGAATTTTGTCCCGTGTGAATTTAGTCCTGTGTGAATTTAATCCTGTGTGATTTTAATGTAGGGCTCGAGTGGTTCTGGCTTTAACCTGCACAGCAACCCTGAATTGAACCAACCCAAATTCATCCATCTACCCCCTAATGCGCATGCTCTAATACACACTATTAAATAATAAAACACTGATACACGTCATTAAGGGGAAAATCACGTCACACCTCAAAGCTAATTATTTTGGTTGTAATTTTCGGTTCGCTCGCGCCGGGATTAAAGTGCGCGTGGAAGAGACATACATGTCGGGACATGCCCGTGCACCCCCCCCCTCCACACACACACACACACACACACACACACACACACACACACACACACACACACACACACACACACTGGAGGCTCTGCAGAGTCGCATGAGAACCGGAGCGAAGCGCGAGAGGATTTAACGGATCCGGGGAACTGAGAGAAGGTAAGAGACACCGCACGCGCGACTTCACTCCATTATCTATTAATATATAATTTCATTCAACACACACACACACACACACACACACACACACACAGAGCACACTGGGGCTCACGCGACAGCACGAGCTCAGCAAATAATAATACTAACAACAACAACAACAACAATAATAATAATAATAATAATAATAATAATGACAGCAATAATAATAATAAAACCAACAACAACAACAATAATAACAACAACAAAACAACAACAATATTAATAATAACAACGATAATAATAATAATAATAGTGGTAGTAGTTGTTGTTTATATTTATAAATCTCCTGAATCCTGAATCTCATTTAATAAATGAAATGAAAGAGTTTGTTTTGTTCAGAATAAAAGATTAATTTCTTTTTTGTTAGTAAAGTGGGTTCTGTTCTAGGACAATATATTAAAATTTAAAAAAATGAATCAACTTTTAAACATTTATATTAAACATGCCATGATGACACTTTCTATAGAAACTCGGATGTTTTTATTTGTTTCAATCCCGTCTGTGATTTGAAAACACGTGAACGAACCGCTTTCTAGGAACTCATATTTACAGTTTGACGCTTACACAGGTTTCCATGGCAACATCATCATGATAACTGTAACATGTGGAAGGTGCATGATGAGAAGCAGAAAGAGGAGGGTAAAAATAAAGTTGCTCATTAGAAATAAATCAGACCTCAAATTAACCTGTGTTTGGATTTAAATCCACTCTGCGCTTATTCCTTCCTCTGGTGTCTGCGAAAACTTCTCACTAACGAGAGCAGAGATCCTCACAGAGGAGGATTCTTCTACAGTGCAGCCGCTCTCTTCCCAAAAAAGGGGAGAGCCTGGATTTACCCAGAGATCCTTTCAAGAGCCCTTAAAGATCCATGTTTCTGATAAGACGTATGAACGATACACTCCAGACGACTTCGAGACGTGAAGAGGAACAGAAGTGAGAATGTGCAGTGTGTACCGCAGACCTACCCAGTCAATACAAACACCTCCGAGAAAATAAAAGGTTCTCAACGGGTTCTTTTCCATGATTCCATGAGCTGAGGATCCAGTCTCTCAGGAGTTTCACATGTTCTACTCTGGTTTCCTCCGGGTTCCCCGGTTTCCTCCCACCACTCGTTCGCCACTGTGACTCATTTAAAGAGACCCTGATCTCTCTCTCTCTCTCTCTCTCTCTCTCTCTCTCTCTCTGCAGATGGACTGTGCTGAAGATGAGTTTTTTCTTCACGGTGAATGTCGGAGGTGTCCACGCTGTCCCCCGGGACAGGAACTGAAACAGGTGAGAGAAGCAAGCGAGAGGACGAAGGACAGATGGAGTGAAGGAGAGGAAGAGAGGAGGAAAGGAAAGAGGGAAGAAAGATGATGGGTTCAGAAGAAATACAGCCTGGTGTATGATTTAATCAGAGGTTCAACAGCTGAATATGATCTTAGAGAACAAGAGGAGGATCTAAGCTGTCTATCAAATGAGGGGGCGGGATGATAAACAGGAAGTAGCAGTAGTAGATGGCAGTACTGGGCAGACAATGCAGAATCACTCAATCTACCTGTCTCTGTGTGTGTGTGTGTGTGTGTGTGTGTGTGTGTGTGTGTGTGTGTGTGTGTGTGTGTGTGTTTAGGAGTGTGGTTATGGGGTGGGCGGAGCCAGTTTGTGTGGTGTGTGTGACAGACGCTGGTTTAAGGAGGACTGGGGATCACACTCGTGCAGGATGTGTCAGAACTGCCGCCGCCTTAACAGGCAGGAAATCACACTGTGTATACATACACACAACGCCGTATGTGGAGACTGTCTGCCTGGGTATACACACACACACGCACACACGCACACACACAGAGTTGGAAGGTTGAAACAGATTCTGAATTCTGATTGTTATTGTCTGTAGGTTCTACAGTAAAAGACGATTGGACGGACTGCAGGATCTGGAGTGTTTGCCTTGTGGTTCTGCCCATATCAGACACACACAGTGTGGTATAAAACACACACATGCACGCACACACACACACACACACACACACACACACACACACACACACACACACACACTAATTAAACACGGATATCAGGGCCACAGTCCATTAAACCTAATTACACATTCTGTCCGTATTACACATCTCACTCTCTCTCACTCTCTCACTCTCTTTCTATCACTCACTGTATCACTCTTTCCCTCTCATTCTGTCTTTCTCACTCACTCATTTTCACTCACTCTCTCTCTCTCTTTCTGTCTGTCTGTTGTGTGTGTGTGCGTGTTTAACAGAAATTAAAGGTACCACTGTCAAAGCATGGACTTCTGAAGCCCCGCCCCTCAGTGCTGTTACGATGACCACTGCTTTTGTGACGGCTGTTGCCATGGTATCTGTTTTATTGATCATTATGGTCATGACGTACCAAGGGTTCAACACACTCCGGAAAACATTTAAAGGTGACGCGTACACACACACACACACACACACATATATTAAACTTCATACATACATTAAAGCATATACAATAATATACATGCATATACTGTCGAAGATCGCACACACACACACACACACACACACACACACACACACACACACACACACACCATGTCTCTCTCATTTGCTCGTTTGTATTTTTCTTAGGCTGTTTATCATCCCGCAGTCACCGTGACATTGCGGCTGCCTCCGTTTCTGTAGCAACGGAGTACAGCATGACCCAGGAAGCAGAATATGGTTGTTTGGGTGAGTGCGTGCGTGCGTGTGCGTGCATGTGTGTGTGTGTGTGTGTGTGTGTATGTGTGTGTGTGTGTATGTGTGTGTGTATGTGTGCTCTCTGACACCGTAATAACTGTGACTGAATATAGTGTCTCCTATAATGAAAAGGAAAACTTTACAGGTTGTTGTCATGGTAACACATTAAGTAATAATATGTATCTAATAACCCTACAGAGTGAGATAAATAAAAAATAAATAAATAAAAAATTTAAATAAAAAATAGAACAAAAGATGATATTTATGTTTATAATGTACATCATCATTGAGTGAGAAGATCACTTTGTAATGAAAAGTTTTAATGATTGATCATCTCAGAGTTCTCTCCTGCATCACTTCCTGTGGGACACAGCACCCTCTTCAGTGATATCACTTCCTGTGGAGTTGTCACCCAGGCGACGGGGTCACACGAGGGAGGGTCAGGGTGGACGGGGCACGGCCCGGTGGAGTGCACAGAGAGAGAGATATTACATGGAGAGAAGAGGATGCTGGTAAATAAAATACACAACAATTAAAAAAATAAATAAATAAAATAAAAATAAATCAGAAATATTAATCTAAATAAAGTTATTTAAAAAATGTTGTTTTGTTTTTGTTTAGATATCTGATATCTCCCATGCAACAAAAAATACAGGAACATCTTCTCACGGTGAGTTTTATGTTTAAATCTGAATGTATGTACAGTATTTACAGTAAACTATTAAATATATATAAAATTCTATAGATTTTATGTTATCACTTTTTATTTTTTATAAACAGTCCCGATTTTCTCTAGTTTTATTTCTTAATATTATTTCCTAATAAATTGTTAAAGATAAAGTTGGATTAAATGTCGTCTTTGTTGTATTTTGAATTTCAGGAGCGTGTTTACATCCTGGACTTTCACCTCTCTCAGCAGATGCTACAGCTAATATCGCTAATACTGCTAATAATGAATGAATTGGATGTTATCACCTGAATAATAAATCTATAACAAATCCATTCATTATGTGAACACACTCTGGCAGCGGAATCAGTATTAATTCGTGCTAATTACTGTAATAATTTGGGACGCTACTGCTAAACGTTTGAGCTGCTAGCATTGAAACAAACACAGAATGCTAACTAACACTAAACAGTGATTCTTTTTGGTGCTGAACTACTGGGATGTTGTTGTTCTTGTTGAAATAACAGTGACAGTGTTAAATGTGATACTGGTGCTAATGGTTCTGCTAGTTAGCATGATGCTAACACGGCTAGCTTTATGACCAGTTAGTTAATTGCTCAGATGCTATCTGCAGATCTGACATCGTGCTAATATGAAACATATATGCAATGGTTAAGGCATTATTAAAGTGTCTAACTGGGGTATGAGGTAGTAAGCTAGCATTAAAAAAATGTGGTAGCTAGTCATGCTAGCAGCTGATAGCAGTCATTCAGTTTCTCACTAAAATGTACTTTTTTTTTCTCCACATTTGAAATGTATAATTTATTTTTAAATGAAGTTTTTTTGTAATTTTATTTTTATTTAAATGCTAATTTACTTCCTCGGTTTCTCCTCAGTGAAACCTGTGGCGTGGTTCTGTTTCCACCTGTTTAGAGATTCAGGTCATACGTATTCTAATGTTGGACCCTATTACTGTTAACATCAACACTGTTGGGGCAGTGGTGGCCTGGTGGTAGGGTGTTGGATTACTGAACTGAAGGTCGGGGGTTCAAGCCCCACTATCACCGGGTTGTCACTGCTGTCCCCCAGTGCAGCTAACTGGGTTATCAAATGCCGGCCGTGTCTGTCACTGTCTGTGGTGAGAGGCATGTAAAAGGGAAGGCTGCATAGCTGTCAGCGTGTTTCTGCCCTGCAATGGCCTGGCGAGCTGTTCAGGGTGTACTGTGCCCTCGCCTGGACCCTAATTAGGAATAAGCGTTTCAGAAAATAAATAATGAATGGATCAACACTGTCGCTAGCGAGGTGAGACCTGGCTCGGCTAACCACGCTCAGAAATGTTTACTGAAGAAACACCTCGGTCTCAGGTCCCTTAATTACTTCCAGAAATTTCCATGTTAAGTTTTTTAACTACATATTCAGGATGTTTTTGTGTATTTGAATAGAATTGTTAAGGAACATTGTTATTTTTGTACTGTGAATGAGTCTGAATTTGCCACTTTCAAATTTTTATTTTCTTTTTTGAATAAAAAAAATTCATGTCAACTTTATAATGTTGTTTTGGATAAAAGTTTTTCAACAACAAATAAAAATACGAGTTTCAAGTTTTTAATTTTGTATGTGCGGATATCCATTGGATAAACCATCAGGACCGACATCGTTCCATTAAACTACCATCAAACACCACCAGGAAGCCATTACAACACATCTGAAATATTTCCCACAACTTTCAAAAATAAATAATTAAATAAATTTGCTAGTAGGGCGGCACAGTGGTGCAGTGGTTAGCACGTCCGCCTCACAGCAAGAAGGTCCTGGGTTCGATTCCCAGCTCGGGCGTTTCTGTGTG
>JAOUQZ010000029.1:14260409-14274554 GCA_028564935.1 Neosilurus hyrtlii
CGATGGGTGTGTGTGTGCTTTTACTTGTAGTCGATGGGTGTGTGTGTGTGCTTTTACTTGTAGTCGATGGGTGTGTGCTTTTACTTGTAGTCGATGGGTGTGTGTGTGTGCTTTTACTTGTAGTCGATGGGTGTGTGGGTATGTGCTTTTACTTGTAGTCGATGGGTGTGTGTGTGTGTGTGTGTGTGTGTGCTTTTACTTGTAGTCGATGGGTGTGTGTGGCTGTTGTAACGTGTTGTGCTGTGATTGGTTGCTCATGGTATATACGCCGACGTATCCCTCCTCTGGGCGGAGTTTCTTAGCATCTCGCAACACGGTGGAGGTCATGTGGGGTGATGACATCATCACAGGAGGCGGTGACATCATCATTGGAGTCTGTGGCTGCTGCTCACGAGCCATCCACACACTCGCATCAGTACTGCTACAGCTACTCTCCTCTGAGAGACAGACAGGCAGAGACAGGGAGTGAGACAAGTAGACACACACTAGCCGTGTAATCAGCCATGTATCATGAGTGTGACTGTGAGACACCTTCAGGCAGTTTCCTCTTGGAGGGGGCAGGGTTTACTCTCGGCTTCCTGCTGCGGGTGGAGCCTCGGCCACTGACTCCACTGAGAACAGACAGCGTGTCATCGTCCGCCCCGGCCTGCAGAGAGTTCCTGTAGGAGATGAGGGGAAGCCAACACTCCTCCCTCTGCAGGGACATCTGAAACGTCATGAAGCGCTCCAGGTACATGTGTCTGAAATACACACACAATATATACACCTGCTTCACTAAACTACCATAACGCTGCGTTGTGATTAGATAAGCTGTAGTGATGTCAAGGTTTAATCACAAGTGTCCGGAAGAATAAGAGTGTTAAAATGTCCCCGTTTCCACCGGCAACCAGGTGTATTCTGATTCCCTTACCATGAAAACCATGCTTTCTACTTCATGGAATATCTGCTTATCTGCTGTGTGGTGTTTGTGTGTGTGTCTTACACAGTCCTGCGGTCCTGACGCAGCAGTTTGGAGGAGAACTCACTGAGGATGTCGAGGAAGGCAAGGTTGAGAGGGGGTGTGCCCTCACCCTGAGGACTCGGCTCTTTAAATGCAAACTCTATACCATCCCTGTAACACACACAGTTCAGTTTAGACATCTTTAAAGTGTGTATCAGAGCTACACAGAGGCGCTAGCATATACTCTTAATAACACAAACCGATCAGCCATAACATTAGCACCCCTTGAGTTGTGTGTATGTAGATGGTCCCGTACACAGTGAGCTGTAATACACTGTTCGTTCTGATTCCTTTCTCTCAGATCCAGCAGGAACAGGTTCAGTAGTTGTGCTACAGTAGCTCTACTGTGAGATCAGACCAGACATTCTCGCTTTCATTCCCCACACACTTCACTGCTTCTCCTACTTACACCTGTATACCAGGACACACCCCACAACACCTGCTGTTTTGGAGCGAACATGGCCAGGATACACACATCCCAACTGTAAGAACCTGATAGTGATCCTAAAACTCGCCACAACAAAACAAAGATATCACCATGGCCATGTCAATCATCACACCTGAACCCACTTGATCAGCATTTCACCTTGTGAAGCAAAAACTGAGGGAAGAAACCCTACAAAACACACATCTACTGAAAAAATTTGAGCTACAAGTCTGGAAAATCTTCTTAACAGAAGAATGGAACAGACTGGTCATATCAGGGGCACTGGCTTCACACGGTAATTACAAACAAATAAAATACTTTTGCTCAGCTGAAAACTGGGAGGTGTGCCATAAAAGGTGCCACTCGTTTAAAGTTATTTCACTATCTAGAAATTATCAATGAAATTCTCATATTTTCTCTTTCATCTCAAAAGAACTGTCATATCACTTGAACACTTCTGGAGAAAACGTGTGTTAACATGAAGTTTTGATAGAAGGTAGATAGAAAATAATAAAAAGAAATAAACAAAAAAACAACAAACAAATAATTTAGCAGGGATCTTCCAGCCAGTAACTGGTTAACCATACTTCATACTAATTCAGTCCTTGCTGACCTGGCAACACCAGGTTGCAACATTAGAACATGTGTGTATGTTTGTATGTGTGTGTGCATACTTGTGCAGCATAGCGATGGCCTCGCGGGTCTTCAGCTGGTCTAAGCCAAAAGTAAGGGAGAACCGCCGGGCAAGTTCTTTAATCCCACAGAACGCCGCAGAAGAACGATCAAAGTTACAGCCTAGTTCACTGAGCATCTCGTTAAACAACTGAAACACACACACACCTTACAGACGTTACATTTTGTTCAAACTGAATTGCATAAATCAGTATTGAACATTTTCAATGGGAAAATCATAAACGAAAGAAGACCTCCCTCTGTGTGTGTGTGTGTGTACCTGCTGCAGGCTGAGGATGAGTGTTTTGGCACACTGAATCTTATCGATCTGTCTCGTCTTACTCATCGTCTCCTTTATGATGTCACCATAATCATTATAGTACTAAAAAGAGAGAGTCGTGTGAGTCAGTGTGTGTATATACAGTGCATATAGCTTGTGTATATTGAGTATGTGTGTATCCAGTGCTTCTAGTGTTTCTAATGTTTATACTGTGTGTGTTATAGTTCTCACTTTCATGTACTGTTTGAAGATGTCTGCTCCAGTATTCATCTCCACGACATTATAAATGATGAGTTTACAGTACGCTGCTAACAGATTCCTGCGCTTATGAAGAGCCTCAATTTTCCCTGCTTCATCATCGTTCTGTCCATCTACATACACACACATTCAGAAAATAAAAAAATTAATTGTGACGTATAAGTTAACTGATATGAGTGCATTTCCAAACACACACATAACTTTGCACTCATTGACAAATCAGAGCAATAATGTCAGCTGTTAATGTTGTTCGGGGGTGTGTGTGTATGTGTGTGAGTACCGGTGCTTCCATCATCGTCCTGCTCAATGAAGACGTGATCCAGGACGAAGTTGAGCATTTCACTCTGTAGGGACGAATCAGGACTGAACACCAGCGGCTCCAGAGCATCCCGACCCGACGCCATGATCTGATGACTGAAGATCATTAACGCATCACAGAGAATAGTAAAGGCCTGCAAAGAGCGTGCACACACACACACACACACACACACACACACACACAGAGTGTGATGTCCAGGAACGTATCAGGGTTCTAATACCACAGAACCCCTAAAACACCCCCCACACCTCAGATCTAGACTGAATGGTTTACAGCAGCACCGCAAACTCTACAGCTGCTCGGGAAGATTTAGAACTTCACAAACACACAGAGCCTCAAACTGATGCTAGAACACTGAAGGGTCTGACATGGCACTGATTATTTCAGAACTTATATTCTTATTAATTATTGCAAATGTGCAGCGGAGGAGTCCTACTGTCGCCCCACCCACAACCTGGAACACCTGTGTTGAACTTACCTGCTCTTTAACAATCATGCTGAGGCTGGTGAGATAACGCTGGCACATCAAAAAGAACGCTCGTGTCTGCTTCCTCAGGGTCACCATGTCAGCCTGAGAGAGAGAGAGAAAGCACGTATGAGTGTATTTGACAATTGAGAGAGAGCGAGAGAGTATTTGAGAGTGTGAGAAAGAGAGAGTGAGTGTGTGTGTGAGAGAGAGAGCATGAGTGTATTTGAGAATTAAGAGAGCGAGAGAGAGTATTTGAGAGAGAGTGTGAGAAAGAGAGAGTGAGAGTGTGTGTGTGTGTGTGTGTGTGTGAGAGAGAGAGAGAGAGAGAGACCTGCGTCGAGCTGCCCTCTGAGACTTTTGCTAGATTCCACAGGATAACGTAATGAGTGCACTGCATAGCATGGACCACTATCTGCACACACACACACACACACACACACACACACACACACACAAATAATAAATATGCAGTAATTTATTTGACAAAAATATGATTTGAGAGAGTGAGAGAGATTTGCAGCGTAATGGTTATAGAAGCAGCTTTGGTACTAAAGAGTCGCTGGTTTGATTCCGGAACCAGCAGAAAAAATGTGCAGCGGTAGGGGAGTGAGCTGCATCTTCATAGCTGAAGTGCCCTTGAGCAAGACTCCTAGCCCCCAACTGCTCTTTGGGCTCCCCAATGTGTGTGGCAGACCTCTGTTCTGTGTGTGTGTGTGTGTGTGTGTGTGTGTGTGTGTGTGCTCACTTTGGATGGGTTAAGTACAGTATAGCACAATAAAAAAAATATATACCCTGTCTATAATTCTATCGTGTATAAGTCTATAATTCTACTCCTATGTCTGTAATTCTATCCCTCTTGATCTGCAAGTCTACTCCTTTCTCTGTAATTCTACACTTCTTGGTCTATAATTCTACCCCCTCTTCTATCTGCAATTTTACACTTCTTGGTCTGTAATTCTACTCCTCTCTATGTCTGTAATGCTACCCCCTCTTCTGTCTGTAACTCTACACCTCTTGTTCTGTAATTCTACCCACTCCTCTATCTGTAATTCTACTCCTCTCTATGTCTGTAATTCTACCCTCTCTTCTGTCTATAAATCTACTTTCATGTCTGTAATTCTACCCACTCTTCTGTCTGTAATTCTACTCTTCTCTATGTATGTAATTCTACCCCTCTTGGTCTGTAATTATACTCCTATGTCTGTGATTCTACCCCTCCTGATCTGCAATTATACTTCTCTCCATGTCTGTAATTCTACCCCCTCTTCTGTCTGTAGGTCTGCTTTCATGTCTGTAATTCTACCCACTCTTCTGTCTGTAATTCTACACCTCTTGGTCTGTAAGTCTACTTTCATGTCTGTAATTCTATGCCTCTCTCTCTGTCCGTAATTCTACCCCTCTCTTCTGAAAGTCTGTACCCTTTGATGTATACTTCTTCAGCCTTACACTGTAACGCAAGTCTAAACACCACTGTATAAACGTGTCATTCATATGCATTTCTCTCTGTTTATACACGTGCGCCTGTGTGTGGGTGTATGTCTGTCATAGAGAGGGAGAGACAGAGAAAGAGAGTATGCACATGTGCACCTGTTCAGGCATATCTCCATTCTGCAGTCCTGTATTCAAAAGTCTGTAGTTACAGCTGAACAGATCCCATTTAGTCAGGTCATGGGCACTGCACACACACACACACACACACACACACACACACACACACACACACACACACACAGTCACAACATTGTACAAAACAGCTCATTTAGTGTGTGTGTGTGTGTATGTGTGTGTTTACTTGTGAAAGGCTGTGATTCTCTTGAGTGTTGATAAAACCTGAAACGCGTCATCTTCATCAGGCTCCTCCCCCTGAGAGAAAGGCAGTACAAATGTTTTAGGAAGCAAACACACACATACAGACACACACACACACACACACACACACCTCGTTGAGGAAGTCGTCGAGCAGGCGGTTGAGCTTGTCGATCTGCTCGTCCATCAGCTGACTCAGCGTGATGTCCACACGATTGTAGATGGTGAACTCCTCATTACACAATGCATGGAACGTCATCGAACATGCCTCCAACACAGCTGTGTCTGTGTGCTTCTCCACCACGTCACGGATCTGACGTAGAAGTGCATCCAGATGCTGATGATTCACACACACACACACACACACACACACACACACACACAAGTATCTTCACTTAAGCTTTCTTTGTTTCATTTGAAGGAATGTTCCATTTCGAATGTGTTAAAACAGTATAATAAAAACAGTTCTCATAGATAGTACAAACAACTACAAAATAAATAACTTAGAAAATTAAATAAAAAGACAAAAGGAAACAACAATAAGAATAACAATAACAATAATAAAAGTAATTATTGTAATAACACTGCTACTAAAAATAATAAGCGCTGAAATGAATGAAGCAAATGAAACTGTTACTGTAGGTATTCGAAAGTGAGTGCGAAGAAGAATAATCTTATTTAATCCCACCTCGTACCTATCAATTCTTGACTGATAATAATGTACCTGCTTCCCAGTTAATATCTCCCTCATACATGCAGCCCTCATACCTCAAAACATGTTCAATTCTACAAAAATGATTTACAAGATAAGAAAACAAGAACAGGTATCAGATAAATAAAAATAACAACAGAATACTTAAACAATAAACTAGGAAGAAATTAATAACTAACAGAATGTAGACCATAAGATTGAAAAGACTTATTTGATTTTAACCTGTATAATGTTTGGACATTGCTTAAAGTTCACATTCATACTGTTCCATAGTTTGATTCCAATGACTGATATACAAAAACTTTAATATTTCATATATTTCTCAGTAGTAGATTAATTTTGGCTTTGAAGATTATTTTTACTGTTCGATATATATAAGATCTGTGAATTTTAATAATTTTAACTGTAAAAATGACGAGTTTGTGTGATCTCGGTACCCAGCTTTATGAATGATTCGTATTGCACTTTTATGGAGAATTAATAATGACTGTAACAAACTTTTTATAATTATTTCCCCAGACTTCCACACAGTATTCGAAACATGGTAAAACTGGTGAACAGTATAGAATGTGACTTATGGTCTAGGACATGTGGACGTGTGTGTGTGTGTGTGTGTACCTTTTCCAGTCGTCCTGTGGTGTAGATCTCCAGATCAAAATACTGTGGTAACTGTAGCAGGTTCGTCACCTTCTCAGCATCTACACAGTACTAAACACACACACACACACACACACACACACACACACACAGAGTATACACAGGGGTGGAAATTAACACTAGTCCACTGGCCTGTGGCACATCAAAAATCTGTAGGGCGAATGAAATTAGCTAGCAAGTCAAGAGCTAGTGTTCCTGACCAGTAAATATGAAGGAGGACTAGTAGTTTCATAATCTGACTAGTCCTGTTGGCCAGTAGCTTAGTTTTGCTAAATACCACCTCTGTACAAAGGATTAACTGTGTGCAAAACTGAAAATATACACACACATGTGTGAGGAGTTAATATATAAATTACTTAATGGAGTGGTGTGTGTGTGTGTGTGTGTGTGTGTGTGTGTGTGTGTGTGTTACTTTAGCCAGGAGCAGGGGCAATGCCACAGCAAAGATCTCAGTAATTTTGGTCCGATCATCCAACTGTGTTTTTTTTTCCTTTGCTGTCATCACCTAAAAACAGATTTAACATAAATTGAAGTGTGTGTGTGTAAGAGAGAGAGAGAGAGAGAGAGAGAGAGAGAGAGACAGAGAGAGACTAACTCACCCTTTTCCCTGTTCCCCGGCCGACAGGTGGGTGACACTCACACGACTGTCTGACAGCACACAGCATGATCTCAATCAGAGCCGTCTCCTGTCTGTCTGTTAGAGCTGTCTCACACACACATACATGTTTTTAAAATACACTAATAATATGTGCATGTATACAGGAGAGAGAGAGAAGAGAAAAAAAATAAAAATAAATAACACACACACCTTCCTCTCCAGGAAAGGGTTCATCCAATAAGAGGCTGATGAAACTCTCCCAGTCCTTCAGGAGCTCGGACCCACACTCCCACAAACTGTCCACAAGGTAAGCACCATGTTCATGGAGCTACACACATATAAACATTGAAGAGCTGAGACTTAAAACAGTGTAAAGTATAATTTCTTTAAGGAAATTCATGCAGGTGATTTCAGAGAGGTTTCTAAAGCTCTCTCTCTCTCTCACTCACTCACCTCACTCTCCAGGAAGAAAAAGACAGTGGTTTTGATGAGGTTTGCATTTAAACACTGTCGCCCTCTCCTCGGTAGCCCCTCTTCTTCTGGACCCCGCTGACTGAACAACCTGTACGTACACGTGTACACACACACACACACACACACACACAGAGCAGTTATCATAGCAATAATTAAATGTGTTTAGAACTGCAAGTAGATTGCATGTGTGTGTATTTCTACACAATTTCCACATGGTGGTGCTGCTGAGCCACATATTACTCCCAACGCAGAGATATCACTGAGCGGTCTGTACTGCAGGAGTAAAATTACTCTGGCCACTAGCATTGTAAGACCCAGTGATGGAGGCGTGGCCTTTTCTCCTGTCAGTCATTGTGAATTAGAAGCGGCCTAGTCAACCAACCACGTTACCTACTTTTTATAAAGGAATTCCCCAGCTGCCACTGCGATGGGCCGGTGGGCAGAGTAAACCAGGTGATATACACTCTCGCAGTCCTCCGCTGTCAGCACCTCATCACTGCTCCTACACACACGCACAAAGTATTGTATTGTCACTATAAAGTGAATTTAAGGTGAAAGGTCAGTGGTGAACCAGTATAAGGACACTCACTGCAGGACGAGTGTGAGGAGTTTAATGGCCTGAACTGCAACATCATATTCTTTATCCAAAGCCATGGACACAATCCGGTCCTGTAAAAGGTCAGAGATTTGTTAGACATGTTAGTGCATTCAAGCATGGACAATGCAGAGTACCCAGAATGCACTGCAGTATGTGTATGTAAATGAGAAGATATACAAAATGCACTGCAGCATAAATGAGTAAATGAGAGGATACTCAGAATGCATTGTGGTATAAGTGTGTAAACGAGAAAATACCCAGAATGCACTGTGGTGTGTGCATGTAAGAGGCTGACATTTTCCCACGTGATGGGAGTCATCTTTACTATTAATCACGTGAATGGGACGGTACAGGATATAAAAGTTAACGGAAGCAGAAATTTTTTTGTTTAAAACTATTTAATTTAAATTATAATTTAATTTTTATTAAATTTTAATGTAAAAGAAATGTCACCATTGAAAGGAAACAAGTGCCCAATAAATTAGTAAAATGCAACTTCATATTTTATGTTTGGGTTAATTTAGGTAGGCATGGTGTGACCCATGTACTGTTTAGTTTTTTTACTGTAACTGACCTCCAAAAGAGCTGGAAACAGGGACCTAGCAGCTGGTCGTCAATAGAAAAACTATAGGGACCACAGGCCATGTATTATTTATGTTTTGTGCCCTTTAGTGAAAATTCTTTGTTTGGATCACACACTGCAGTATGTGTGTGTAAAAGAGAGGATACCCAGAATGCATTGCGGTGTGTGTGTGTAAATGAGCGGATACCCAGAATGCACTGAGGTATGTGTGTACCCATAGTGCACTCTGGAATAAGGAATGTATTCAGTTTTGTCCTGACTGTAGTTCATCATGACACATGACACTTCAGAGCCTGTTACAAACAGAAACGTCTCTCCTTATAACACTGTATGACTGTGTGGTTTAGGACACAGCCTTGGTTAGGTATGTGTTACAGTGATAATGGTCCCAGTGGAAACTTCACCTTAAAGCGACTGGTGAAAAGTTCCAGTCTGGAGTTCAGCTCTCGGTTATAATACAAACCCTGCAGAGCAGTGAGACATTTTAACCGCACTTCCCCCTGCTGCTCACACACACACACACGGAAACAGTGAAAGAAGCATTGTTAATTTTCCAACAGCAAATAAATGACAATCTGATTTCATACACACACACACACACACACACACACACACACACACACACATATATATATATATATATATATATATACACACACACACACACACACACACACACACACATATATATGATACAGTCAGACTGTGAAAACAGTCGATTCGCAAAATTCTTAAAAACTTTTAGTCAATGACAGGTTGAACAATCTGACTAACATATCAAGGGCTGACAGCAACAAGTGGATATCTTAATACTATGAAAAGTGGAGTTATCCACTTGTTGATGTCAGCCCTTGATATATACTACACAGGAATTGTGTCATTAAATTGGTCCCCCACTTTGTGATTAAAAACAATATTCCGAGTGAGTAATGCTTTAAACAAAATGATGAGCGCTCAGTTCATTAGTCAAAAGGAACAGGTGGCTTCATCATTATCGTAATACTACTTGGAAAAGGTTGTTCAGGGACAATTCAGTGACATCCACCTCACCTTCAAGTATTAATCTCACACACACTCACAGAGAGAGAAAGTCACACACCTTATCGTGCATGGTCCAACCCACATATTTCAGGTAGCTGTCATTCAAAAATGCATCACTGTACATCTTCATCCACACACCAATCTCCTCGATACAGATTGCCCTGATCTCTGCTATTGCATCTCTGATACACAGACACACACCCGGGGATGGTTTAGAATGCTATGATGCTATATCCTGTCCCTCATGAATATCAACCACACAAAAAGCATTAATAGTAAATGAGATGTGAATATGAGTGAAGACATTTGTGTACCTGTATCGATGGACAAACACGCCTTTAAAGATGGCATTCATCATATTCTCAATTTCATCCTGGTTCTCCTGAAGCTGTCTCACACACACACACACACACACACACAATTAAACTATGTAGGGTACTAAGTGTTGCAGTGTGTGTGTGACTGTGTATACACACCTCTTTGCGTTTCTGCAGTAGAAGCTCCAGGCGATCGTTGGCTCTCTTCCCCAGACTCTTGTTGCGCTCAGTCTCGTATTGTCTCTGTGTGTTGTCCATGTTAATGCTCAAATTCAGAGCGACATTCACCAAAGCTGTCATCAGCTTCATTGCTGTCTCAGACACACACACACACACACACACACACACACACACACACACACACACACACACACACACACACAATGTCAAGTGGCAATTCCATAGGAAGAATACACAACAAACTAACATCTAAAGGCCCAAGATCAACCCGCTCTACCTTTGCGATCTATTAGATGATCTGGACTGACACAGTGACGGACTAAGATTTTTCTCCGGCATGTGACCTTCAGTGATCTTGCCATGACTAGTTAACAACCTAAAACAGTGGAGTGTGTGAGACTGACCTGCAAAAACAGAAGTGTGTGTATGTGTGTGTACGAGAGAGAGAGAGAGACTGACCTGTGAGAGTAAACGTGTGAGAGCGAGAGGGGAAGGGTGTGGGTGTGTGTGTGTGAGACAGAGAAAGACAGAGAGACAGTGACCTGTGAAAGTGGAGGGTGTGTGCGCGTTTGTGTGAGAGAGAGAGATTGAGAGACACTGACCTGCGAGAGTGGAGGGGTGTGTGTGTGAGAGAGAGAGAGACACACACACAGACACACAGTCACCTGCGAGAGTGGAGGGGTTAGGGTGAGAGAGAGAGAGACTGACCACCTGTGAGTGGAGGGTGTGTGTGAGAGAGAGGGATAGACAGGGAGAAAGAGAAAGACTGACCTGTGAGAGTGAAGGTGTCAGTGTGTGTGTGAGAGACTGACCTGCGAGAATGGAGGTGTGAGTGTGTGAGTGAGAGAGAGAGAGAAAATGACCTGCGAGAGGGGAGGTGTGAGTGTATGTGACAGAGAGTGAGAGAGACACAGAGACAAAGAGTGAGAGACTGACCAGTGAAAGTGGAGGTGTGTGTGAGTGTGAGAGAGAGACCTGCGAAAGTGGAGATGTGTGCGTGAGTGAGTGTGAGAGAGAGAGACAGAGAGAGAGACTGACCTGCGAGAGTGGAGGTATGCCTGAAGGCTCGGACCTGTGAGTCGGACAGGCCGGTGAGGAGTGAGATGACTGTGTCCATCATGTACTCGTCATAGATGATGCTGTACTGACACTGACGTACCAACACACTGATAAACTCACAGAACCCCCACCGGAACTTCTTCCACACAGGACCCGCCATCGTCAGGGGGTAGTCTCCACTGTCCTGTAAACACAAATTTATCATCTTTACACTTTTAGATGTCTAGGCGTACTTCCACCTCATCTAATGTCCTCATCCCTCTCTTCCTACCTCCTCCTCTCACCTACATCTACCTCCTTCCATTCTTCAACCAACCTCCTTCCTCTCATTCCAGCTCCTCATCTCCTCCTTCTCCTCTCACCCCCTTTCACCTGATCCTTCTCCTTCTACCTCCTCCCTCTCCCACCTCACCTTCTCCATCTTCCTCCGCTTCTTCAATCTACTTCCACCTCCTCCTCCTCCAAAAAGGTGTAAAACATTAATTAAACGTAACCATTACAGTATTCACAAGTAAACTCAAAATATTTCTGTACATGAATGTTTCTTTAAAAATTCAAGTACATAAGAGTCAGAGTATATACATGTCCTAAAACTCCCAAGGTTGTGCACACAGCCATCCAGCATTCGGGAAAAATGATACAATATTTCAGGATTATAAATTTCAGTAAGCACAATGATTATACAGCAATACGGTAAAGGCGTAGGAGATCTGGTGTGGACACCATGTGTGAAACCTTAGACTGCATCAATGATGATCCTTAAAAGGGTTATAGAGTAGTGTGTGTGTTTTTCCAACACACTACAGAACAGTGTCTACACCCACATACTGCACACCATCAGTAGTGTACAGAACACACACACACAATTATCTCACCTCATCAAATTCCTCAGTCATTCTTCTGATGATCTCAGAGTTCTGCATGTGACGAAACATCTCTGAGCTTACAGCACCTGAAACACCCACACACACACTTTATGTAGTATGTTGTGAAATTTGCATGTTATAAAATTAGAATAAATCAAAAACAAAACCCAAAGAAACACTCCCACACCCACCTTTACAACCAGAGCAGTGTATGAAGAAGTTAATGAGGTCCAGCAGAGCCACATCCCGGTCATTCTTGTATGCCTCAATCCAGTCATCTACCACTGACTACAGACACACACATAAAGAGAAAAAGAAAAGTCATACATTAGAATATTTATATTTACTCAGTTATTAATATTAACTCCTGTGTGTACGTGTGTGTGTCTGCACGTTCATGCTTGTGTGTGTGTTAACGTGTGTATATTCATGCGTACGTTTGCGCGTTCATGTCTGTGTTTTAATGTGTGTACGTTTGTGTATGTTATCGTGTGTATGTGTTTGCGTGTTCATGTTTGTGTATACCTGTGTAGCACTCTTGCCCAATCTGATGATCTCAAACAGTGTGAGGTTCTCTGAGCCATTCTCCTGATGATGACCATTCACTCGACCCTGAGCACGCACCACTGTCTTCTTCCCCTTCTACACACACCAAAATAAATGTTACATCTCCATGATAAAATGTATTAACACTCCAGTTTAATTATGACAGCTTGTTGTCTTCACAATGTGAACATCTCTGATCTAATTGGCTTGTTACCTTTCCTTTCCCTGATTTGAGGCTCCGCCCCTCAGGATCCTCCAAGTCTGTATCTGAAGAGAACTGAGTATCTGTTTCACTACACACACAGAAAACACCATCAGATGTGTAAAGTGTGTGTTGTGCACTTACTGTGAAGGTGGAAATGAGGAGTGTGCGAGTGTATTTACTGAGGGTAGGTTGAAATGAGGAGTGTGCATATGTACTCACTGAGGGTAGGTTGAAATGAGGAGTGTGCATATGTACTCACTTGAGGGTAGGTTGAAATAAGGAGTGTGCGAGTGTATTTACTGAGGGGAGGTGGAAATTAGAACTGTGCGAGTGTACTCACTGAGGGTAGGTTGAAATGAGGAGTGTGCGAGTGTATTCACTGAGGGTAGGTGGAAATTAGGACTGTGCCTGTGTACTCACTGAGGGTAGGTTGAAATGAGAAGTGTGTGAGTGTATTTACTGAGGGTAGGTTGAAATGAGGAGTGTGCGATTGTATTCACTGAGGGTAGGTTGAAATGAGGAGTGTGCGTATGTACTCACTGGGGGTAGGTTGAAATGAGGAGTGTGCGAGTGTATTCACTGAGGGGAGGTGGAAATTAGGACTGTGCCTGTGTACTCACTACGGGTAGGTGGAAATGAGGAGTGTGCGAGTGTATTTACTGAAGGTAGGTGGAAATGAGGACTGTGCGAGTGTATTTACTGAGGGTAGGTGGAAATGAGGAGTGTGCGAGTGTACTCACTGGGGGTAGGTGGAAATGAGGACTGTGCATGTGTACTCACTGAGGGTAGGTGGAAATGCGGAGTGTGCGCGTGTATTCACTGAGGGTAGGTGGAAATGAGGACTGTGCGAGTGTATTTACTGAGGGTAGGTGGAAATGAGGTGTGTGCGATTGTACTCACTGAGGGTAGGTTGAAATGAGGAGTGTGCGTATGTACTCACTGGGGGTAGGTTGAAATGAGGACTATGCGAGTGTATTCACTGAGGGTAGGTGAAAATTAGAACTGTGCCTGTGTACTCACTGAGGGTAGGTTAAAATGAGGAGTGTGCGAGTGTATTTACTGAGGGGAGGTGGAAATT
>JAOUQZ010000030.1:73975-108975 GCA_028564935.1 Neosilurus hyrtlii
GTATATATTAGTACTAAGATGCATTGTAAGTGAGATAAGATAATGATCTGAAATAGTTTCTGACTGTGGAACTGTGAGTATATTTTCAATATTTCATCCAAAAGTTAGTATTAAATTTAGAGTGTGGCCAGCATTATGAGTAGGTCCTGTTAAATTCTGATTTACCCCTGCTGAATCTAGAATATACAGTAACGCTGTACTTAAAGGATCCTCTGGTTTATTAAAATGAATATTAAAGTCACCAACAATTAAAGCTTTATCTAGAGAAACAACCAGGAATGGAAAGGAAGGCTGCCATCATCACCACTAGGGGCACCATTGTTCATGCTGTGTACTCTTGCTAATGCTCCAGCTGTGTTCCAGTCATTTATTAATGAAATTTTCTGAGATATGGTTCACCAGTTCCTAATTGTCTACACAGATGATTTGTTGATCTACTATTCTAGTTTGACTGAGCACATTCGACATGTCCAGCAGGTCTTTCAACATCTGTGAATTTGTGAGAGCAGAAAAGTGTGAATTCCACCTGACCACCAATGATTTGCTTGGATAAGTTCTTAGTCCAGGGTGCATATAGATGGATGAGAAAGAGGTGCTGGCAGTTTGAGATTGGCCTGATTTAAACAATTAAAGAACTGCAACGATTCATGGGTTTCTCAAACTTTTACCATCGATACATTAGCAGTGAAGCAGCCACACTCACAGCCTTGACACGAAATAAAAAGACCCTTCAGTGGAATGATGCAGCCCATATATCTTTCCAACATCTAAAACACATTTTCACCTCAACACCCATTCTCAAACAACCTGTTTGTACCCTGTCTTTTGTGGTGGAAGTGGATGCCTCTGAAGTGGGGGCAGTCTTGTCCCAAAGGCAGGGTAAGCCATCCAAGTTATTTCCATGTGCTTCTATTCATGTAAGCTGTCTAATGCCTAAAGAAATTATGATGTAAGGAACTGGAAACTATTAGCTATCAGCTGGCCCTCAAAAAGTGGAGACACTGGCTGGAGGGAGCTGCTCATCCTTTAGTTGTCCTCACCTAATTTTTTTGTTGTCAGTCACCTATCTTCCAGGTAGTAAGAATCGTAAAGCTGATGCTCTTTCAAGACAGTTTGACACTCCTAATAATCAGTCTACTCCTCAAATGATCCTGCCTCCCTGTGTCATCACCCCAATCCAACGGGAAATGATGTATTCCATTCTGGAAGCACTCATTATGGATCCAGCTCCTCCTGATTGTCCACCCGATAAAACCTATGTTTCAGCTAGTGTCTGTTCTAAACTGCTGCAATGGGTATACACATCTCTCAGTTCAGGTCATCCTGGGATTATAATGACATCTGAATTGATTTCCAAGAAGCTCTGGCAGCCATCCCTCTATGATGTCCATGATTTTGTCCTGTCCAGTCTGAGCTCAGTCAAGGAGTAAACAATACCTTTCAGAATGCTACAACCTCTGCCAGTGCCAAACAGACCTTGGTCCCACATAGCCATGGACTTCATACAAGACTTACTGGACTCAGAGGGTTTAAGTCAAAGTCAACTTTATTGTCAAATATGCTATATATGCATGACATACAGCACAGATGAAGTTACAGTCCTCTTGGACCTATGGTGAAAATCAAAAACAAACAAACAAATAAATAAGATGATGATGATGATAATAATAATAATAACAGACATTTTTAGACATGGAATAAACCTGAAGTAATGAAATGAAGAAATGAAAAAATAATTAAGAAACAGGTCTATTGTTCATAAAGTGAGGTAGTGCGATATAGTGCAAGTCTGCAGGGTAAAGTTAAATGTGCAGACCCTGAGATCTGTGTGCAAAAAAATGTTTGTGTCAGATGCTGAAGGGGGACATGGGGGTGTATCGGCAAAGTCTGTGGCAGGAGGCTGAGTGGGGAGAAGGGGGAGAGTAGTGAGGGAGTTGAGCCTCCTGACAACCTGGTGGATGAAAATGTCCTTGAGCCTGCTTGTCTTGACCTGGAGACTCCGCAGTCTCCTCCCTGAAAGCAGCAGGTTGAAGAAGTTGTGAGATGGGTGGGTGGAGTCACCTACAATCCTGATGGATTTGTGGGTGGGCGGGTGTTGTAAATGTCCATAAGGGAAGGGAGAGAGGCTCCAATGATCCTCTCAGCTGCTCTCACTCTGCGTTGCAGAGTCTTGCAGCAGGACATGGTGCAGGAGCCATACCACATGGTGATGCAGTCGGTCAGGATGCTCTCGATGGTGTCCCTGTAGAAGGTGTGCATGACGGCGGCTTTGGGCTCTTCTTCGTTTGTGGAGAAAATACAGGCGCTGTTGGGCTTTTTTGGCCAGTGAAATGGTGTTGTTGCTCCAGGACAGGTCTTCAGAGATGTGCACCCCCAGGAACTTGGTGCTGCTCACTCTCACCACTTAAGCACCATTGACAGTAAGGGCAGCATGCTGGGTCTGCACTCACATGAAGTCCACAATAATCTCCTTCGTCTTCTCCACATTCAGGCAAAGATTATTGTCCTTGCACCACACTGTACTATAGTCTCATCTCGCTCCTGTAGATTGTCTCATTGTTGTTGTTGAGACCCACCATGGTCGTGTTGTCCACAAACTTAATGAAGAGGTTGGAGTTGTGAGTCAGTGTGCAGTCGTGGGTCAGCAGAGTGAAGAGGAGGGGGCTCAGCACACATCCTTGAGGGGGCCCCTGTGTTCAGTGTGATGGTGCTGGAGGTGTTGCTGTCAACCAGAACTGCCTGTGGTCTCCCAGGAAATCCAGCAGCCAGTTGCACAGAGAGGTGTTAAGCCCCAGCTGGTCCAGTTTATGAATGAGCTGCTGGGGGATGATCGTATTAAATGCTGAGCTGAAGTCAATGAACAGCATTCTTACACCCAAGTCTTTAGTCTCCAGATGAGTGAGAGCTGAGTAGAGGGCAGTGGAGGTGGCATCATCGGTCGAGCGATTGGACCAATATGCTAACTTAAAAGGGTGCAACCGGGTGGTAGTCATTGAAGCAGGAAGGAGATGACTTCTTCGGGATCGGGATAATGGTGGTGGCTTTAAGGGGCCAACAGCTTGGCTCAGTGAGGTGTTGAAGATGTCTGTGAAGACATTTGTGAGTTCCTCGACACAGTCTCTAAGAACACGACCAGGAGTGTTGTCAGGACCCAGAGCTTTCCGTACATTTGCCCTTCTGAGAGATCTCCTCACGCTGTCTGGGGGTAGCGTCAACACTGGGAGGAAGTGGACTCATCTGTGCCGGGGTGCTGTTGTCTGCTTCAAAGCGAGCAAAGAAGTTGTTCAACTGATTCAGCAGAGAGGTGGAGTCATCACAGTTTTGAGGAGAGGGCTTATAGTCCGTGAGTCTGAATCCCCTGCCACAGGTTTCTGGTGTCTCTGCAGTCGTTGAAGCAGTCAGCGATCCTCCTTAAGTACTGTCTCTTAGCCTCTCTGATGCCTTGTGACAGGTTGGCCCTGGCTGTCCTCAGACCCAGCTCATCACCAGCTTCCGAACCCTCAGGAGCCTGTGGGCCTCCCCTATCAGCCATGGCTTCTGGTTGGCCCGAAAGCATATGGTTCTGGTGACCATGACATTGTCCATGCACTTCCTCACATAGGCAGTGACAGTCTCTGTGTACTCCTGGAGGTCAGTGGTGTTTTTGTAGGTGGCTGCCTGTCTGAACATGCTCCAGTTGGTGGTGGAGAAGCAGTCCTGGAGTGCCTAAGAGAACCCCTCTGGCCATACTGGTTTGGTGAGTTTAACCAGTGGTCTGTATGGTGGTATTAACATAAGAGTGGTGTGGTCTGAGACCCCAAGGTGGGGGGGGGGGGGTGTAGGGCTTTATAGGCACCTCTATGCATGGAGTTAACATTGTCCAGAATATTGTTTCCTCGTGTGGGAAAGTTGATGTCTTCATAGAGTTTTGGAAACACGCTCTTGGGGTTTGCATGGTTGAAATCCCCGGGCCAGGATGAGAAAATCATCTGGATGGGCTATCTGCTGTTCACTGATATGTTGATGGAGTTCATTCAGTGTCTCAGTCTTGTTGTTGTTGAAGCCGGTAGAGGGGGGGGGGGTCATATTGCTACCAACAATATGGCTGTAATTTCCCTCAGCAGGTAGAATGGCCGGCACTTAATAACCATGAATTCCAACAGTGGTGAGCAGTGTTTACAGACCAGGAATCACTGATGTAAACACAGAGACCACCACTGTGAGTCTTCCCCCCCCGCGACAAGAACTCTATCAGCCCGATGATGTTAGCTATCAGGCCTCTATCACTCTATCAGGCCGATGTTAGCCGGCCGAGCTGAATGGAGCAGTCCAGGAAACTGTCATTCCACGAACACAAAGACACAACATTCATTCACTGTCTTGGAAGATGAGTGAAGTAGGTGGATATAATCCATTTTGTTGTCCAGGGAGCGTACATTGACCAGTGCAATGGTAGGAATAGCTGGCCAGTGAGGGTTATCTGCTAGCCTAGCCCTTATGTTCCGTCGGTGGCACCTCCACAGTGGGCTGGATACAGGAGTGGGGGTTGGTGATTGAGCAGGCCTCCGTAGCAGACTGCACTCACATAGTTCTTCCATGTCGTCTGGACTTATATCCATAAATGTTCAGCATATGTTGAGCAGAAACGCATGGGAGTATGTGCACCTTGGAACTGATAGACACGACATAACACTACTATACTAGCGGTAACTGACCATTTGTCCAAAATGTGTCATCTAATTCCTCTACCCAGTATACCCACTGCCATGGAGTTGTCTGAATGTGTCTTCAATCAGGTTTTTAGGTTTTATAGCATTTCAGAGGATATTGATACCGACAGGGGTCTTAGTTCACATCCAGAGTTTGGAAGGCTGTGGGAGACTGCACATGTACCACAAGCAGTTCAAAAGCAAAAAATGCCATCATTGTCCTAATCCCATCTAGCAATGGGTCAGGCTGTCTACCCGAGACCTTAAGTTACGCCTGCCGTCCAGGAAACTGAGTCCAAGGTACATTGGTCCATTCAAGTTGTAGAAACTACAACTGCCTTCTAGGTACTGAATCTTGTCTACATTTCATGTTTCCCTGCTGAAACCAGTCTTCTACAGTGTCCTGTAACACCTGCCTCCATTGATGTCTCTTTACACACACTCCCTAACCATACACCCTCATTGAACGCTGACACTTTGGTGATGCTCCTTGGATCTCCTGAATATTGAAAGCACCTGGACTGCTAATTGATGTGTGTATTTAAACCCTGGCTTCCTGTTTCTCTTTGTTATTCTGAGAATTGGTGTCTGCACGTTATATGTTCTCCTTTGATACCTGTTGCTGGACATTGTTTGAACTGACTACTATCTATGTGGATTGTGATTTGGTATCTCTGCTGATTATTAATACACTCCTTATTCATTTTGGTCTTTTGAATCTCTTCATTACACCTTGTTTATTATGGGGTGCCAAATGTAAAAATTTGACTGGAATGTTTTAGCGAACATTTTTAAGAATTAGCTAATTTTCCCTATATTTAGCATGTTTTTCCTCAAGTCTGGCAAAATGAGTCACAGTGACCAACAATTCAAAATTGAGTTAGCCATACCATTTAAAAGAGTAGACTCTAAGCTTTAAAATGGTATGGCTAACTCAATTTTGAATTTTTGGTCACTGACTCATTTTGCCAGACTGGGTCACATTTAAGTTTGAATCACATCTAAAACCATGTCTTACATTTAACTGTTAAGAAAATGTTTGCATGTCCAACCTAAATGTTAAATCCTAATCTAGATGTTAAAGCTGAATCTAGATGTTGTATCTAAATATTTAGAAAATATGCTAATTGCCCATGCACCTGGGCAGTACCTCAAGCATAACCACGCCCACAACTCATGACCATACAGGATAGATGAACATGGCTGCCAGCTCTCTCCAAGCAAGAGAGATAGAACTGATGCTAATGGCAGGTGTGTTAA
This sequence comes from Neosilurus hyrtlii, assembly GCA_028564935.1. NCBI lineage: Eukaryota > Metazoa > Chordata > Actinopteri > Siluriformes > Plotosidae > Neosilurus > Neosilurus hyrtlii. The sequence continues at coordinate 79,924 of JAOUQZ010000030.1, forward strand.
CTGCACTTCAAAGTTCACCTCCACAAATACCATTCACAACATCTATGGTAAATAGAAAAGCAAAAATAAATTAATAAATTTAAAGTTCTCTATAATTTAATTCGAACCCAGCTCAGCACATTAAAAGACATTACTGTGCAAGCAATTATCCATTGCACCACAACTCAAAGTGCTTATAAAGGTGTCTTCCAAAAACATGCCAATATTCATGTTAATTTGAACATCCTGCTTGTTCAATATTGGAAAAAATACTGCATTTTTGCAGCAGTTAATCTAATGTTTACACATATTCCCATAAACAATATTTAATGTGAAATAATGCAGCCTACACAAGTTACTACAAAAGTAACTTGTATCTAAATATATCTACAAAAGATATATCTTTTAATGCGCTGACCCAGGTTTGAATCCCACTTGCAATCATTTTACTTATCGAGAACTTTATTGCTTTTATTAATTTATTTTTGCTTTTCTTTTCATTTTATTCACATGTTTTGAGACATGACACATGTTTCACTTTATTGAACAGCATAGCAGAGCACCAGGTTTCAGTTTGAACAAGTGTTACCGTCTTGACGAATCTGCAGAAGTGAACCAGAAATATGGCAAATGTCAGTTATCTTAATAATACTCATTCTCAAATTAATTAAAAAAGGTCAAATTCAAACTTACGTTTAATTACAATTAATGGTGTGAATAGTACCTGTGGAAGTGCACTTTGAAGTGCAGTTCACACATGTGCCATTAACACCAATTCTACCACTCCTGCTTGGAGAGAGCTGGCAGGCATGTTCATCTATCCTGCATGGTCCTGAGTTGTGGGCATGGTTATGCTTGAGGTACCGCATGGGGGCATGGGCAATTAGCTAATTTTCTAAATATTTAAGTGTAACATTTAACATTTGGATTTAGATTTAACTTTAGCATTTAGATTTAGATTTAACTTTATATTTAACTTTAGCATTTAGATTTAGATTTAACTTTTAGATTTAACATTTAGCATTAAGATTTAGCATTTTGATTTAGATTTAACATTTAGATTTAATATTTATATTTAGATTTAACATTTAGATTTAGATTTAGCATTTAGATTTAATATTTACCATTTAGGTTGGACATGCAAATATTAACAGTTTAATGTAAGACGTTGTTTCAGATGTGATTCAAACTTAAATGTGAGGGAAAACATGCTAAATATTGGGAAAATGAGCTAAATGTTGAAAATGTGTGCGTTAAAACATTTCAGTCAAATTTTTACATTTGGCGCTCCATAGTTTATTAATTCGAAATATCTCTGTAAAAGTACATAAAATTTTCTTTGAGCATCTCTTGCATTCTAGGGTCCAAAATATTTTCAAAAGTCATCCATTGTATATGGTTTAGCTGATCCTGATCATGTTATTTTTCAGCCATTCGTCTAATGTTATTTTGAGTTTGTATTGGCATGCAGATAGAGATGTTTCACCTCACTTAGAACTCATATAAAATCATTAGGACATTATTGTAATGAGGTTTTACATTGCTGTGCTGTAACATTCAGTATTGCCTTCATCCGCGAGAGGTTTCTTTTCACGTATTTAGAAATTCCTTTTTTTTTTCTAGGTAGGTAGACACAAGAGGCTTCTCCCAGGAGCAGACCTGACTGGACTTGAAACTCTTCTGCACATCATGATGTTGAATTTTTTAAATACCCATTCAAAAGTTTGGTAGCGTCATCATAACTGTCCATAAAAACACTTTTTGTCTAGCATGAGCCATGATGGGCTAAAATGTTGTAGCTTGTCCCAATGATTTTTGAAAAAAACAAACAAGATAATTATGGTGGACAATGTTATGTGTCAGAAAAATTGTGCTTAAATTTCTGTGCCTGTATTGTATAAAGATTTTTTTATAATTCTGGGGTGCTCAGATGCTTGAAAAATTACATTGCCTAAAATGACCCGATGGCTCTTTCCCTAATGAAAAAGAGTTTTGTTTTCAATCAGGCAGACCATGAACAAATGTAATATTTTTGTTTAACTCTTGTTACTTGACGTACACAGGTAGATCCATACACATACACTACCAAATCCATCACATGTTTACGTCACATGTTTTTCAACATTCATTTTCTGAACTGCTTGATCGTAATTAGGGTCGCGGGAAGGCTGGCGCCCTTCTCAGCTGGCTCTCGGCGAGGGCAGAGTATAGCTCAACAGGCCATCACAGAGTTTTTCAACATATTTCAACATATTTTTTTAATTTCTTACTGCACCCCGACGGACCAAACATGAGGCACTAAAATGGGAGTTTCAATGTAGGTTCGAAATTGACTTCATATACACCACTGAGATACCCTTTGTTTTTTTGTTTTTTTTACCTAATAATTGAAGGGTGCGGTGGAGGGAAATCAGATTTTATTTATTATACATAACTCTAAACTTTTTATGAATGGTAGAGTTTTTAAGAACAAACCCTTTTTGTCATGCATGATGCCATGTTGAGGAGCTGTGATTAAAAAGTCTCTGCACTCTGTGTAACCTTCTACAAGGTCTCTGGCACTGTCAAAGTCTAACGTTTGACAACATTCTGAGTTATTCCTTTCATGTGAAGGATGGTTTAATTTTTACGACCCGGATAGGTATAACTTTCCAGACCCGCAGCGTCAAACTCCTGAATGGAATCTTTGTCCTCGTTCATCAGATCCCTGTGATAATTACCCAGCTTGAACTCTGACACTCTTTGGTGATGCAAATCAGGCTGTCAGTGTCATAATACAGAAATCAGTCTTGCAAAAGGCTGTACTTGAAGTACTTGAATAATGTCAGATTCCCGTAAAACTCTACATAAACAAAAAAACTCTTTGGGCTCTGTTATTATTTCAGTTTGGGTCAGATTGCTTGAAAACCATTGAGACAAAGTTTAGACCAGAAACCCGATGAGTCAAAGTTTAGATACCTGCCTTTCTACAGAGTTTAATGTAATCTTAGATGCATCTTACAAAATGCCTTGATTCCTGTAATAATCCTGAATATAGTTCTTTTTACTCACTGGATCTATTGCATCAGGTAGATACCCCAAAAATCAAATTTTTTCTCAAAATACCACACTTCTGTAATGCTGTAAAACCTGCGCTCCAGCACTGTGTTAAACTCGTGACCCAAACACCAGTCAGCAACCTGGCAAGATCATCATGATGGCAGGAGTCATTCTGCTCATGTTGTATAGTACACCTATGGCATAAGGTGAGTATTAATTTACCTGTAGGAGTTAAATTCAGTAAGATAAAAGAGATCTCTATGAGCGATTACAGTCACTATGATATACATGCAATATATTTGAGGGGAGTCAAAATCTTTATGAATGATTTAAGGATGAGTAAGCAGGTAATCGAAATTACAGTTCATGTACAGCTACAGTGATGTACTACACATCACATCTATGTAGTGATCTATGTAGTGAATTTTCTTATCAGGTGAGGCAGTGTATTTTAGTTTCATAGTGCAGATACAATAGTCACACAGTTTCAGGGGGAATGCCTGAAACACCACACCAGTGAGGCGTTTGGGAGGCATTTTAATCAGATGCCCAAGCCACCTCAACTGGCTCCTCTCAATGCAATGGAGCAGTGGTTCTACTCCGAGCTCCTCCCAGATGACAAAACTTCTTACCCTATCTCTAATGCAGAGGAAGATCATTTCAGCCGCTTATATTCGCGATCTCGTTCTTTTGGTCACTGCCCAAAGCTCATGACCATAGGTGAGGGTAGGAATGTAAAACAACTGGTAAGTTAAGAGCTTTGCCTTCCGGCTCAGCTCACCATGACGGACCATCCTTCTCTCACTCGTGAATGAGACCCAGAGATACTTAAACTCCTCCACTTGGGCAGGATCTCATTCCAGACCCAGAGGGTGCATTCCACACTTTTCCGGCTGAGAACCATGGTCTCAAACTTGATGGTGCTGATTCTCATCCCTGTTGATTCACATTCAGCTGCGCATCGCTCCAGCGAGAGCTGATGGTCCTGGCTCGATGAAGCCAAAAGGACAACGTCATCTGCAAAAAGCAGAGACGAGATCCTATGGCCACCAAACCAGAACCCCTCAACACCTTGACTGTGCCTAGAAATTCTTTCCACAAAAATTATGAACAGAACCAGTGACAAAGGGTAGCCTTGGTGGAGTCCAACCCCCACCGGAAACAAATTCGACGTGTTGTTACCAATGCAGACCAAGCTCTGGCCCCGGCAATACAGAAACCGAATGGTATTCCATTTTTCTGGAGCACACCCTACAAGATACACTTTAGAAAGCCTTTTTCAAGTCCACAAAGCACATGTGGACAGGTTGGGCAAACTCCCATGCCCCCCTACCCATCCTGAGAATCCTGTAGAGTGTGTAGAGCTTGTCAAGAGTGCTGTGGCCAGAACAAAAAACACATTGTTCCTCCTGAATCCGAAGTTCAACCATCGGCTGGATCCACCTCTCCAGAACTTCTGAATAGACTTTCCTGGGTATGCTGAGGAGTGTGATTCCATGATAATTGGAACATACCCTCTGGTCACTTTTTTAAAAAAGGGGAATTACCAGCCCGGTTTGCCAATCCAGAAGTATGGCCCTCAATGACCACAATATGTTGTAGAAACATATCAACCAAGATGGTCCTACTACATTCAGAGCCTTAAGGTGTTCAGGGCAGACTACCTTGTTGATCTCAGCCCCAGTGATAGGCAGACCCCAAGCTCTTCCTGTTCCACAGAGGGTATGTTGGTTAGATTGAGGAGGTCCTTGAAGTATTCCTTCCACATCCTGACAACATCCCCAGTTGAGGTAAGCAGCTCCCCACTTCCAGTGTAAACAGTGCTTGTGGAGTACTGCTTACCCCTCCTGAGGCTCCGGATGGTGGTCCAGAACCTTTTTGAGGCCAACCAAGTCTTTTTCCAGGACCTCACCAAACTCTAGTTTTTGCATCGGCAACAGCCTGGGCTGCAGCAGGTTTGGCCTGTCGTTACCTGTCTGCTGCCTTAGGAGTCCCACAGGCCAAAAGGATGTGATAGGGCTCCTTCTTCAGCCTGACAGCCCCCCTCAAAACCTGGTTCGTTGGTTGCCCCCACGACTGGCACCGATGACCTTCGGGGCCTCAGCTCTGGGCTGCTGCCTCAATAATGGAGACGTGGAACATGGCCCATTTGGACTATATGTCCCTGGCCTGCATTGGGATGTGGCGGTAGCTCTGCTGGTGGTGGGAGTTGAGGGCCCTTCTGACAGGAGGAAGGAGGAATTTCTGAAAGCAAATTTCTTCCTTAAGAAAACATACCTGGATATCTGCTGCAGCATACCATGAAATTGCATCACTATGTTTATAATCTATGTATGTAATTAGTATGTTTTGAAGCCTTGTAATTGATCATGGTGTATCATATACTCTGTCCAAACAGCCAGAAGATGATAACCTATCCAGCCAGATATGCAAAGTCACATATTAAAAAGCTTATGTTCTCTTAAGCCTGGATATTGTTGCTGATTGTCAAACAAGTATACCTAGGAAAAGTTATATTTCCTAACATTTTAACAATGTGAAAACTATTATCCTAAGGACATAAATCATGGCCCTCTGGAGATTGCCCAGCAGGCTCATGGTGAAACTCCTGGCTACTGGTCAGAGGTCCCAGGACTAGCTCATTAATATGCATAAATTTCAGACTTAAATAGACCATTTCATAACCCCGAATTGGAGCAGCATTTGATCAGCATGGGAGCAGCACTTGAGCAACACCTAAGCAGCATCAGACTCTTCAAGACTCATGAAGCCATTGATCTTCGTGCTCCACTTATTTGCTTAACTCTCAAGATTCAAGAACTCTGCTCCAAGTCAGCTTCAGCTCACAGACTGAACAGCTAAAATCATCCTGAACAACTACGAAAAGACTAAGTAACCAAATTTCATCTGTTCTGAACAATCTGGGTTGACCTGTGTGTTCTAAATAATTAATATGTGTTGTGCTCATATTTTTTAAAGGCTCTTATACAGCAAATAGTCAATTACTATCTGTTGATTAATATTGACAGGTATTAACTTAACAAGTCACTGCATTTCTATTTCACATACCTTTCATTTCATAATTTCTGTTTGTTGTTGTGTTGTTTGTTTATTATATATTGTTTGTGTGTAGTTAGTAGTAAATGCTTGTCTTGCTATAACATCATTGCATGTCATTGATTCAGTGCTGATTATACAGTAGTGCGCAGTAAATATTATACACCACCACATTTGTCTAAAAGGGCTCCTAATAAAAAGTAGCAAAAAATTACTTCGCTATATTTTTTTTGGGTGAAAATGTATTCAACAATGCTATTGTAGGCAATGAAAACCCCCCAAAAATCATTCCAACAAGTATATTGAGGTAAAGCATGACCTATGGAATAAACCATATGTAATGATTTAGCAAGTAAAGAAATTAAAAAGTATGTGAACAATATGCCTAAAAAGTTAACACTAGAAAACCCAGAGTTTTCTTACCACTGTTACAATGCCCAGAAGGCAGCCAAAAGGCTGTGTGCTTTGGAATTGAAAACTCAACAGGCTACAATTAGCCACCTTTCATTTGTAAATGCAGCCATTACCTGCCAGACTAACAGTTCACAGATGTGGATACGCTCAGTTCAGGGGGGAGGGGTGTGCTTGATAAGTGCCTGGAAGCCTCAGATGTCCAAGAGCTTTTCTCCTGAGTAGGGACTGGATGGGGCTTTCAAAATGCACTGTATTGCTTTAGTCATCACAAATAGCCTATGAACATTTGATCTCACATTTTTCACCAACCCTTTATTTGGCATTGTTTATGTGTGAAATGGTACGTGTTCGCACAGTCATCGTAATATAGTACACACAGCCTGCTTTCAAATAAGAGATAATCACCCCCCTTTTTACATTTGTGGGAACAGAAACGCATATTCAAAACTAATTTCGGTCAACACCACATTGTTTTATTGTTGAAAACAGCATAGGCAAGATGATGATTATTTTGTACAAAATAATGGCTAAACAGTCAACAGGCATTCCCTTTCTTTTTTCTACATAGTCAGCAGGTTAGACTGTATACTGTACAGGGCATAGGCCCAACAGAAAATGTGAAGGGATACCCACACAATGTTGTAATAACACAGACTGCTTTTTCTCATGTACTGTAGGGCAATTGCAACTGTAAATAGCTGTGATATGATACATGCAGCACTTTGTGTGACTGTGGACACTGTAAGCGTGCTATATGAATAAAACTTAACTGAAGTGACTGCCTCTGTCGCAAGCTCTCATCAGGTCCACTGCTTTCATGGCTGCTATTTTTCTTATCAATGTGTCTGCTTTCATAACTGTTAGACCACAAATCACAAGTGTGCACATATTCCTGGTGCCACCTAAAGACCTAACTTTGAGTATGTGGTACGACATGACAAAAATTCAGTGTTTTTTAAGCCTAAATTAAGTTTACCTTCATCTACCCATTTTTTTACTAATTGCTGAGAAACACAGACAATCCTGGTTAAAACAACAAAAATGCATAAGTAAATGAATAAATAAAAATAGATATATAGATAGATGAAAAATGCGTGGTGTGGTGGAAAGGTGGGCATGAACAGATGACTACACTCGGTACCGAGGTGGATAAATAGCTCACTCAACGCACATAATAGTTCACTGGCTTCAAGAACTTTATCAAGTCAAGTCAAATCAGTTTTATTTGTATAGCACTTTTTACAATTGACATTGTCACAAAGCAGGTTTACATAGTAAATTAAATTAGGGAGTAATCTAAAAAAAATTCTCTACAACCCCCTACACATCCCTAATGAGCAAGCCCGCGGCGACAGTGGCAAGGGAAAAACTCCACGAGGTAGAAACCTTGAGAGGAACCAGGCTCAGGAGGGAACCCATCCTCATTTGGGTGAAGCCATAAAATACGAACCATATAAGAAGAATAATTTATGTTCAACAACCGTCAACTAAGAAAGGAAGACGCAGAAATACTACAGCACTCAGCAGGCTTTGGACATGATCCTGAACCAGGTCAATCCTTGCGACTCAGATGGAGAAGACATAGACTTTTAGCCGAGTTCAGACTCTGAAATTTCTTCTGGAAATATTTCCCAAATCCTATTTTCATTTCGTGAATATGGCAGTTACATTTTAGAAAAAGATGAAAACAATCCTAAATCAATACAGAGGAGGTGTTCTTGTGTGTACTTGAGATTATTTATGTAAATTTCAGATATTTGTGTAAATTTTTAACTTCGACTGAGTTTTTCATTGCTCACATCAAATGGATATCTCAATGCTCACATCTCAAAAATATGATCACCCTACAGGTGAGGAGACTTCACCGCCACCAGAAAAGAGAGGTCATCTGGAGACACACACTTGGCCGACAGAGAAGGCAAAAGACGGCACAGTGTGGTGTGAAGAACAAGTTGCCTAGGCCTCTCCTTCATAGCCAAATAGAACCATATGCTGCAGATGGAATGCCAATAGTTTTGGTCAGAAGAACAGTGTCGAGTCGCTTACAGAGCTTCCTCTGTTTTGTCACTCTTGACACACATCGAACTGTTCAGGAGTGGACGCCAGACGCAGCATGACAGTTGGTTCATGGCCCTCCCTGAACTAATGGCGTTCATCGCCATCCTTCTCTTGAGGTGGGTAATCAATCTTCTATCGCTGCGTGATGCATGGTCGGCAAAACTGGGACACCCGCTAATCGTCAGCATTATGGCCCGAAACCGCTTCCAAACATCATGCGACACCTACGCTTTGATGACATGGGCACACACAGTGAACAAGTTGGGAATGACAGGCTTGCTGCGGTCTCTGATGTTTGGGGGTCTTTTGTTGCCAACTGCATCACATCCTACAACCCAGGCATCATGCATGGTGTGGTTGAGACCGGGGATACCCGGAAAAAAAGCCAAACATGGTCACCAAGGACCAAGAAGGTGAATAAGGACAAACTTCTATGGCAGCAACCTCCTACACTTGGCCAAGGAAAAAGGGCAATGTGTCAGGTGAACTGTTGGTGCAGGAACAATCACTCCACTGTACGCTGTGTTGACTGCTACAAGGACGTTTTCGTTCCTTGAAAGCAAATACTGAGCGAATGAGGAAGAACTTGATGGAGGAGGAAAACAATGATGTGACAAATATTGTATACTAGTTCTAAACCTCCACCTCTCTTGTTACATTACAGCACACTGATTCATTCAGGTAAAGGCAAAGCAACATTAGTTCCCCTTCAGTTTTGTGTGAGTAATTGTCTCATTTACAGAACAATGGTGGCTGTTTACACCTTAGTTAGGATATTAACTCAAAACTAATCCAGCCACTTGGTTGCCCTTTGGGCATAGAAAGTAGAAAAACCAAATGGCTGTGGCCACATTAAATGCAATTTTTCTAAAAAAAAAGAGACTGCTATTTTTTTTATCACTATATATTGTTGTTTGTAAATAAATACTTGAGTAGTACTTGGTTTCTGATTTATCTTCACTTTGTTAAGTATACAATCATCACTGTATTTTTTAACTTTTTCAATCGCTTAACCATTCCATATGGTTTGAAGTTCATTCACGCTATGCAAAAGTAATATATATATATATAAAATTATTTATTATTGTTTTTAGAAAAAATTGTATATTCAGTGTTTTTGTTTATTAGCCAAGAAATACAAAAAACTCTTATTTGATTTTTTTGTTTGTTGTTGTTGTTGATATCTGCTTAGATCCTTTCAAATGAAGAACAGTTGCTAGCTGCAAGCAGTGACTATAATTTTGACCACCCGGATGCATTTGACTTTGACCTGCTTGTCTACACACTCCGAAAACTTAAACAGGGAAAGAGTGTGATGATTCCAGTGTATGACTTTACTACACATGGTCGTCAGAAAGACTGGGTAAGTGCATACACAAATCATGTCGCAGGACCTGCAGATTATTCTTTATTTTTCATTTTGCATGCTATCCGTATAACCACGTCTCTTAACTGATCTGAAAATTACATTATTTTATATACTGTTTTATATACTGTATGCTGTGTGGTGAATATGTGTCTTCTTTTAGAAAACTGTTTATGGAGCCAGTGTTATTATATTTGAAGGAATCATGTCCTTTGCAGATAAGGAGTTGTTTAAGGTATGACTTAACCAATCAAAATGAAAAGCATGAAGTGTTGTATTGCATTGTCACACAGAGTACAGGAAAACAATACACAACATATATACAATATACAACAATACGTTGTTATCATCATCACCATCTTCATCATCATTATCTTCCGCTTGGTCCGGGGTCGGATCACAGGGGCAGCAGATTTATTTGTATAGCACTCTTTATAATTAGCATAATTATCATTGTCACAAAGCAGCTTTACATAGTACACATAGTACGTGTTTATGCCCTGCATTAGCCGTAGACCTGGCAGCCAGCCAGCTGCAATGAAATCGGCCGGCTGCTTCGTGGAGTGGTTGGCTAGCTGCTTAGCCTGTCATATAGAAGTGATAAAAATCATGGCTGATTATTAGTGGCTAAGGTTAATAACTTCAAAAGATGTAAAGGATATATAATTTTGCTGCATACACAAAATTGTACATACTCTAAATAATGTAAAAACAAATCCTGTAATGAATTTATGTAATCATGGCATTTATTAAGACATTAATTATGATTTGTCTGGAATTTGTCTGGAATAACAATCTTATATCAAATAACCACACAAATAAAAACACACACACACAGACACAAACATGATGTGGTAAAGTATACACATATTTAAAATTACCCTTAGATTTGTTTAAGTTTTGTAAACAACAGTCTCAAGGCTTAGAGCAGTGACAGAGCAGGTGCCTAAAGTTTCCTGATATAAATGACAGATGTAGAAATATATTTTTGGTATCTGTACTGTAGACTAAATTGCTATAGGCAGTATAACCATGTATAGTTTCAGCAGGCAGCATATTACAAAAGTTAACATTAGATATAGTAATAGCTTCATATTAGGTTCATCGGTTAGAGGGGCAATTTAAGAATTATAATGTGCAATGTACATTTTTAACAACATTCTTGATAGTTGTAAATACATTTGGAAGAAAACTGTTAAAACAAAAAGCTTAAAAGTTATTGAAATGGCCATGCACCAGTCACAGAATTTGATAATAATATTGTTGAAACTCCCACGGCTCTTCTATTAGCGAGATTAACTGCTTGCTTTTATGCACAAAGACATTTAAAGGGCTGGAGGCATCGATTATACACCCAAGGTCAGCCGTTGAAACATATCATTTAACACCCATCGGAATGGCGAATTTTAATCTTTAAAGGCACGTCATGCAAGGGTCTTGTCCAGTCTTGTGTATATATCTATGATTGGTGGCTATATCAGCCAGTTTATATAGGAAGCGATAATATTTTTAAGGATTTTATCTGCGGCGGCTGGCTTGTCCAACAAATAAGAGATATCGGGGGCTATAAGAGACGGCGCACAGGTCTGGATGGCCTGGCGCGCTGTCCAGGGTGTTACCAGCCCTCGCACAGAGTCAGCTGAGATGGGCACCAGCCTCCCCACTAACCCTAATTAGGATTAAGGGGTTCAGAAAATGAATTAATTAATGTTTATTATTTATCTTAAAAACTCTAATATAGTTGTCAACACAGTATAATTATGTAGACGTTAAATGTAAACAACTTAAATATCTTAGAATCAGTAGCCAATTAGCCATTGTTTTATTGCGACATTTGAATTCAGCATGCCAAAATCCAATCACACAATTAATTTCTGAAGCAGACAACTTTGTATACCAGTATTATTTGAAGTTATAATAACTACCTTTTAATCTAAGTATGGATCATAAACAACAAAAAGTTCACTAAGATAATGTGGCATAAGACCATTCAGTGCTTTATAGGTCAATAGTGGTATTTTATATTTTAATGCGAAATTTGTATTTGAATTTATTGGGACTCAGTGCAGTGTAGATAAGATAGGGGTGATGTGATCATATGTTTTGATTTGTATAAAAACTCCTGCTACTGCTGCATTCTAAACTAACTTGAGCTTGTTTACACACATTAAAACATCCAGACAGATAAAATCAGAAATCTAATCTTAAGGTAATAAAGCATGAACTTTTTTTCCGTTATTTAAAAAAAGAAAAAAGCAGAGGGCCTAAAACAGAACAGTGTGGAGCACTGAATTCACACACACACACACACACACACACACACACACACACACACACACACACACACACAAAAAAAAGAGAAAAAAAAAAAAAAACCTTAATCAGAAGTCAGTAACTTATTTTCCACATAAACAAGTCCCATCTGTGGTATGATGCCATCTGTGCAATAATGAATAATGCATAATATTATTTATACATAGAAATGAACATATCTCATTCACAACAGCTCAATCCTGAAATCTTGGATATAAAGATGAGGTTTTATATTTGTCCAAAGTTATACAGCTGACAGCGGTTGAGGTGTTATTTATTTTTTTAATTAGTTTACTAAACTAGTTTAATCTCTTGAAGGTGGCTAAAACATTTGTGTAACTGGTCTGACAGTAGCGAATATATATATATATATATATATATATTTTTTTTTTTTTATTTACTTGATTAGTTATTAAAATTTCTGACTTAGTTTATGGAGTAATTTTTTTACCTGATATCTTCTTTACTTGATTATCAATTTATGGCAACACAATGGCACAGTGGTTAACATGTCCGCCTCACAGCAAGAAGATTCTGGGTTTTGGTCCCGGGTTCGGTGAGGGCGTTTCTGTGTGCTCTTTGCCTGTTTTCCCCATTAGTGTGCTGGTATCCACAGGAACTTTCTCCCTCAGTCCAAAGAAACACACATTGGCTTAATTTGCTGTGAATGGTAAGTGTTAATGGTTATATGTTTTGGCCATGCAAAGGATTGGTAAGCTGTTTAAATTGTACCCCACCATCACCCTGCAGCTGCCCCACAACCATAGTAAGAGCTATAAACCAGAATAAAGGAAACACTATACAATCCTCTCATTCCCAGCTCTGATTGAGATTGTTATGGCGATACTATGAACAAATAGACCCAAATGCAGGACAGAGACGAGAAGATCAGGATCAAGTGCAAACAAGGATCCTTTATTAGAAACATGGATAACGTGGAACATGAACACACAATGAAATACGGCTGGATCGCGGTGCATATACTGAGATACGTCCTCTTGCAATGACGGCACGAGCTCTCTCTGTGAAAACGCAACTGCTCATTCAATTGCGGCCTAAGTTCTCTCTGTGAATATGTGACGCTCGTTCAATGACAGCACAAGACAATCTGGCGATCGGGACAAGGTAAGCAGCCCCCTTTTATCCTCCGGTGGGGATGAGGAACAGGTGAGCTAATCAGGGCGGAGCCTGTAATCAAAAGACACACACACAGGAGAGGAGAGAGCAGAACAAACAGAACAGACATGAACTAAAGCCTTCGGCGGGACCTCACAGAGATAAGGCTGAAAAAAAATGTTTGTGGTTCTGGTTGCCTGACCAACACTTCCATAAATGGTAAGAGTCAAAACATTTTGCCACTGATTAGATAATTAGAAGTTCAACTTCATCTTCAAGTTAGACGGAGCATGTGTGTCCAAAAATCTTACATCTAGAGAGAAAAAGAAGACAGAGAACGTAAGATAGCTAAAATAAATGTGAAACTTCCACAGCTAAGGAAGAAAGAAGAAAGACAAAGAACAGGCAGCTAACAAAAAAGAAGCTAGATTCCACAGATGAAAAAAGGATAGAACATATATTAGCTAAAGGAAAAAGGGGAGATTCTGAGGGGAAAGAAAAAGTTGAGGCACATGTGTGGGTCTCCTTCTTGTGACTTGGACTCCTTATTACTCACCTGTTGGTACTGCATTGGTCACATTCCCTTTCCTATCATCTACGATCTCGTCTCCTTTGTTAGCCCCTTGTGGCTATTTTTTCCGTGTTTTGCTTTTCACGTGGCTCCCAAAGCCTTTTGCATTTCTATTTAATAAATATTTGTTTTACCAACTAAACTGTTTTTTGCAGGAGTCTGATCATAACACATATGGGGGTTTACTCTATATGATACACTTATTCTATGCCCCTCTTCGATGTCATATCAGTGTTTGAACATTATAGTTTTTGTGGCTGAATGGGAGCAAAAATTAAAGGTAAAAGTCTCCCAGAATAGTTGACATAACATGGCAATGATTGTGCGCACATACATTTGGGCATGTTGTTGTGCATTTTAGGACCTTTTGTTTTTTATGTTTCAGCTGTTGGACATGAAAATATTTGTAGATACAGATTCTGACATACGACTTATACGGAGGCTGAGGAGAGACATTTCCCAACGAGGCAGAGACATTGAAGGAGTTATCAAACAGTACAACAAATTTGTAAAGCCTGCCTTTGAACAATATATTGAGCCAACCATGAGACTTGCAGATATTGTTGTTCCACGAGGTGAGTGCTCAAGCTTTATTACCTTGGAGATTTATAGAAATTACAACTAATTAAAAATTTCAATTTTAATGTGAATGAAATAAGACCCGTTACATCAATGAAACCCTGCCACTGATGTTCATACTTTTAAAGTTTTCATAACATTTACAACCTGAATTATGTAGCTTCCTTTGAAAACATAAACAGAACAATTAGCATTTATTCTCACTTAAACAAACTACTAAGTCACACGCACTAATTGCATCTTGTTTGTTAGGTGGTGAGAATATGGTGGCTATTGATCTGATTGTTCATCATGTGCACAGTCAGCTGGAAAAGGTATTTCAAACCGCAGTCACAATTGTGGTTGTCTGGTTAGGTCTATCCATGCGATGTATATCAGAGTTATAAATGCAAAATGAAAGTTTGTCTCAGTAGGTCGTTCTTAATCTCATTCTGCATTAATCTTTAAATCAGATGTAGGGAGGAACACAATGTAAGTCGTGCACATGAACCCAATTTTCCCATGGGCACTTAAATGTGCGTGTGCAGTAATAGGCCAATTCAGAAGATGTAGTCCTAATGCCATGTGTGTTGAGGCATCCACAAAAACGAGTCAACATTGGGGACATCCTTGTGCATGTCCAAGGTGCACAAGGCTATGTCTGTCTATAGAAGCATACTTTAGCCCTCATAGTTGTGTGGCTGTACTAACATTACACCTAATGTCATTGTGTCTGTAGAATTTTTCCGTCAGTATATCTTCAGTAAACACTTCATATTTTGTTATGTCAAAATCTGGAGTCTACGTATCCCACCCACGAATTGAGACATGGATTTGAAGTGAAGGCCTTGGATCTGTGAGGTGCCATCATTACCCGCTGCACCACTGTGCTGACCTATAGTAATTTGTTTAGTGCTGCATGTTGCAAAACAAAAAAAAAAAGCTGTCAATGCAGTATTTACTTGAAGTCACCAGAATTATCAGTGTGCCTTAGTTATAGACTCGATAGGTCTCTGAGACTAATAGAGGACATTTCCTCATTTACTTCTTCTTCAGTGTGTATTGTCTTTGTAACAAAGTGACTTCACTGGGTTGCTAGGCATGCAGACATAACTTTATGGTCAAACTTTTAGTCTTACTGAAAACAAACAAAAATCAAACAAGTTTTGCTTATGTTTTCATAATGTTATTATCCAAACTGTGGAACTGATGTAATTAAAATAAAATAGTGATTTTTCTTGACTTTTGAACCAAATAAATTTTGGGTATTGATCTGCCTGTTTAGTTCAGTCTCTTGCATTGTCTCCCATTATGCAAAGTGAGGTAGCAAACTTTACTAAACAACCAAATAAACTAAAACAAGGAGCAAACTAGAGTGCTTTTTAATTTTTTTTTAATTTATGGATATGAACATTTTTATTTACCTTAGGATATGAACAATTGAAAATGATAAGCTATGTCGCAAACTTAATAGACTAGAAGCAACTAAACTCCATGTCCATTTAAACTTGAAATGTTGAATTTAAAAGCAGTTCCAGACTCTTTGACAGTTCCTCCAATTATCATGCAACAGCCCAGTGTCCGGACCCACCCACTCGTCATAGAGTCCCAAAGAAACTCAGCTTCCGGGGTGGGATGGTTTTCAAGCATTTGTCCAATGAAAGTCTTGCTTTGCTGCACTGAAAGCAGAGTGTACCCCAATTCCATAAGTATTCATAGAAGCTGTGCATCAGTGGGTTTTGTTGGATCTTGCTGCCACAGGAATGTATGAGAAAAAAATAATACTTACTCCAAGGAGAAGATTCTCATTGAGTGGTTGAGCAGAGATTCTTAACACTTACCTGGTAATCTTTTTGTTTCCCCATGTATTAATATTTATCTTTCTAATATATTCAGTGTGCAGCGTTTATTGAAAGATCCGCAACAAACAAGGAGCATGAGCCGCTATGAGCGGTGGGCTAGATCGTAGCATGAACTGTGGATAGGGCTTGCTCTCTCTTAATGACGGCACAAGACGATTTGGCATGGGATCAACACACTGCGGGCCTTTTATCCTAGGAAGGAAATGGGGATCAGGTGGGATCGTCAGGGCGAAGCCTGTAATCAAACACACATACAAGAGAAAACAGAATAGCAGACAGGCAAGATCTAAATCCTCTGATGGGACCTCACAGTACCCCCCCCCCCCTTAAGGCCGGCTCCTGACGGACCTGGAGTCTCAGGATGTCGTCTGTAAAAGTCGTCAATTAGAGTGTGATCGACGATAAAACTTGCGGGTATCCAGGAGCGCTACTCGGGGGCCGTAGCCCTCCCAGTCC
The DNA here is from genome assembly GCA_028564935.1 of Neosilurus hyrtlii. Classification (NCBI taxonomy): domain Eukaryota; kingdom Metazoa; phylum Chordata; class Actinopteri; order Siluriformes; family Plotosidae; genus Neosilurus; species Neosilurus hyrtlii. The sequence goes on from JAOUQZ010000030.1 coordinate 96,713, forward strand.
ACCAAAAACTGTCTTCCCCAAACCCCTTTTGCGAACAGCCAGTAGACTCTTGACTGCGTATACTGGGCCACCCTCCACCATATTGGGCAGTGGTGGGGGCTTGGTGGGTGGCACTAGGCGGCTCTCACGCACAGGTTTCAGCTTGCTAACATGGAAGGTTGGGTGAATTCGTAAGGACCTAGGGAGTTTGAGCCGGACAGAGACAGGGTTAATCACCTTAGATACTGGAAATGGACCAACAAACCTGGGGGCTAATTTCCTGGTGTGGACGTGTAGGGGCAGGTCCCTGGTGGAGAGCCAAACCTTTTGTCCGAGGGTGTAGATAGGCGCTGGCCGGCAATGACGGTCCGCGGCAGTCTTTATGCGGGCCTGCCCCTAAGCAGCATATGCCTGGCCGCTGCCCAGATCTTTCTACATCTCCTGACCAGGGCATGAGCAGAAGGAACAGTCATTTCTACCTCATTGGCCGGGAAGAGTGGTGGTTGATACCCCTGGGAGACCTGTAAGGGGGAGAGCCCGGTGGCCGCTGTGGGAAGTGAATTATGGGCATACTTCACCCATGTGAGGTGATCGCTCCAGGTGGCCTGGTTTTGTGCCACCTGACATCCAAGACAGGACTCCAATTCCTGGTTTAGATGCTCTGTCTGGCCATTGGATTCAGGGTGGTAACCAGATGATAGGCTGACCGCGGTGCCCAAACATTGACAAAACTCCTTCCAGAAACTGGAAGCAAACTGAGGACCCCGGTCGGAGACGACATCTTTGGAAAAGCCATGGATTCTGAAGACCTGGGAGATCAGGATGCAGGCAGTCTCCTTGGCAGGAGGCAACTTGGGCAGGGGGGATGAAGTGGGTCATTTTGGAGAAGCGGTCGACCACGGCGTTCTGAGAGCCTGGCCTTTAGGAGAGGGTTAAACGGAAGCAATGAACAAGGAGCATGAGCCACTATGAGCGATGGGCTAGATCATAGCGTGAACTGTGGATAGGGCTTGCTCTCTCAATGACGGCACAAGACGATCTGGCATGGGATCAACACACCGCAGGCCTTTTAGCCTAGGAAGGAAATGGGGATCAGGTGGGATCGTCAGGGCGGAGCCTGTAATCAAACACACACACATACAAGAGAAAACAGAATAGCAGAAAGGCAAGATCTAAATCCTCTGACGGGACCTCACAGAAACCCATAACTCAAATTATAAAAATCTTTAACACAGGTCTATATTGCAAACTTACTGCAAACTTACCACATCGGGTTGTGTGTGTGTGTGTGTGTGTGTGTGTTTATATATACACACATACACTGTGTGCACAATTATTAGGCAAGTGATTATTTTGACCATATCATTTTATCCATAATTTCCAACTCCAAGCTGTACATAGTTATTGGATTTAATGCATATCAAGTGATGTATATTTGTGTAACGAGGGAGGGTGTGGCCTAAGGAGATCAACATCCTATATCAAGGTGTGCATAATTATTAGTATCCTTCTCCTTAGGAAAAATGGGATATTTAACTGAAAAAAGATATTTAACTGACTCTGAAAATTTTGAAATACAAATTCTAAAAAAATTGTAAAAAAAATAAACTCTTTCAGAGGGATGCAGCACTCTTGAAAGATCGAAGAAATTGGGGCGTGAACACAGAACCATCAAATGCTTTGTTGCAAATAGTCAACAGGGTCGCAAGAAATGTGTCGAGAAGAAAAGACGCAAATTAACCACCAAAGATTTGAGAAGAATCAAACATGAAGCTACCAGGAACCCATTATCCTCCAGAGCTGCCATATTCCACAACTGCATCCTACCTGGCGTGTCAAGAAGTACGAGGTGTTCAGTTCTAGGAGACATGTCCAAGGTAAGAAAGGCTGAAACCTGACCACCTCTGAACAAGACACATATGTTGAAACGTGAAGAATGGGCCAAAAAATATCTGTAGACAGATTTTTTAAAGGTTTTGTAGACTGATGAGATGAGAGTGACTCTTGACGGACCAGGTGGATGGGCCCGTGGTTGGATCAGTAACGGACACAATGTTCCACTTCGACTCAGACACCAGCAAGGTGGAGGTGTGGTACTGGTATGGGCAGGTATTATTAAAGATGGGCTAGTTGGACCTTTTCGGGTTCAAAATGGACTCAAAATCAACTCTCCGCTTTCTTCAAGCAGTGGTACAGGAAAAAGTCTGCATCTTTCAAGCAGACTTTGATTTTTATGCAAGACAACGCTCCATCACATGTATCAAAGTAGTCAACTGCATGGCTGACCAGAAAAGGCCTTAAAGATGAAAAACTAATGACATGGCTCCCTTCTTCACCTGACCCTATTGAGAACTTTTGGGTCCTTCTTAAGCAGGAAATTTACAAAGAAGGTAAACATCACACCTCTCTGAACAGTGTCTGGGAGGCTGTGGTTGCAGCTGCACAAAAAGTTTACTCTGACCAGATGAAGAAACTGACTGACTTCTTGAATGAAAGGCTTGTGACTTTACTACTTAAATGTTCAGGTTTAAGGGGTTTGTTAACATTTTGGATTGACCAAGAGCACCGTATAGTACAATAACAATTAATCCTCAAAAATACAACCTGCTTAATAATCGTGCACAGTGTACATACATACACATATATAAACACACATGACATGACATGTATACAGATATATATATATATATATATAAATGTATTTGTCACGTGTAATGTATAAATGTATATTGTGTGTGTGTGTGTGTATGTTTTGGGGTTACTTTGAAATTACCTTGTTTTTTGACAGTTTTTTTTCTTTTTTTGTCATGTAAAGATAGTCTAGGCACTGTTAATGTTGTAAATTATTATTAATGGTGGAAAACAGCTGGAGTTTAAGGGAATACATACATAGGGGTACAAAGGGGTCCAATTTCAGCATCTATCATACTTGTGTTCTAATGGTACATTGTGCTTGATAATCCAGATTTATAATTATAAAACCCTTTGGCAATTATGTCAGCACAGTTCAAAACTGTTCTGAATAATGGTAGGGTAAAACGTCTGTACACACATATGGGCAATCTGTACTTGCTTACTTTTTCCTGAGAATGTTGCACCTGATCGGCAAAATCAAGAGAGGGCACCATCCGTTCATCTAAGCCACACTAATGGGTTATGAAATCCTTTTGATCTTTACCAGTGTAAATCACGCAGATGAACATGCATGAGAAAGTACCAGTTCCTCTACAGAATTTTCATTTTTGACTAAAGTGACAGGAGCAGTGAGTTCAGTGGTGACATCCGTTTCTTTTTCTGTATTACTGCACTGAGTGAGGCAATCTTTCTACATTCTGTGTCTAAAGTAAATAATTATCCTCCTCTGCGTGACCTCTTCCATCCTTTTGTCTTAATGTCACTGTCTCTCACTTTATTTAAGTCTTGCTTGTCTTTACCCAAAGTTGAAGTTCTTGCCCACAGAAATGTTTCCATTGTCTACTACAAAAACTTGAGTTTTTCCATTGGGCAAGCTAACAGCAAGATAGAGAGGAAGTACAGCGTTTTTTCTTATAACACAGGAAGTATCAAACTTTTGCAATGCTGCACTCTGTTGCCAATGACATTCAGAGTAAGAAAAAAACATTCACAGCCCCAGCAGGCACACATTTTAAAGAGCTCACAGTGCAGTGCGTACTAGTGATAAAATGTGTTTAAAAGTAATCAATTGTAATGATTGTCTGCCAAATATTGTTGATCAAGGCAAAGATACAAGTTACACTTCTGACTCCTCTTCTTATGTCTTACCTCTTCTTACACTTACCTCCATCTGAGTAATGTGTGATGTCTCTTTTCTTTCCTCTTTTTATTTGTTCTCATTCCTGGTTTTGTTTGTTCTCCATCCATAGAGGAAACTCCGGTGGAATATGTAAGATATGCATGTTCTTTGTAATTATCATTGCTTGCTATTAATAAAATAAATAAATAAAACTAAAAAAAAAACACCTGAAGGCAGAAGTGTGATTTTGATGTAGTCAAGTCAAATGCAACATGCTGTGTATTAATGGATGTGTGATTACTAACAGTAAGTGAATATAACAGTAAGTTGAATTCCGATGTATTGGGACACATTAAATTTCCACATTAACAAAGGAAGTATACCAACACATGACCAATATCTACATTTCTTAAAGTATTAAATATATACAGATAAATATACAAATGGAAATATGACATTGTTATAAACATGTAACACTGGTCTGATTAAAAACTCGCTATTTATCTTTAACTATTTTTGTTTCCAACTTATTTCAGATAATAGTTCACATATATGGGTTTCATAAAATAAAAAGTAAAAGATGAGTCACACATCATGAATTTTAAACATTTTGCTTTCTGAAGTTCGTATACACCGCTGTCTTGGGTAGATCAGTTTTTGGCAGATATGTAAAGGTTTCTATTGAAATGGTAATAAATTTGTTCATATCACTCTCACTTAAAATTCAAGTTCAAGAACTGAACAAATTTTATTCGAAATAGTGTCATGGTCATGGTTTTTTGTCATGGTCATGGTCTCATGGGATTTATTTAATATAAACTTGTGAAAGAGGCCTCATGGCATGTTACAAAGTAAATACTGGTGTGCTAAAAATAGTTAATCAGTTTTTTTAACATTAAAAGTGAATGATTGTACACACAGTGTGTATGCTATAGATTTAGAGGTTAAATGTGTCACTGAAACAGCAAGCAAGTGAATTTCACCGTTAATAACAAATAAAGGTATAAATATACAGCAGTATGAAATAACACTGTAGCATATTCCCACTTGTATATATATGAAAAGTTGTAAGAGGCATTTCAGACTGAATGAAAGTTATAGTTTAATTATGTTTGATAATTTGCATGATGATTTGGAACATATTGGTTTATGTGTTTACTTGTCCAAAATTACATTTTGAAAGATTAATTTGTACATTTGCAACTTATTAATGGCCCCAACAAATCAAACTTCTTCAACAGGATTTTCTAAATTTTTATAGATATTCATCAACATATTCTAATATTGTATAAGCCACAAAGTAAAATTGGTTATGAATTATAACCAATAAGTAATAATTAGCCAATATTTTTAAAATTAGTTATGACCAAAATCAGTAGAACCATTTAAATAGATTTGAAGGATTAAGTAAAAAAAAAAAAGAAAATACTAAAAGGTAACATCTTTCCTTTTCCACTCCCTTCACTTATTGTTTTAAAACTGTCACAGTTAACCTGAATCATACTGTCGCTTACTACCAAAGATTGGTAACAAATTACTATATTTTGCAACGTCACATGTTTGGGAATCTTTTATTTGGAATAAATAAAAGTTTATCTAACTTGCATACTATGTAAAACCTACTTTTGTCCCGGAATCTATAGAATGTCATGTCATTTTCTGAACCGCTTATTCCTAATTAGGGTGGAGGCTGGCGCCCATCTCAGCCGACTCTGGGCGAGGGCAGATGACACCCTGGACAGCTTGCCAGGCCATCGCAGGGCAGAAACACGCTGCCAGCTATGCAGCCTACTCTTGACGAATATCAGCAATGGTTCTTTTACATGCCTCCCACCATAGACAGTGAGAGACATGGCCGGCATTTGATAACCCAGTTGGGATCAGTAATCCAGCACCTTACCACCAGGCCACCACTGCCCTGGTATGTGTCCAATTTTAGTAATTTATCTTGTAGCTCTGTAGATAGTATTTATGTTTTTAAGATTGAAAATTGCATGCAGAAAAAAAAATATATATAATAGAGGCTTTATGTAAACATTGTTTAAGCTTTTTAGCAAGTTTGTTACCTACAATTATACAGAGACATAACATAAAAGTTATTTTTAAACAATTTTATTGAATGAGTCTGGTTTGTATATTTACAAAACTTTTTTACTCACTGGTTTTATATATATATGAATAAAAAAATTATAAAAATAAAAACCACACAAAACAATAAATCTACAACATTAATAAATTAGTGGATATAATGTGTATATCTATTGTCATGCCCAGTGCATAATAAACAACATAATAAAAACAAAATACAAGTAAAAAACAGACAGGTATAAGAAAAATAATTATGTTTGCCACTGTAGATTATGTCTTTCAGAAACGTTTCCAGTGAATGTGACATAATAAATAGAAAAAGCATTCCAGTGTTTCAAAAATAAAGACACATACATACACACGCACACACACACACAGTGTATTCAGAATAAAGTGATGAGCAAAGAAAATAAAATAAAACATACTCCTAAATAATAACAATTTAAAAATCTAAGTAACCAGTGTGGGCTAGGGTGGTGTGGATAAAATGGCATAGTCAGGAAGGACATTTTTGTGTGGGGGTTATGGGTAGTATGTTCTTCCCATACTTTCAACAGGGTGCTCTGGTTTCCTCACAGTTCAAAGACATTTGATACTTTCAGCTAACTGCCCATTCCAGGTTGCCCCTGAATGTGAATGTGAGTGTGAATGGTTGGAATGCTTAAACAGGAAAAGCCTTATGGATAATGAATGAATGAAGTTAAATATTATGTGCCTATTATTTAGGCAGGACACAGTGGGTATAAAAAGGCTACGTACCCTCTTAAAATGCCAATTTTCTGTGATGTTAAAAAACGTTTTCCACCTTTAATGTAAACTATCATATGAACAATTCAACTGAAAAACAAACTGAAATCTTTTATGAAGTAAAAAGTAATAATATCGTGTGGTTGCACAAATATACATATTGTCTTATAAATGGGGCGTTACTGTGTATAGAATTAAACAATCACATTCAAACTCATGTTAAATTGTAATAAACACACACCTGCTATCAAAAAGTGCCTATGACTAAAAGTGTCTCTGATTAACCCCAAAGTTCAGCCGTTGTAGTAGGATTTTCATGACATTAATTTAGTTGCAGCAAAAGTCAGGTTCTTCAAACAGTTTACAAAATATCAAAGGTATCAGTTGAAGGAAATCAGTCAGGAGTAGAGTACAAAACAATTTCCAAGGCATTAGATATACCATGAAATACAATGAATGCTTGATGAATACAGTCATCAAGAGAGTAAAAATATGGTACAATACTAAACACACAAATAAAATGGATGTCACTCCAAAACTGACGAAAAGACATGATGAAACTGGTCTGGGAAGCTGTCAGGAGGACTAAAGCAATATTAGAGGACATGCAGGATTTCAGGCCAGGACTGGTTGTGTAGTATACATGACAACAATCTCACATAGTCTTCATATATCTGCAAAGATTTTGCTTATAAGAATAACATCCAAGCCTGACTCAAGTTTGCAAAAAATTCATCAAAAACATGTTTACTATCAGACCACTGCTGAACTTGGATGAACTACAACCGAATGGTATGTTTACTGCAAATGGAACACTGCACATCACTAGAAGTGCACCTTGCCCATGGTGAAGCATGGTGGTTACAATCACAAAAACTGGCATTTTAACAGGAGAGTGTTGACCTTTCTGTATAGTATAGGGCAACATAGTGGTGTAGTGCAGCTGCCTCACAGCAATAAGGTCCTGGGTTCAAGTCCTGGTATTGGACGTTTCTGTGTGGGATTTGCATGTTCTCCCCGTTCTTGTGTGGAGTTTCTCCAGGTACTCTGGTTTCCTCCCACAGTCCAAAGACATGCACATTAGACTAATGATTGTGAATGATTGTGCTTCTGTTGACCCTGTGATGGTCTGGTGAGCTGTGTCCTGCCTTCACCAGTGCTTGCAATACTAGGATTAAGTGGTTTGGTTGATGATTGAGTGAGTGAGCAAGTACAGTGTAAACCACTGTTTACAGATATTGCAACATGAATTAAAATGAAGAAATATTGGTGCAGTGGAAATCTGTAGCTGACTTCCCCAAATTAACAACACAAAAATACAATCCACATTAAAATTGTGAGTTGAATGAAAAATACATCTATTTCATATACATCCGCATTTAAATACATAAATGCCTAAAAAAGTTTGCCTGACAAGTAGAGTTAAAGTTTTATCAAATATATGTACATCACACTTCACTGAGTCTTCACTCTTTATTTTTTTGTATTTATAGGTATTTATTAAAAACTATTTCAAAATGCCATTAGTCTTTTGACTTACTTAATCTGCGTGCATGTGCTATTTTACTTCATACAGACATGCCACCTGGTGGTTTTAGTCAAAAGTCTTATTGATGATCACAGTGTCTCCAAATACTGCTGGTGACTAATACTAATACTAATATTCCAAATACTGTGTGGAGTTTGCATGTTCTCCCTGTGCCTGAGCGGGTTTTCTCTGGGTACTTTGTCCAAAGACATGCACACTGGGCTAACTGGCAGTTCCAAATTGCCCCTAAGTGCGAGTGTGAATGTTTGTGTGTTGCCCTGCGATGGACTGGCGAGCTGTTTAGGGTTTACCCTGCTTTAGCCCAATGTTGGCTGAGAACCCTAATAGGATTAAGCAGTTTAGCAAATGAGTGAGGGAGTGAATGAAGAGAACCACATATTTATTGGATCCTTTCAGTGCTTATTTGACTTGCATATGGTTAAAGTAAAAGGTTAAATCAGTCTTTCCTCAGGAGGCACTTTAAGTACGCTGCCCATCTCGAGACGAGCTCCTTCCACCTCTTGTTGGCTGGGACTATAAGTGCCTTCAGACTGCCGTTTCCTTCGTGCGGTGAGCATCATGCAACCCAAACCCACCACAGCCAGCAAAGCAGCAAAACACATCAGTGGGATTGCCACTACAAGCCAGGGGATGCTGTCCCTCTGATGCTGTCTCTTAAGAATAAAGAAGAGTAGATGCAGTGTAAACTGATATGGGGAAACAGGTAGTGAGTAGTGTAAAGCAGGGTAAAGTTATCAAGCAATTTTTCTAAATGCATTGCATGTTTTTCCCCACTGTTAAAAAAATCACATCCATTTCAATCATGTATTAAAGACATCGAAATTACTACAGTGACAGTGAACCTGAAGAGTTATGTTACATACACTTTCTAATACGGTATATTTCAGATGGATAGTATACTCACTGGAGCTTCGCATTTATTTCCACTAAAACCTGGCAAGCATTCGCAAAGGTAATGATTTGGCTGATCCGTGCAGGTGGCTCCATTAAGACAGGGGTTAGATTCACACTCATCAATGTCTTTCTCACACCTAGGATGAAAGATGGGTCTCACTAAGTTTGGCTTTGGATAATTAGTTGGACAGAGGTGACACTTGCCATGATTTATACTAGCAAAATTAATATCTTACCTCTCTCCAGTGTATCCAAGTGTGCAGGTACAGTTGGCCCCCCAGGGTCCATCCATACAGACCCCTTCATTAGCACACTGCAAGTCTACTTCACACTGTGGTGGTGGGAAGCTCCATCTATTGGGCACAAAAAAGGAAAGAACGGATTTTTTTTGTTTAAGTTACACTTTACTTGCATCATATGATATCACTGGGGTGGCACAGTGTCAGGAAGGTCCTGGGCTTGATTCCCAGACTCAGCATTTCTGTGTGGAGTTTCCATGTTCTCCCCGTGCATGTGTGGGTTTCCTCCTGGTACTCAAGTTTCCTCCCACAGTCCAAAGACATGCACATTATGCTAATCTGATATTCTTGATTGCCCCTAGGTGTAAGTACGAATGGTCAATGGCAATGGTCTGGTGAGCTGTTCAGGGTGTACCCTACATTCACTCTGTGTCAGCTGAGATAGGGACCAGCCTCACAGAGAACCTGGTAGGATTAAGCAGTTTGGCAAATGAGTGAGTGATGATATAACTGTGTATGATACCATTGCCTAGAAATACAGTGATGTTTGCTATACTGTTTAACATCATGATTTTTACATCCTAAGTTAATACAAACTGAATTCCGGAAAAGTTGGGACATTCTTTAAATTTGAATAAAATGAAAGCTAAAAGACTTTCACAACAGGACATATATAACATAAAAAATGTTAAAACTGAGAAATTGGGCAATTTTATGCACAAAATGAGCTAATTTCAAATTTGATGCCTGCTACAGGTCTCAAAATAGTTGGGAAGGGTGCATGTTTACCACGGTGTAGCATCTCCTCTACTTTTCAAAACAGTTTGAAGATGTCTGCTATCGAGGTTATGAGTTTCTGGAGTTTTGGTGTTGGAATTTGGTCCCCTTATGGCCTGATATCGGAATATAGCTGCTATGTTTGTGGTCTTCTTTGATGTATTTTTAATTTAACAATGGGCCAAATGTTGTCTATAGGTGAAAGATCTGGAATGCAATCAGGCCGATTCAACACCTGGACTCTTTTCTGATGAAGCCATGCTGTTGTAATAGCTGCAGTATGTGTTTATGCATTGTCCTGCTGAAATATACAAGGCCTTCCATGAAATAGACTGGAGGGAAGCACATGTGCCTCTAAAACCTTTATATCCCTTTCAGCATTCATAGTTCAGCATTCATCCTTCCAAAACATGCCAGCTGCCCATACCGTATACACTTATGCACCCCATACCATCAGAGATGCTGCTGGCTTTTGAACTGAAAGCCAATAAAACTCTGGAAGGTCTCCAACCTCCTTTTTAGCTCAGAGGATTGATTACCAACAAGAATGTCACATTTGGACTCGTCTGACCATAGAACACTATCCTACTTTGAAACAGTCCATTTTAAATTAGTCTTGGCCCACAGGATGACAGAGCTTCTAGACCATGTTTAAATATGGCTTCTTTTTTGCATGATAGAGCTTTTGTTGGTATTTGCAGATGGCACGGCAGGTTGTGTTTACTGACAGTGATTTCTGGAAGTATTCCCGGGCCCATTTATAAAGTCATTGACACAATCATGCCGATGAGTGTTGCAGTGTCGTCTGAGGGCTGAAAGGCCATGGGCATCTAATAAAGGTCTTGAGTCTTGTCCCTTACGCACAGAGATATCTCAAGTTTTTCTGAATCTTTTGATGATGTTTTGCACTGTAGATGATGAGATTTGCAAAGCCTTTGTAATTTGACATTGAGGAACATTGTTTTCAATGTATTCCACTTATACCATCTTTTTATGCAGTCTTTCACCTATTGGGGAGCACCTGCCCATCTTTATTTCTAAGAGAGTCTGCCTCGCTTAGTGGTTATGGTGATGGGTTACTGATCTGAAGGTCAGCGGTTCAATCCCCACTATCACCACTGGTGAGCCGTTGAGCAAGGCCCTTAACTCTCAATTGCTCAGGTGTATAAAAATGCTGTAAATGTGCAACCCTGAACAGCTCGCCAGGCCATCGCAGGGCAGGAACAAGCTAATGGCAATGTAGCCTCCTCTTTTCGAATGACAGCAATGGTTCTTTTACATTCCTCTCACCACAGACAGTAAGATTCATGGACAGCCTTTGATAACCCAGTTAGCTGCACTGGGGGGACAACAGTGACAGCCCAGCAATAGTGGGGCTTGAATCCCCGATCTTGGATCAGTAATCCAGCACCCTACCACCAGGACAACACTGCCCCATGTTACAGACTTAATATCAATTAACTTAGTTGCTTGATATTCTCCCAGATGAATCTTTTTAAACTTTCCTGCTTTTTCAGTCATTTGTTGCCCCCATGCCAACTTTTTTGGGACCTAGAGCAGGCATCAAATTTTAAATGAGCTCATGTTGTGAATAAAATATTGGCCCGTATGATTTGAAAAACTTTTAGTTTTCATTTTATTAAAATTTTAATATTGTCTGAACTTTTTCAGAATTCGGCTTGTATGATGCATACTCTAGTTAGCATATATGTTATATAGTTTACAGTATAATCACTGTATATTATTCCTGGGTTCAATCCCTGGGTTCAATGGGCGAATTTTTGTGCATTATGGCATTACCAATTATTGAGACAAATATTTTAAATGTAGCTTTAGTTCTGAATAAAAGCTTATGACTCACTGCTTATACTACTTATTTGGTCAACAGGTGTTAGACAAGTCCACTGAACAATGAGTATGAAATTGCTTGCTCACTCACTCATTTGCCAAACCACTTAATCCTATTAGGGTCATGAAATGGCCAGTGCTGATCTCAGCTGACACTGAGCGGAGGTGGGGTAAACCCTGAACACCTTGCCAGAACGAGGGCCAACATACACACACATTCAACCTCACACTTAGGCGCAATTTTTGTAATAGCTAATTAGTCTAATGTGGATGTCTTTGACTGTGGGAGGAAACCCACACAAGCACAGGGAGAACTCTGCACAAAAACCCTGAGCCCAGGACTCGAACCCAGGACCCTCTTGCTATGAGGCTGATATGATAATCACTA
>JAOUQZ010000030.1:114398-125651 GCA_028564935.1 Neosilurus hyrtlii
ATTTTGGACCGTTCTGCTGAAGTAAGGGTAGGTCTTATTATCGGGGTAGGTCTTATTATCGGGGAAACACGGTATTTTCAGGTCAGCATTTTGGAGGAACATGGTATATCACAGTGCTAACCATCTCCTATTTAATGTCCTACTCACTTCAAAGAGACTGTAGGGAGATGAACTGGCTAAAGGGGGTCACAGTCATGATTTAACTGTCTGGTCTCCTCCATTCTTCTCTATAAAGGAAAACTTGGCCAGATGTGAATAGCTGGACGTAATCCTGTTTGAGGTCTCCATCTATATACTCCTTCATTAGCAGCTGCTCAGTCCTTGAAAGTAGGTAGATGCAGCCATATGAAGGAGTACTGCCCAGGGGCAGGTCAATATCTGAATCATAAAAACTGTGAGCATTTCACCTTATTTAATACCGCTATGAGAGCTTTTTCTTTTTTAATTCATTGTTTTTGACTATGAACTTTCCTTTCTATTTCAGATCATTATCTTATCTCACTTACAATGCATCTTAGTACTAATATATACACCTCACCACGGTAGACTGAAAACTTACTTGTTTAGTCAAGCATTTTGTTAATAGCCTTTTTTTATGTAAAGGAGCAGATCTGGGGGTCCTCAGGCATAGAGAGTTCTGGTAAACAGTGATGTTGCGATGCTGTCACTCCCTCACTCTCACATACTCACTCTTCACTGCCACTGTCACCATGGGCTTGTTCATTAGGGATGTGTAGGGATTGAAGAAATATGTTTGAATTTCTATATTTTAAACTTTGCAAGATGTGGATTGACCGAACAGTAACCTCAAGTATGACTGTATGTCTTCACCACATCAAACTTAACCTGACAAATATGAATTCTTGAAGAAATCATGCTGGGTCATTCACCAGAAATGTGCTGTCCAACTGTACATGATGCAGCTATTATTCATTGATACTGATGTATTTATTGCTCCAAAAGTTTAATCACTAAATATTCTGTTATATATATATATCTCAAAAAGCAAAAAACATGCCAATTTATTTGAACATTTAGTATAGAAGGATTTATAGAAGCAAGATTTGCTTGGTGTCAGAATATAGGGTAAATCCTCTACTTTGACATGGTGCTTTGTATGTTGTGATTCTACCTATCCCACATGCAGATACTGACCATTTTATTCCAAAGGTTTCACAGATATTTTAGATTTTCCGCTGTTCAAATATCACACTTAAACATAATGTAGGACCTTCATTTAACATAGATCTAACAAGTCCACATTTTGGTCACAAATTTAGGGTCCGTTCAAATAGCCATTACTTTGGAACTATTTACAATTAACTATTTACAATTAACTTAATTTACAATTAAGCCTTGAAATTTTGATTTTCCCAACATACATAATGTACTTTAAATGTGTAAAAAATCTGAAAAATCTAAGGGGGTCAGGTGGGGCACTTTCTGAAAATTGGTTGATTTCATATGGAACAGCCCAGCTCACTCCTAACTAATATATTTCAATAGCTTTCTTCCTCAAGTCTTCTGGAACTTCCTTTACACTAAGCTATAGTGTACTTTTTTGTAGACCCTTTATTATTATTATTATTATTATTATTATTATTATTATTATTATTATTAGATAATGTTTGAGTGCAAAAATAGGGTAAAAAGATTTTCACATATGTGATATAAATGTTTCCGTTTTTGTCCTTTAATAAATCACAAGTCTATTTGAAAGCTGTGTATTTTGCTTACTTAAGTTTTTAATTATACAATTTTTTTTTTTTATCTCATTTGATTAAATTCTAAATTTTGAGATCAGCACCAGTTAGGTGTTATAATGAACAAACATTAGAGAAATTAGAAAAGGGAAAAAAGTTTTTTTTTTGGCATGTTGTTAAACTATTTTAACTTAATCAAAACAACCCAACTGCAAGATTGATTGATATCACCTGGAATACACAAAAATGATTTATGTAAGTTCATAAAAATGTAGAGTCCCCCCCACCCAAATTAACTCTTTAAATTTATCTTTCTAACAATTTTACATTTTACTTTATTTCATTTTTATTATTTATATAATTTAACAGTATAAATATTGTCCAGGGAGGGAAAAATAAAACAGGTGATTGGGGATCTTCATGATGGTGTTTACATGTGTGTGAATTATGAATGAAAGCATTGTTACAGATTAAATAATCTTTTTCATTGTGTTTTTTTTTTTATTTTTGAGTTTATCTTGTTACCCACAGGTCAAGATGGCTGAAACCAAAAACCTACAAATATTCTTCAGTAGAAAATTACATAAAAATAACAATTATTACTTATAAGTATATACTACACAGGAACATTGATCTGATTGGTCCACTATCAGAGAATTATACAACATTATTTCAAGTGGATAACACTAGGATCAAAACAACAGACAATCACAGTTTGTCATGGTCGCTTGGAGCAGACAGTGTCATCATTGTACTGATTTAAGAACATGTAAGCCATAAAAATCCTGTTTTACATTGGTTTTTCTTGTATTTCTGCATATTATGTACTTAAACTTTGAAAGAGAGATGCTGTTATGAGAGATGCTGTCCGGCTCATAGAGCTCACCTCAACTGTCATGATTTTATATATAAAAGTATATTTTAAAACATTGCACAACAACTTTACAGGACTTTTTTTTTTTACATAGCTTGTCATATTTTATGTACTAAACTCTAAATGAGTAGACTCAAAAGACTCCTTTAGCTACACAGTGCTGTTAGGTCAGGGTGTGCAGATCTCACCAGAACAGCTTCTGTCATGGTTAAAATATGTCTAAATAAACTCTAAAAATGAGATGGTCATTAGCCTCCCCGTTAATTAGGATTAAGCAGCTTAGAAAATGAATCAATGAATACATATATGTATGTATATAAATACATTCCATAAGTCTGAAGTAGGAAATGCTTGTACAGTGCTCTTATGCACCTGCTCACTTCCTCTATCATGATTTTAAAAGATGTAAAAATGTATAAATAAACAGACCAGAAAAAGCTCAATGCATAATTGTTAACTATTATTAATTTTACCACAATAAAAAAGTGCTGTATTTCACATGATTAATTAGTAATCTACAAATCCAGCAGCATCCTTACCTGTGAAACCTGTCAGACACTCACAGATGTAACGGTCCTTCCCATTAGTACACTTTCCATTGTTCTCACAGGGCTGGGATGCACACTCATTAATGTCTATCTCACAGTTGTAACCTTGAAATCCAGGTACACAGAAGCAGTGATATACATCTTCACCATCAAGGCAGATGGCACCATTCTGACATGGCTGGGACAAGCATTCATCAGTGTCATGTTCACAGTAGTTCCCATGGAAGCCATGTCTACACTTGCACTCATAGCCATGTGATCCCTGTATGCAGGTTGCATTGTTAAAGCAGGGATTATCCAAGCAGTCTATTACACGAGTCTGACATTCCTCACCACTGTAGCCACTAGGGCAGTGACAAGAATATCCATCAACTGCATCCACACAGCGGTTCTTTATTCCAGTGCATGGGTTGCTCTTACATTTGTCCAAATTATGAGTACAATTGGTGCCTCCAAAGCCATCTGGACATGGGCAGAAATAGTCATCTTTTCCCAGGGTGCTGATGCAGTTAAGACAGTTGACATGAGCACAAGCATCATAGAGTAACTCACAGTCTTTACCCACATAGATAAGTGGTTCCTTTGGACATAAACATGTATAGTTAGCCATTGCTTCAATGCATGTGCCTCCATTTTGACATGGGGAAGACAAACATATATCTGCCTTTGCTGTGTAGAATATTCCTGTGGAAAAAAAATTGTAGCTGTCATCTACCTTATCATAATGAATACATACTCACACAGCATGTCGTTTATGATAATTTAGGTGACCCTAAACTCTTAAACTCTCTGACATTTCATGCTCATAATACCATACCCTTTACTATCGATCTACCTTTATTGTAATTACTATTGAACATAAATTAGGTTATAATAAGATAATAAGCCTTATAATAAGATCTTGAGTCGATTTTTCCCTGATAAATCCCCTGATGAGTGGGCAACCACAAAACAGGCTTGTCGGGATGAAATTGTAGTATTGTTATTTTTTCCCATATACAATATATTTAGCTGTACTTCGACGTATAGAGCACTGTTCTACGGAAAATCGACTCAAGATCTTATATATATTATATATAAAATTCCAATAACTCAAGATTATTCATAATTATACTATTAGACTGAAGGAGAAAATGAATATCCTGTGTGGCCTAGTCAGGGCCCTATTGAATATTTGGGGAATGACTTGAAGATTGCAGTCGATCAACATCACCATCCAGTGTGACTAAACTTGAAAAGTTATGTAAAGAAGAATTCTACACTCCAGATGTGCAAAGTTGTTAGAGAAGTGAGTGTGTGTGTGTGTGTGTGTGTGTGTGTGTGTGTGTGTGTGTGTGTGTGTGTGTGTGTGTGTGTGTTTGACTCAAAAAGGTGATTTCACAAAGAACTGATACAATCACTCCTTTAACCATCCGAGTGATTCTGTTTTTATTTTTTTCTTCTGCACTGTTGCTATTATGTGTTTGATTTGGCTGGTATAATTCATGTTGAGTAAATACAGTGGGAAAATACTTGTGTGTGTGTGTGTGTGTGTGTGTGTGTGTGTGTGTGTGTGTGTGTTTGTGTGGGTTTCAGGCTGCAAAGCGATAAAACGTAGATATTATAAAGTTGACTCTTTTCTATACCCACTGTATATTAACCATCTCCTGCCTAACAAAAGCAAATCAATTTATCAAAATCATACTCAGGGTTTCTCTAAGTTTATTAACATACCTAGATAAATAGCATCTGTGGATGAATTCATTACATACAGATTGATCTGCTTTGCTGGTTAATTGTGGTTGGGTGTAAATATATTAGCTTTATTCCCTGTTTGTTTGGCATCTGTTCACAAGCATGTACTGGATGTGTCCACATGCCTGTGTCTGAGTCATGGGAAATTCCTAAGAGACAGGCCATGAAGCTAATCAAGACAAATGGACATTGTCTGCAGTGCACATCTATAAAGTGTCCTGCCTGTGTATTATTAAAGAGTATTTTTCATTACTTCAATATACATATTTTCTTAAAATTAAGTCACTTTGCAAAACCTTAGTGCCCAACACAATAATGCTCTGATTGCAATTTCACAAATTCCTGACATCTCCAAGCCAGAACATGAAGCCCATCCTGAAAGAGATGGATTCCACTTCTAAGAAATTAGATGAAGTAAAGCACAAACCATACAATGCAGTGTAATGCAACCTTTTGTGGTAAAAATTCTGTTTTAATTAATTTTATATAGGGAAATGTAATCCTGTGATTTATATAAATTACTTCTTTTATACTGAATATGTGAATGTCAGTGATTCTACTTTACAACCAAAGAAGCCTTCATTTCATCATATTACACTGCCGTGCCAAAAAACACTGTGGCAGTGTCAATAAACTTATGTAATTTTATTTCAGTCCAGAGTACATTTATTTTTCACCAAGACCTTGTTTTGTGCATGAGAGAGAGCGAAACATTGCATCGTCTTCTTCAGCACATCCCAAACACTTTTACTGGGGTTAGGATCAGGACTCTTCATGAGTGCAAATGATTCCCCTTGTTTCCTGAACCACTCTTTGAATTTCTGAGCCCAGAAGTTATATCTGTGCCATCACAGAAAAAAAAATCCATCAAATAGATAATGTGGTCATTCAATGAATTTAAGCCATCAGGTGACTTTTCACACATAACATAGCTCAACCTGACCAACGGAAGCAATAGGATTATTGCTGTAGGTTTGTACAGTACTGATTATGCATGATGGGTGTAAACTCTTATTAGAGGGCTTTAATATTCTTTATTTGATTAAAAAAATACTGATAAAAGAAATACCAAACGGTCAAGTCTACATCAGCAGGAGCCCTGCAAGGTTCATTATTTAAACCCATAGATGGCATTTTAACCCATTTTCAATGCATGAAATGCAAATTTATATAAACATTATACTTTTTTCAATATAAAAACCACCAAAGTAATTAAATAATTAGTTTACAGCATTTAAGTGTGCAGTAAATCTTTAATTCCTAAATAAGTCATTTAAACTCTGACCAAAACCACTGCACAGGTTCAAGCTTTTCAACATATCTCCTGCAACTCATGAAGAGTTCGATCATGATTTATGAAGTATTACATTCCCCAGAACTGAAGTTAAGGAACTCAATTATGAAGTATATCTTCATTTCTGCAAAAAATTCTATATTCTAATGAGTGAATTCACTCAACCTTTTAATCAATGAAATCTACTTAACATAGGCTTTCCCAAATCCTGTTTTGATTAAAAAAAGTTCAAAGCTATCCATAATAAACTGAAAGCTACAGTTAGGAATCTTGGTATTTAAGATATTTAATATCTGCTACCCACTTTTCCTGAGCCCTGCAGGACATTATATTTGTTATATTCAATAACAATAAGGGCCACAGTAAACAAACATTAGGTCACTGTCTAGCCAGTGGTTTTTGGGTAGGCCTTATCTCATATTTTTACCTTGCCCTTATATTCAGTGGATCAACTGGGCCAAGGGTAAGGGAGGAATTTCTCTAACTAGGATGCTAGGTATAAAACAGGACTCAGATGTTGGGGATGAGTGGGAAGTTCACTACGTTTTTTCACTTTCCAAAATAAATCGGGAACTTCTCATCCCCCCACCCTATGTCCAGCCTGCATCCGTGATTAGAAGTTTTTAATTTAAATTAAAAAAACTGATGCTTGCATGTATTCATCCCTTTTGCTATTCACGCATTCGTTCATTTATTCATTCATTTGCCGAACCGTTTAATTCTAATAGGGTCGCAGGAGTCTGGAGCCCACAGAGTACACCTTGAACAGCTTGCCAGTCCATTCACACACACACACACACACACACACACACACACACACACACACACACACACACACACACAAAACCATTCACACTCACATATAGGGGCAATTTGGAACAGCCGATTAGCCTAATGTGCATATCATTGGGAAAATGGAGTCCCCAGAGGAAACTCACAGAAGCACGGGGATAACATGTGAACACAGAAATGACCTCAGCCGCGAAGCCAAGACCCCAGAACGTGAGGAGGATGTGCTAACCACTAGGTCTCCCTCCTTTGCTATGAAGACCCTAAGTTCTGGTGCTACGGATTACTTACAGAGGTCACAAAATTAGTTAAATCAAGTCCACCTGTATGTAATTTAAGTGTCATATGATTATACACACAACATATACACATGACCTAAACACCTGTTCTAAAAGGACCAGAGTCCACAACACCACTAATCAAGAGGCACGAAAAAGCAAGCAACACCACAAAGACCAAGGAGCTTTTCAAACAAAGCTATGGAAAAATAGAGTTCTAAGAAAAAATCCAAATCTTGAAAAATCCCAGAGTACCACTCAATGAAAAGAATATGGCACCACAACCAACTTGCATGGTGGAGGGTCACCAAAACTCATAGACTGAGCAAGGAGGAAATTTATCAGAGAGACAAAAAAGAAGCCACAGGCAAGCCTAAAAGAGCTGGAAAGCTCCTCAGCAGAGACTAGTGTATCTGTCCACACTCCACAGAGCTGGGCTTATGGAAGAGTGACCAGAAAAAAGCCATTGCTTACAGAAAAATTAAGAAAGCACATTTAGAGTTTGCCAAAATGCACGTGGGAGACTCCCCAAACATATGAAAGACATAATGGTATGTTTGGCGCAATCTCAACACCTCTCATTACTCCAATAACACCATCAGTGAAGCATGCTGGTGGCAGTATCGGGCTTTGGGGATGTTTCAGATTTAATGAAATGATGAATGGTGCTAAATACATGCAAATTCTTGAGGAAAGTAATTCTTGAAGGAGCTGGAGCAGTTTTGCTTTGAAGAATGGGCAAAATCCCAGTGGCTGGATGTGCCAAGATCATAGAGACATAAACTAAGAGACTTGCAATTGTAACTGCTGAAAGACGTGGCTCTACAAAATACTGCCTTTGGAGGCGAATAGTTGCACCTTCATGTTTTCTGCTTTGATGTACTTTTCCTTGTTTGCTTCACAATAACTAAACACACACACACACACACACACACACACACACACACACACATCAATTTTAATTAAGGTTGTAAGGCAACATAATAGGAAAAATGCCAAGATGCCATTCTTTATGTGATGAACCCATTGCAGTGATCTGAACACAGGGTGAAAGACCGCTCCAGTAGGTAATACCAAAGAGTATTTACAGCATGGGGTGCTCCTCCCCCTCACTACCTGGGATAAACCAGACCCCAGCCTGGAGAGAAAAGTCAGGTGCATAGAACAGCCCCAACTTAAAACTGCTTTTCCCTGACTCTAACCACTAGACTGGATCTGTCACCCTTTTAGTGAGGTCAATCAGAAGCCGAGATACTGTTATTTCACATGTTCAAATACCCGATGCTCTCAGACAGCTTTCAGATGTTTGCCAATCATCAATATTGATTATGATACCATCCAAGTAAGTAGCAGTGTATTATGTGAAAAAATAATTTTATCAGTGAGGCGTTGAAATATTGCAGGGGTCCCAAACAACCCAAACAGAAGTGTCACAAGTTGGTGTAACTAAAACGGAGTAGAAAAGGCTATTCTTTTCTCAGGATATGGCGGTTATGGGAATGTGTCAATACCCCTTTATTATGTCCAATTAGGACCCGGGTGAATTTGGCTGCATTTTTACTAACAGCACCCTTGCCATTTTGCTATTATCTCTTGTTGTAAAATCCACCAAATAAGCTAAGGCTTGATGTTCTTGTGCCTGTAGCAAGTTCTCCTGAGTTAGATGTCTGAAGGTGAGGAGCTTTCCTCTCAGGTCGAGAACATATTGAATTTCATTGTTACTCTTTATAGGATCATCCTCACAATTTCCTTGATGATGAATTGCATGTCAAGTGAATTCCAGCCATGTAATAATTCAAAGAGGAGGAGCTCCTTAACAAACTGCTGAGGGTCACTACGATGGGTTGGCAGAAGCAGGTGCTAGTTGCAGATGATGTTGGTGAAAGCTTGGATGAAGTTGGTGAGTGCACTGATTCCATGCTGGTTCCATGCATACCAAACCAAAACAATTAACTGGCAGCAAATTAGTACCATGTCGAGTTGAGAATCAGGGTTTCACTTTCTTGTTATGATGCGTGTTGCTCTTATCTGTTGTATTTTCACATTATTATTATTCTTTTTTTTATGCATTTTTTAAATGAAATACACGGAGATGACCTTTGTTAAGCCCCTCGCTGTGCTTTCTCTTTCTCTCTCTGTACTAACCAGGGCTTCCCGTACATGTCTTGTACGACAAAAGTCTTGTCACATGTGTGCCTAATACTGACAACAACGGAAAACTTCACTTTTGCCATGTTTCAGTGTTGGGGAAAAAATTTTCAGTTATTTGGTTGTTTTTCCTGGTGTGGACTGTTTCAGGTTTAATATTACTCGTTCATCCTTTAAACAAATCATCATCCGTGTTTTCCTGTCATCCATGTAATTAAAAATATTTAACTCTTTCAGCTGGAAGAGCAGGAACTTTGTCTTCCTCAGCCCAAAAATGAACGGCTCTAGACACAACCCCTTACTCTGTTCACATCTATTTATTTAGCTTCTTTTATTACTTCAATTTTAAAGTACGCGGCCAAAACTGTGGAGCATGTGCAGAGCACCGAGTCTAAATTCAGTCGGATTAAACGATTACGTGCAAAAAAAAGCTGACTTTGAGAAAATTAATTTAGTACAATTTCAGTCGGACTAACGTTTACATGTGTTTTAAAAGTGTTAGTCGGACTAACACAATAATTCCACTTTCTCTAACATGTAAACATTCTGTGTGTTTTGGATTCCTGTGTTTGACCTGCTTTGGCTCCTCAGTCCTGATTCCTGTTGTTCTTGCGTTATTGCCTGTTTGTGTATGATCTCTCCCTGCCTGTGAGTTCGCCCTGCCTTTAATGAACTGTCTGTCTAGTCATTTGACCTGTGCCTGTCTGACTGTGAGCTTGGACTGTGATTAAGGATACCTCTGCCTGGTTAGGTACCATAATAAACCTTCCTGTACAAGTTCTGCATCTTTGTATCCACCCATTACTTTAACCACACAGTGGCATTACAGTTGCAGTGAGTAAATACAGCTGGAAAATATTTTTGCGTCTTCGTTTCAGGCTGAAAAACAATAAAATTAAAGGAATGAATCTTCATCCTCACTGTAAATTCAATGGCTGATTCTACTAAGATCCATTTGGGATTGGTGTAGGGTCCAATCCCGTACGCATCTACTTAAAGTGGATTTTTCTGGAGGGTAGTCAACAAATGTTTGTTTGTTTGTTGTGTAATTGCCTTATTGTTGTGTAATTTGATAATAATAGATTGTTTACAAGGGCGGCATGGTGGCATAGTGGTTAGCATGTACACCTCACTGCAAGAAGGTCCTGGGTTTGAGTCCCGGGTTTGGTGAGGGTGTGGGTTGTGTGGGTTTCCCGGGTTTGGTGAGGGTGTGAGCTTCTGTGGGTTTCCTTTGGGTACTCCAGTTTAATCCAACAGTCCAAAGATATGCACATTGGGCTAATTCTTACTCACTCATTTGCCAAATTGCTTAATCCTAATAGGGTCGCAGGGAGGCTGGAGCTGACACTGAGTGATGCTCAGGGTACACCCTGAACAGTCGCCAGACCACTTCAGGGCCGATACACAAACACACACACACACACACAAATTCACACACCTAGAGGCAATTTGGAGAAGCCATTTTCCTAATGTACATGTCTTTGGACTGTGAGAGGAAATCTGAGTACCCACACAAGCATGGGGAGAACATGCACTGGCTGTTCCAAAGTGCCCCTTGGTGGGAGTGGGAGTGTCAATGGGTGGGTGTGTTGCCCTGTGATGGTCTGGTGAGCTGTTCAAGCTGTACCCCACCTTTTTCTAGTGTTGGACGATATGGGCTTCAGCCTCCCTGTGACCCTAATAGGAAGCAGTTCGGCAAATGGATGAATGAATGGATGTTTCCAGTGTTGCTTTAGGAAAATTCAGAATCCACACATAGAAACTTTAAAATTCTCTTTTGATGTAAACATGTTAGTGTAAACTCTAAAAAAACACAGTCTTAGGGAAAGAAAACACACATTCCCAAATCCCATTGGGGAAGCGGGGGGGGGGGGGGGGGGGCAGG
>JAOUQZ010000030.1:133632-143736 GCA_028564935.1 Neosilurus hyrtlii
GAGGGGCAACCTGCCACATGGGCAACTGCTTGTCCTCCTAATCACTCTGCTCTAGCTTTCACCCTGGAGAGGTCACTGAAATCATTACTAATTAAAAACGTCCCGAGTTGTGTTTCATAATATATTTTATAACCTGTGGTGGATTTTCAGTATATCTGAGGTTTAGTTCTTGGAAAATAAATAATAAACGTGAATGTGGTGCCCTTAGTTCATCTATTTGTGGTTTTATAGCTCTGCAGACTCGTTGTTAATGAAACGTCTCTGGAGAAAGATGCGTCACTCCTAGTTTAAAAGAATAATACAGTGAGCCGATGACTAGAGGGTGGCTGTTTCACTTTTTGACAGGTAGAGAGGAAAGTCAATTTGAGGCGATATATATATCACATGGCTCCCAATTTTCTCAGGCTGTAGCTACATGCACACCACTTGGGTGGGTGATCAGCATCAGAAAAAAAAATCCCTACATTATCAAAACAATTGTTTGAGAAGGTAATGGTAGCCATCGCAGCTACAGGTGGAATATGGGCATAGGAACAATATCACTTAACATCAAATATCATTACATAATGTTAAAATTATTTCCTGAGCATTATTTAAATATGTCCAATATTCTGAAGATATTTTAGGACTAATATTTACCTTTGCCACTTGGTGGGGGGGGAGGTCATGCATTCACCAGTGTTTGTTTTTCTGTTAGCAGGATTACACAAAAACCTCTGAACTGATTTTCATTTCGTTTAAACTATCCAAAGTTATAATAAACCATTTTTACCTGGTGGGGACATGTGCTCCGGCAGATTTTTAGTTCTATTTATTTATTTATTTATTTACGTAACACCAGAGATATCCAGTGTCAAACTCTGTCACCTTGTTATGAACAGTTGGCTCTGGAAGTTCTACTCCTCCATTATTAGCTATAACATGAAACGTCACAGGCTCATTCTTGTGGACAACAGAATATCATGGAGCTTGATTTGTTTTTGGACTGGATAGAATTATGACATCATAACTTGGGGAAAGAAAAAATCCAACTTTGCCATCAAGCATGGATAGAACTGAACGAAATTTGGAAACATTATACCAGGTCACAATGCCAAAAACTCTGCGGGGTCGGGTTTTTCACTTGCTGACTCTGCTTTAGATTCATGTACGAATCAATGACAGTCATGAAATTAGTGAGGTCAGAACAGTAGCGAAGTCCTCCTCATCAGTGACTTTCGATTTTCTGATCGATTCTGATGACCTGATTTTTAAACCAGGACCAGAATTACTGACATTAACAGCCATGTAGCCAGATACGGATGTGTCAGATATACCTCCAGTGTGTAGCTTACTGGAGCAAATCCTTGAAATTCCCACAGTCACCATTCAGACCAATGTCTGGTTTACTAACTCTTGGACTCACCCATGGATATGAACATGACACTGACAAAGATACTAGTAGTCCTGCTTATTATATATTCACACTTCTATTTGTTACAGTATAATTAGGGCTATTTTTCTACACTGGGCATTACAAGCAGGTGCACAGCCAAAGATAAGAACCAAGGAAAATTATAGGAACATGGACCAGACCTTTTGGCTCTGGCACAAGGTCAGACAAACTACTACACACGTAATGTATCTGCACAGTTATCTAAGGGTCTTAAAACACATTTTATACAATGCAAAGTGATGTCAAATTGATCCTGAGTCAAACAGTGGTATTAGGTACAAGAGCCTAGAACAAAATTACTTAAACAACTTACCCTTAGCAGCTGGACCAAAACTTGCAGGCAAGATTTTCAATTTTTTGTTAGTTTTTAAAGAATTTATTTTATCAAAATGTCATTTCAAATCCAATGAATGTCTGTGAAACAAGATTAAAAAAAAGTTTCCAAATACCCTTGTTTTCTCCCTCACTGAGGTTTAACCCTCATAAAATTACAAGCTCATAGAAGGGAGAGAAGTGAGGTTGTGATTTATGTTCTTAAAACCACAAGCTAGCAGGGAAAACACACTAAGCAGTTGTAACGCCATGAGCAAGAAAGCTGTTTAAAAGGATGCTGGAAATACACGTCACACACCACGGTCTTTGTTCATTAAACCACACTAACATGATGAAATACGCATTTACATTTCTAGTCATATAAAAAAGGTTACCCTATTTGCAAGTCTGCTCCGAACAGTGTGCTGCTTATTACAGTGTGTTTGTTGTGTTTTGTTTTAATCCTCAAAATGCATTTGGGAATTGAGATATTGCCATAGTGGCAGTATTTTGCAGTCAGTTTATTAAGTCTCTTCCTGGGTGGATTTCAACATGGCACTGTCAGGAGGAGATGGAGCACAAAAAAATAATAATAATAAAATAAAAAAAACCCAGGAAGGAAAGAGGGTAAAAAGGATGCATTCTTGCTCCCAGGAATCACCAAAGAAGCAGATGGGTTGTGGCAGACATGACCAAGCAGTGATGGATTATGCTCAGCTTTCTTCTTCAGTCATCTTCTCCATCATCATCCTCCTGAAAAGGGGGGACACCAACAGCACCACTGTTATAAAACATTCCACTAAAGTCATACTCAATTATATTTACACATGAACAAACTAAAACGACATCACTCAATTTCTAGGTCATCGAGGGACAGAAATCATTAAACATCTGTTCAAAAAGGGCAACCATGAGATGTGCGTTGCAAAATGATTAGTTTACGTATTCATCCTCTGACTACTCACTTTACTTTTCTGATGACGCTCAATAGCGACAAGCGACCTTTTGGTCCTTTTTGAGTCATGAATTTTAAAGCTGTTTACTTGAAATAGGCAGCCACCACCTAGTGGATGGACGACGAATTGCGCTCCATGGTGTTTGAGGAAAGTATGTATGATCATATGCACTGAAAGCTCGAGCAAACCAGATTTGGCCTGCAGGCCTGGAGTTTGACATCTGTGCTTATATTACCTCGCCATCATCCTCTTCTCCATCATCTTCTCCCTCTTCATCAATGTCTTCCAGCCCTTCCTCATCTTCATCCTCACCCTCTCCTTCTTCATCTTCCATATCTGGGACCTACAGGTAGGTGTAAACATTTTTGTCAGGAGTAACAATAATAATAATAATATGTACTGAGGAAGGAAAGTAACTCACCAGGTAATACTGCAGAGGATTGGGCCAAATGTCATCTTTTATGACCTCCCCTAATTCATCTGCTCCTGAATCAGAGTGATCAGTGAACCAAGTGAAAAAGCTCTCAGGCTCTTCATGTTGCCTCTTCTTGCCCGCTTTACTCGGAGTTTGACTGGAACGATTTGTGAGGTCCTGCAGAAGATTACAGAATATTTTTCCAATCACCCACAGGGTTTCTATAGGTATCAGCAAATATAACTTAGGGCCTTTTAATGCAATACACACCCCAGGATTATCTATGGATACTTTTTACACTATGAATTTATCATTTGAATTTCTGAACCACTTTTAGGCTTGCAGGGGGGCTGCTGGAATTTTTATTTCCTCATTTCTTTGCAACTTACAAAATTTAAGTTTTATTTCTCCAATTCCCAACCGACCACTGTAGCATTCAGTGGTACAGTGTTGCGCAATTAGTACCAACAGGTTCTGCATTTTTAATCACAACATCCAAATTGTCCATTTATTTTTAAACTAAACATTTTAAAAGAAAATGAAAGGATATCTTTCCAAACTCTCCTGTTACAGTGAAAAAAGGTATATTTTCATTATCAGGTGGTTTTTACTTACATCTTTAAAGTTGCAATTCGCAAAAATGTGCTCAGTAGTTGCCCTCTCGCAAGAGTGCAAAATCATGATAGGACGTATACACATCAGTTCCAATAAAGCAAAAAATAATGACAGTAACAGTATACAGATATTAAGCTAAGACATCAGATATAGACTAGAGAAATTCTAAACGAAATAAGATCAGGCACATCCACACAATACTAAATAACATTTGCATACCCCATACAGACGTCTGCTCGTTTACATCAACACCAGTACATTTAGTGTACAGCAGCTTCGCCGTAACTATTTATTTGACCTCACTGCCGCCACACTATTTACAGTGCAATGGCGCCCCCCTGTGTGAGGATTTAGGATTCATTTTTTATTGACCAAGAAGGTTGCAATAATAACAGTGCATTTTGATGTGTATTAACATACACCAGGTATGCAAGTTTATATTACATTTGAGTTTTATTCCTTTTTAATAAGTGTGGGAATAAAGTTTTATGCCATTTAATGCCCTTTATAAATACACACACAGTTGTACCTACTGCATCTCAATAAATTAGAATATCTTCCAAAATTTGATCGAAACTCTGTATATTTTATAGATTACTCAGACTAATTTATTTCAAGTGTTTATATCTTAATTTTAATGATAACTTACAGCTAACAAAAACCCAAAATCCAGTATCTCAGAAAATTATATTACTAAAGACCAACAACAAAAAGCATGTTAACACAAAAATGTTGGACAACTTAAAAGTAAGAACATGTATAAAAATCAATACTTGGTTGGGTCTCCCTTTGTATTAAATTATTGCAACAGTGCGGAGTGGCATGGAGGCAATCAGTCTGTGGCATGCTGAGGTGTTATGGAAGCCCAGGTTGCTCTGATAGCGACCTTCATCTCTTCTGCATTGTTGGGTCTAGTGTCTCGTATCTTCCTCCTCACCCCATAGATGTCACACCAGCAGATGTCATGGCTCCCCGAACCACCAATGACTAGGAAAACTTTACACTGGACCGTAAGCAACTTTGATTCTATATCTCTCCTCTTTTCCTCCAGACTCTGGGACCTTGATTTCCAAAAGAAATGCAAAATTTACCTTGATCTGAAAAAGGACTTTGGGTCACTGGGCAACAGATTCTGGTTCTTTTTGCCCATAGCCCAAGGAAGACCCCTCTTGCATTATTTCTGGTTCAAGAGTGGCTTAACCCAAGAAATGCAACAGTTAAAGCCCATGTCGTGGATACATCTCCACGTGGTGGCTCTTGAAGAATTGACAGCAGCAGTCCACTCCTTGTGAACCTCCCCCAAATTCTTGAATGGGTTTCGCTTCACAACCCTCACAAGGATGCGGGTATCTCTGTTACTTGTGCACCTTTTTCTATCTTTTCATAAATAATGTCCGCGGTCTTCTTCACGATTGTGTGGTCTACTGATCCAGACTGACAGGCCATTTAAAGGCCCAGGCAACCTTTGCAGGCGTTTTGAGTTAATCATCTGATTAGTGTGACACCACGAGTCTCCAACATTGAACTTTTTTGCAATGTTCTAATTTCCTGACATACTGTATACACACACATTATATACATACACAGAGTCATCGTTCTCACCTTTCCTGGTTTCCATTTGATCTCTGTTGACTTTGGAGTTGGGTCTCCACTTTCATTCAGATGGATTTCTTTGGACAGGACTTTGTTATCAAAATACATGTTGTCATCGAAGTGCTACAAAACAAAGGCAAAAATCTCAAAGATGTGAACAATGAACCAGCAGAGAGATAAACATCCAAAAATACCACAAATTTGTACTTTTAACTTACAAAATCTATTCTGTAGCCTGATTTGATGTCTTCAAATTCTGTTACTTCCACCCTGGTCAGATAGTGAAGTGCTTCTTCATCCTCCTCACCCAGGAGAGCAGAGACTAGGTGGACACACCGAACACATAAGGGATGTAACTTTTCCTTTAGTTCCGTTTGCTCAAGCAAAAACATAAAAGCCCCAGGGTGCACATCGCCCCGTGCCCAATACCTGAGCACTGGGTGCACAATGCATTTTAATTTTCTAGTAATTACATGAACACACACACACACTTGCTCTAATAGTATTATTAGTTTTAGATCTACTGACACTCATGTTTCACCAGAATAAACTATAGGAGCCCAGATATATCTTGAACAGCAGTACTCTGTGTCTATCTGCACACAAAAAAAATTTTTTGCTTTGCTTAAAAATGAGTACGCTGGTGAAAATAGGTAACAAAACATCGGCGCGAAACGGCAGGCAACAAATCAGTAATCCAGCGATTTACGGTCGAGTTGGATTTACATAACTCAGCATCATTGTGTTCTCCTGCGTGCTTACCTTGTGGGTGATTCACGAATGTAGTGACCCAGAAGTTGGGTATTTTGGCAATGAGCTCTGACCTCTTCTGGAAGAACGGTTGGCGAAGCTTGTTGTACTTTTGCTCAACTTTGAGTATTTCCTCGCTGGCCTGTTCATTCAGTCTGCGATGGAGAAACACACACAGTTATGACTTCCCTCCGAGGGTGAGACACAACACACATAAAACACTCTTATTGTTTCAGTGTAAAAATACACCGACCTGTCAATTTCATTCTGAACTTCATCAATGTGCTCGATAGCTTCCTGTTGCTCTTTTTCTGAAGATAAAGAACAGGGTGATGATCAGGGCAAAAATATAATCAGCAGACTTTTCTAGAATCAGAGAAAAATCTCCAATCCAACCTAATATGTCTGGGGGAGACATTAAAAAAATCTAATCTGAGTTTCATTGTTAATGCAACAGCTGATAATTAAGATCTTTTATTAAAAATAAATTCCAACAAGGCAAAAGGATTCAATGGAGAATAAACAGCTCTGCACTGGAGATTTAATGAAACGCGTCCAGGAGAGAGACGGGAGGTTAAAGCTGAATCTGATGGATGTGATTCATCTCCGTTTCTTTTCGATCAGAAAACAGAAGCCGCTTCCTGGTGCTCGGGCCGCGTGGTTTAAATGCGCGCGCACACACACACACATACACACACACACACGCCTTTAACTGCCTGCTTCCCCTCTCGTGCATCAACACACGGTTAACAAACAGCTCAGCTCCGCTGCGGTCCGGTCCGCTCCCACGGCGTGTGTGGCTGCTCGGGGCGGGAGGTTTCAGTGGAGCTGTGAGCGCTACCCGGAGCGCGGATCCGGGAGCAGGGAGCCGCTGTGTACATAATGGCGGAGGTCGCTACCTACAACAATAAACTAGCATATTAGCTCAAAGTATTTAACCAGAAAACACTCTTCATCATTAAAATACACCTGCTCCGCGGAGGGAGTTCCTTCAGAGTGCACACACGGTCTACCTCCTGATAAACAGATGAATAAAACTTCGGTTTTTATCGGAACAGATGATAAATCCGTCGTTGTAGCAGCGGTGTTAGCATGTAGCGGCTATCCAACATGGCCTCCACTGCTTCAGGAGCGCTCACCCCATCCAGCGCGGACACCGAGCGCAGCCAACCCACACACAACCCCGCGCGCCTCTCAGCCCGGCACACAAACACCACGGATACCCTCCGGCTGCGGGTTCGGCCAACAGCCGCGTAAACACGCCGAACATGCAGAGGAAGGAAGGAAGGAAAGTGAAAATGGCGATGCTCACGAGGCCCCCGCCGCTTACCAGAGGTCTCATCCGCTCCGTCGTGGTTCGAGTTCTGCTCCTTCTTGCTGACTTTAGCTGCTGGGGCAGACATGTTTTCACCGCGTAGTAACAAAAAGAACTTCTCCCGCTGAAAATTACCGACTGTTTTCCGGACTTGGTAAAGGCAGAGCAGCTTTCTTTGCACGGAAATGTGTCGCGCTCCTCAACTTACTACGAGGAAACGCAAATACACGCGCACGCGCGCTCTCAGCTCCACTAGTCAACTACACTCACGCACGCGGCTCTCCTTCGGAGTCAGCGCGCCCTCGTGCGCACACTCTCGCCGAGGGGGGCGGGGGTGGGGTACCGAGAAATCAGCCCTCGCGCTCTTCTCACAGCGATCTGATTGGATGCGAAGCTCGATGAAACGCCCCACACGTGACCACAGATCTCAAAAGAACCTAGACTGGACAATCAACGGCCGTTGACGGAGAAGCCTGGCCACCATATTTTGAATCGCAGATTGTCACGTGACCGTATTCGCCGACATGTAAACAGCCGAAAGCACTCAGTGCTCGCTATCAGTCTCGATATAGTGAGGTCGCCATTTTGTAGTGATGTCCGAATGTATAGTGAGAATGTCTATGTATCCCATAATGCTTTGTGAAAAGTAGCGTACAACTGATGATCACTAAATAAGTAATGAACAGTAGTGTGTGGTGAAGATTATACACCAGCACTTTGGTCTAAAAGGCTCCTAAAAATTAAAACTAAAAAATTACTTCTCTATAATTTTTTGGTGAAAATGTATTAAATGCTATTGTAGGCAACGAAAACCAAAACAATATCATTCCGACAAGTATACTGAGGTAAAAGTATAAATAATAAACAAAACACTGAAAATAACAAATTTTCAGGAAAATCGAAATCAAAAAGATTATTTTTTTACTTTTGCACATCATGAATGACCCTCAGACCAGCAACCCTCAGACCAGCCACCCCGCAACCCTACATTTTTAAGCGTTTTCTGTGGATTAAGATGAATAAATGAATGAATTTGTTTTGCTTTAAGTAAAGACATCATTTTATAAATGTCACTTAAAACCAATATCTTTCAGTAAGAATGAAAAATGAAAAAGGTTAGCGCCTGTGCTCAGAGCCCTGTGTTTCCATTTTATTCGAGTAAATTCAGGAGTAATGTGGTGATGTTGGGAGTAACTTCCGGATTATTCGGTGCTAAGAAAGCCGAGTATCTTTCCCACAAGGTGTCTCAACCCTGCTCCGAACAGGTTATATCTGTTAACTCAGCGTTATCTTTATAAGCTCCGCCCGTTTTCCTACATTGTCCAATAGATATTGTTCTGTAAGAAAAAAGGCCAAACATCTATATTTCTGGAGCACGTTTGTAAGAGTGTCACCCTGCAGGGCGAGGAGATTTAAACAGCTTTAACATTCATTCATCATTTTCTGAAGCGCTTAATCCTAATTAGGGTCGCGGGGAGGCTTGTGCCCATCTCAGCCGACTCTGGGGGAGGGCAGAGTACACCCTGAACGGCTCGCCAGGCCATCGCAGGGCAGAAACACATTGACGGCTATGCGGCCTCCTCTTTACGAAAGTCGGCAGTGGTTCTATTAAACTCCTCTCACCACAGACAGTGAGAGACGTGGACGGCCTTTGATAACACAGTTGCTTAAAAAACATATTTCTCAAATCTAACAAATGAAAATAAAAATTATCCAAGGTACTTATTTAATATTGTTGCAGAATTGACCAGGAATAAGAATATAAATTAAACATGCAGACCATCAACTTATAACAGTGACAACTTTTATGAAATGTTTAATGTTGAAAATATCAGCAAAAAAGTAATTCTCTAAACTTTAAGTTAGAAATGTCAGTAACTACCTCGGTAAATAACAATATACTGCTCTTTATCTATCCCCACAGAGCTGTACTTTATCTATCCCCACAAAGCTGTACTTTATCTATCCCCACAGAGCTGTACTTTATCTATCCCCAGAGCTGTACTTTATTTACCCCCACAGAGCTGTACTTTATCTACCCCCACAAAGCTGTACTTTATCTATCCCCACAGAGCTGTACTTTATCTACCCCCACAGAGCTGTACTTTATCTATCCCCAGAGCTGTACTTTATCTATCCCCAGAGCTGTACTTTATTTACCCCCACAGAGATGTACTTTATCTATCCCCACAGTGCTGTACTTTATCTATCCCCACAGAGCTGTACTTTATCTACCCCCACAGAGCTGAACTTTATCTATCCCCACAGAGCTGTACTTTATCTACCCCCACAGAGCTGTACTTTATCTATCCCCACAAAGCTGTACTTTATCTATCTCCACAGAGCTGTACTTTATTCACCCCCACAGAGCTGTACTTTATCAATCCCCACAGAGCTGTACTTTATCTACCCCCACAGAGCTGTGCTTTATCTATCCCCACAGAGCTGTACTTTATCTACCCCCACAGAGCTGTACTTTATCTATCCCCACCGAGCTGTACTTTATCTATTTCCAGAGGGATGTACTTTATCTATCCCCACAGAGCTGTACTTTATCTACCCCCACAGAGCTGTACTTTGTCTATCCACACAGAGCTGTACTTTATTTACCCCCACAGAGCTGTACTTTATCTATTCCCACAGTGCTGTACTTTATCTACCCCCACAGTGCTGTACTTTATCTATCCCCACAGAGCTGTACTTTTTCAACCCC
>JAOUQZ010000030.1:153022-165725 GCA_028564935.1 Neosilurus hyrtlii
AGTAGAGCTAAATATATGTTTATATATATATATATATATATATATATATATATATATATATAAATATATATATATATATATTAATATAAACAGTGTGGCAAAAAAGTATTTAGTCAGCCACCAATTGTGCAAGTTCTCCCACATAAAAGATGAGAGAGGTCTCCCATTTTCATCATAGGTACATTTCAACTATGACAGACAAAATGAGGAAAAAAAAAATCCAGAAAATCACATTGTCGGATTTTTAAAGAATTTATTTGCAAATTATAGTGGAAAATAAGTATTTGGTCAATAAAAAAGTTAATCTCAATACTTTGTTATATATCCTTTGTTGGCAATGAAAGAGGTCAAAAGTTTTATGTAAGTCTTCACAAGGTTTTCACACACTGTTACTGGTGTTTTGGCCCGTTCCTCCATGCAGATCTCCTTTAGAGCAGTGATATTTTGGGGCTGCTGCTGGACAACACGGACTTTCAACTTCCTCCAAAGATTTTCTATGGGGTTGAGATCTGGAGACTGGCTAGGCCACTCCATGACCCTGAAATGCTTCTTTTGAAGCCACTCCTTCATTGCCTGGGCGGTGTGTTTGGGATCATCGTCATGCTGAAAGACCCAGCCACATTTCATCTTCAGTGGTAAGTACTTGCCAAATCCTGGTCCCAGGAAGAACAATCAGTAACCTGGCAATTGTGTCATGGGCACCTAAGACTAACTGATGCTTGTGGTAGATCTGCTCTGATCCCTGGTGAGTTCCTATAGCATAAATTATATATTCTATATACTAGAATCTGTTTAAACTCATTCAGCAGACAAGTGTGGTATAATCTGCATATCTGAACCACAGAGATGCACATTTCAGCATCATTAAACACATTTATGTACTAAATTATTTCACTTTACAGTGATGTAATTTTCAATAATCATATTAGGATTGGGAATCAAAGGTAGGGAAACATTCATCTTAATCTTTATCTTCATCTTCCGCTTAATCCAGTGTCGGGTTGCGAGGGCAACAGCCTAAGCAGTGAGGTCCAGACCTACCTCTCCCAAGCCATTTCTTTCAGCTCTCAACTCAACTGGCTCCTCTCAACACGGAGGAGCAGTGGTTCTACTCAAAGCTCCACTCGAATAACAGAACTCCTCATCCTAGAGCCCCACCACACTGTGAATGGAAGCTCTTATCTGCCACTCAACTGGCTCCTCTCAACGTGGAGGAGCAGTGGTTCTAATCAAAGCTCCTTTTGGATAACAGAACTCCTCACCCTAGAGCCACGCCAACCTCTGAATGGAAGCTCTTATTTGCCACTTGTAGTCGGGATCTTGTTCTTTCAGTCAGTTCCCAAAGCTTGTGACCATAGGCAGATGAGCTGGATGGCAACTGAAGGTGGGGAAACGTTTTCTTTAAATAATTAATTCAATTTGTTTAGGCATTACTTCAATAAATATTCAAAGCATAGAAGCACAGAATTTACTGGTATAAAGTTTAAACATAGTTTAACATGAACAATGTTCTTCATCTGTGTTGTTGATTGGACATGCTGTGTTTTTGTTTAAAACTTCACACTAATTCCATAAAAAAAAACAAACACAAAAATGTTGTTATAATGCTTTCAGAGTTTAATGCTTCATTTTAATGTGTACCATACTTATTTTAAAAGTAGAAATTATTATTAATTACACCATTTATCATGTAACTGAGTACTTCTGAGCCTGACAATACACTCCTCGCTGTACTGACATCGACTTTGCCCCATTTCGTATCTGTTCCATTATAGTGTAATCATTATAGCGCTTTGTTTATTTCACCATTAAAACTTGACTGAACGTGAATAAAAATTAATTCTTTGATGGATCTGCAACCCGTCCCATAAAGATGAGGCAGTCAGTGCGGTGTTCATAGATGAAAAAAAGAAAGGGCCGGTCCACAATGAAGCGTGTCTGTGTTGACAGAGGCATGAAACCCACATGGGTCAGTGCTGCTGCTTCAGTGCCCTCCTCATTTACTGTGATGGCACTTTGGTGCTTGAACTGAAAGAAACACAAAAACAAAAAACAAGACAACAAATGGGCATTATTACAGTCAAACAGGTAGACCAATAGAGATATACAATCCACTAAGAGTTTCTTTTTAGCACAAAATCTTGACTTACCCAGTTGACAGACACCTTCTCAGAAGTCAGAGGAGAGAAGTCCCCCTGTTCTGTGAAGAGGTCACTTAGACCCAACTGCTTCAAGTGGTTGATCAGGTCATAGCTCTGCTCGAGCTTAAATCGTGGGAACACCACCTCCCGCGTTCTAACAGAAATCCCATGGCAAAATTCTTATAGAATTGTTTGAAAATCTTTCAGAAATGTTTGTAAGATAAACTTTAACTTGTGGTAAAACACACAAATATTTTAACTCTGATTTTAATTTTAGGATTTACCTGAGTGAAGAATGTAAGATTTTTGAAGGCTTTCACTTTAAAACACCAAGATTTTTATTTTCATTCAGATTCTCATATGTGAAACTGGTGAAAGTGCCACTGATCTCCTACCTGTTGGTCATACTGTTGAGCCATTTGTTAATGACAGTAGGTGAGACTTCTTGTTCAAGGATTTTCATACTGGAGAGTTTCTGTGGCACAGCGATGAGCATGCTTATGTCGCCTTTGTAGGGCAGCTGTAGGACATCACAGTTCAGCTCGTGGTCAGCTGCAGCCAGGTAATTACCCTTATTCTGCATCATGGGCACACGAACCTGGTGCTTCTCATTCACACGGAAGTTACGATAATGGGTGAGCTCTTCCGGAAACTTCTGCTCCCATGTTCCTGTATGTTTAACCCAAGGCAAGATGAGAACTGCACCAATTTCTTCCATTGTGGTTTAAATGCAAGACTTGGGTGTTTCAACTTACTATCAACAATTTAAACAACCGTAATCATGGAAACATTTGTTTACTCATACAAGCTATTTAAGTTACATCATGTTGTACTGAAGTGTTTGATAAACATGCCATCTAGTGAATCTGTGCTCTCTGATCCGCAGAAGCTGTATGAGGTGGATCATCTCATTTCATCTCAGGCAAAAGGGTCCATCAATATTTGCCTACTACTGGTGCTTATGACAAGACTAACGTCAACAAGGCAGATGTTTTAGTGCCGTTGCCCTCATACCATTTAATGCATTTCCTGAAAATTTTTTATGTTTTATCTCTCCTTATTTTAAAGATAGGCAGCACGATGGTGTAGTGGTTAGCATATTTGACTCACAGCAAGCAGGTCCTGAGTTTGCGTTCCAGGCTCTGGTATTTCTGTGTAATGTTTGCATGTTCTCGCTGTGCTTGCATGGGTTTCCATAGGGTAATCCGTTTTCCTCCCACAGTCCAAAGACATGCACAGTAGGCTAATTGGCTGTTCCAAATTTCCTCTAGGCGTGAGTGTGTGTGAATGGTTGTGACTGTGTTGCCCTGTGATGGTCTGGTGAGGTGTTCTGGGTGTGCCCTGTCCTTGCCCAGAGTCAGCTAAGATATGCGCCACCCTCCCAGCGACCCTGATATGATTAAGCGGTTCGGTAAATGAGTGAGAATTATTGAAATATTGAGACACATTGAAATATAACTTTTATCCCAAAACACTTATCATTTTTTTTCCTACTGGTATTTTATCAAGTGTACAAGGTGTTAGAAAGACAGTATATAATGTATTGTTATTATTGTTATTAGTTCTGCTGGCCCTGCGATGGCTTGGAGAGCTGTCCAGGGTGTACTCTGCCCTCGCCCAGAGTTGGCTGAGATGGGCGCCAGCCTCCCCGCAACCCTAATTAGAATTAAGCGGTTCAGAAAATGAATGAATGAATTATTTCTGCTTCTAAGGACTGTGGTGCTTACCTTTAAAGTACAGGTAGTTTAGAAGCATCACCACCATGTTTGGGTCAACACTTTTAAGTGGTTCCTTAATCAAACCTTTAGTAATCTTTTGAATGCGCTGATTAGCTTTCACAAGGAATGCGGGGTTCCGAAAGTCCACAGATTGAGGTTCAGCAAAATAGTATGTCTTTGCCTGACTTCGGAAGCCTTCTGTCATGACCACAGAGTGCTTGATGTAAAAGTCATTGACAGATCGCAAAGTGTAGCCAAAGTTCCGCCTGAAGAGTCGGTGTGTTAGTTTGCAGAAAAGCTTGTGCACCGTGGAATCATTATAGTGAATGCTTGCATTAACAAATTCCGAAAAACCTAATGTTTGGTAGAGTTGCTTGTGTGTGGACGAACCAACAGCAAGTGCAATCATTCCCATGGTAATGGAGATTCCAGCAGGTGCCAGTAGGACATTATCTGTTTGGTTCACTTGGTTGCGGAGATTTCGATAGAGCCGAAGTCCAAAAAAGGCATTGACAATATTAATGCGCTGCAGCCGTGTTCGGCCATGAAAGAGCCTCAAGAGATGCGCTCGGCGCACTTTAGGGTCAGACAGCTCTGAAACAGAGTCAAGAGCTGGCTCAGGTGTCGTGATTTCATCTATTGTATCACCTTCAGTGTAATCATCATCTCCTTCGGCCAATATTTTATCAAAATCAATGTAATCCTCATCTTCCAAGCCTTCCAGTGGCAAATCTTTGGTGACTGTGTTGTCCTGATGGAAGTCTGGAGACTCCATCTGTAGGTTGTTGTTACTAACCCGGGGAAGCGTCTCTGGATTAATACCCTTTGCATTGTTTTTCTCATTGAAGCTGAAGTGTGAACTGAGGTCCTTCACTCCACCCAAAACTGGAACATTTAGGGAAAAGGTTGTTGATATGACTAAAAGAAT
The DNA here is from genome assembly GCA_028564935.1 of Neosilurus hyrtlii. Taxonomy (NCBI): domain Eukaryota; kingdom Metazoa; phylum Chordata; class Actinopteri; order Siluriformes; family Plotosidae; genus Neosilurus; species Neosilurus hyrtlii. The sequence goes on from JAOUQZ010000030.1 coordinate 157,810, forward strand.
CCACATCCTTTGGAACATTTTGCTGAATTGCCAAAGAAAATAAAGGCATTTTTACTCATCCCCCTAAGTAAAGCATATCATGCAATAATCATAAAACACACATTTCTGTAAATGTTCGTGAATTTTTTTAAACTTACATTCTCTCTCTGTTGCTCAGATGCACTGGTTTGTATTCTATTTGTTCGTGGCTGAATGCTCCTGCTGGACTTTGAAGCAGGTTTACAGTGATTAAACAGTGTCCAGGTCAAAGGGTAATTTTATCCTGATCCCAGTTTTAACTCTTAAAGCTGTTTCTAACTGAGTCAGTACAGTTAACTCACATTTAATTTTATTTTATTACTCCCATGATTACTAAAAATGGTGACAGAATCTCTTCATAAATTTGGATATTTTTTTAATGCCAAAGGTTATTAAAATGTCTTATATGATTGTTATATGATACACTTTTCAAATGTATACCCTGCTTCTATACATTCCAGCATCATCTTTAAGTCCCATTTTAAGGTGTTCTGCTATATCCCACCCCTAAACAGAGCAAAAATTACAAAACACTTAAGAATAAGCATTATATATTGACACAAATATTAAGGATAGGTCTAACCCACCAGGGCAAAACAAAAGCAAACCAAACAAGAAGAGATAAAACAAGAGACAAACCAGCAGTCCCACTGGGGTGTGGAAGCAACAGGCCTGGAGAGCAACATTCCATGTCCACTGCTGGGCTTGTGATTGGCATAAAAAAAAGAACATCCCTCCTATCCATGGAGAGGGAATACTATACATGTTAAAGCATTGTAGCGACAACGGCCCTTATACTAAAATAAAATTTATATTTGCTAAAACAGAAGGACCAGAAATGAAGTTGCTTACACACCAGCCAGCTTACCTGAATTACAAGCAAAGCCTCCTTTATCATGACTGTACATAAACGCACATGCAGAAACTGGTTCTCAGCTTAAATATATTGCTGCAAAAGTTGCCCCATAATTAAAGTGACCATGAAGTAGCAAATTCAGCACATGACCAAATAAGGACACAAAAATGAAAGGACAAAAATGTAAAACTGTCACCAGTGCAACACATTACAAAACAGTTGGGAGTGGGCCATGTTTCCCACCATGCTACATCACCTTTCCTTTTATCATCTCTATGTGTTTGGGAATGAAAGACACTAAATGTTTCAAAGTATTGAAAGTTAAATGTTTCCTTTTCTTGTGTGACAGTCTGGGTCTCCAGTATAATATTTGCAGATATCTTCAGTGGGAGGAAGGTCTGGACTGATGGCAGGCCCGTCTTGTCCCCACACTCTAACTATGAAGTCACACTGTTGTCATTCATTTAGTCATTTTCTAAGCTGCTTAATCCTAAATAGGGTCATGGGGAGGCTGGTGCCCATCTCAGCCTACTCTGGGCAAGGGCGGGGTACACCCTGGACAGCTCGCCAGGCCATCGTAGGGCGAACACTCACACAACCATTCACACTCACACTCACACCTAGGGGTGATTTGGAACAGTCAATTAGCCTAATGTGCACGTGTATGTTTTTGGACTGTGGGAAAATGGAGTACCCAGAGGAAACCCACACAGGCATGGTGAGAACATGCAAACTCCAAACAGAAACGCCCAAGCTGGGAATCAAACCCAGGCCTTCTTGCTGTGAGGCCGATGTTCACACCACTACACCACCGTACCACCGCCACATTGTTGTAACACCTGCAAAATGCAACTGGAGGTTTTTTGTTTTGATGTAAATATAATAAACAAACAATCAATCAATAAATAAAATAAAATGAACTTGGTTCTGTCTAATGCCATAGTGTTTTTATTTACTTTTTTACAGTGTCTCAATTTTTTTAAATGGGGGTCATAAATAATTTGGATTATTAACCCAGGGTCTTAACCCCTGAGCTACCACTGTGTATTTAAATTAAAATGAATTAATATCCATTTGCTCTGTAAAGCAGCTTTGCATCAATGTCAATTGTAAAAAAAAATTGACAAATAAATTAGAATTTAACTGAATTGAACACATGCCCTTAGGGACTACAAGCCCACAGTCAAACCTGTTGCTGTGATGCTTCTTTCCCGGACACCACAGACCTTCTATGCATGTTTTGAGGCAACCCATGCAAAGCTTCTAGATCAGACAAAATACCTGCCAGCATGCTCAGAGAATACGCTGACCAACTGACAATTTGGTTTTCAACACATATCTGAACACAGTAGTGGTCCTTTCCTGCCTTAAAATCAGCAGAATCATTCCAGTGCCCGTGGTGTCAACTGTGTTTTGCCTCCATGATGATTAGCCTGCAGCACAAACACTCATCACCAATAAATACTTTGAAAGGCTGATACTGAAGCTTGTGGGGACCAAACCCATGGAACAACTAGACCTACAACAGTTTGCATACCTGTCCAGATGAACAACAGATGATGCCATCTCAATTGCCATCCACCTCACAGTCTTTCATCTGGGCAAAGGAAACGGTTGTGTCAGAATGCTGTTCAGAGACTTCAGCTCAGCAATCAATACAAGCATCCTGTAGAGACTGGAAGGAAAGACCTCCCTATGTAACTGGACTTCCTCATTGACAGGCCCCAATCCCTCAGGATGGGCAATAACACCTCCAGGTTAATCAGACATCAGGGTTGAATGCTCCACCTATCACTGATCTCCCTGTTGACAAATGACTGTGCCGCCAAACACAATATAAACCATATCATGTTTGCTAATAACACAACAGTGGTGGAACTCAGCAATAACAACAAATCTACTTGCAGAAAGTTGAGACAGCTGGTGAACCGGTGACCAGGGGATGTTTCATCAGCCCACAGGTTCCGCAGCTTAAATAAGTTGGACACCCTACTCAGCTCAGTTGGGTTAGGGTTAGGGCTGTCAGACCAATGGGCTGTAGCAATATTGGGTTTCTGTTCTCTATGTTTCAGAAAGTTAAAACGACAAACGAGATGGTTGCTGACCTCAGAAGACACCTGTCACCCACACTCCACTCCATGTCAATAGCTCTGCTGTTCACAAAGATAGTATTTTTACATTATTTAAAAAAAAAATCTAGGTCCAACTAAAACTGCTTCTTTTAAATACATGAATCGACTTTTTTAAAGTCAGACGGACTAACACTGCCATACAATTTGTTCTGCAGTTGAACTATACCATGCACTTCTGTCTGCGAATTTTGACCTGGAAGAAGTAGCAGAATCGTGAGGTCGCGTCAGGATTTAGATCTTGCCTGTCTGCTATATGTTCTCTCATCCTGTGTGTTTGTTTGATTACAGCCTCCGCCCTGACGATCCCGCGTGATCCCTATTTCCTTCCGAGGATAAAAGGCCCGCAGTGTTTTGATCCTGTGCAAGATCATCTTGTGCCGTCATTGAGAAAGCAGCTCTGTTTCACAGTTCACCCTATGATCTAGCTGACCGTTCATAGCGGCTCATGCTCCATGTTTCTCCGATTATTTCATAAACATTCCTGGTTACTCCTACCACGTCGTGTCTGTCCTGCTTTTGGGTCTATCTATTATTGGCCCTGCGTAACAGTACAATCTGGCCAGACATGGACCCAGCGGACAAAGATCTGGTCTGGTCGGTTTCAACAAGATGTGTGGGCACAGGTGAATAAGCTGAGCGCGCAGCTGCACCGCATTACCACAAACTTGGAACAACTAGTTTCACTTCCACCCACCGTGCCGGCGTTCCCACCGCCAGCCGCCACCCTGCCTCCTGCAGCCCCCCCGCCTCAACCCGTTTGCCTAGCTCTGCCCGAGAAGTAAGCTGGAGAAACCGGGAAGTGCCGCTCCTTTTTAGTCCAGTGCGAGCTACACTTCCAGAACGACCCAGCTGCCTTCTCCTCTGAACAAGCCCAAATGGTTTTTATGATCTCCCATCTCTCTGGAAGAGCAGCGGCATGGGCCACGGCCGAATGGGCTCGAGGCGCAGCTTTATGCCAAAACTATCAACTGTTTAAACAATCACTCACCCACTTCTTTGATCTCTCCTCCCCAGCTCAGGAAGCATCCAGGGCCCTGCTTGGGCTACGGCAAGGGTCATTGACTATGCCATAGAGCTTCGCACGCTGGCAGCTGATAGTGGCTGGAATTCCCCGGCCATCAAGGATGCCTTCATCTGCGGGTTGAACAAAGACATCAAGGACCTCCTCGCGCCACACGAAACTCCGGCAGAGTTCGAGAATCTGGTCGACCTGGCGATTCGGATCGATAATTAGCTCCAGGAGAGGAGAGTCGGAACGCCGCCAAGCTGCCAGGGGGACTTCCGCGTGCCGGGAATTTAGTCGCAGATGTCTGCCTTCTTCGCCGCCTAGCACGGAGCAAGCACCCCCTTCCGTTTGGGAGGAGCCAATGCAGCTGGGACGCGTTAAATTAAACCCGGAAGAGTGCCAACGCAGCCAGAGGGAGAGAGCATGCTTCTACTGTGGACTAGCCGGCCATCTAGCTGAATCCTGTCCAGCCAATGGACCAGGTTCGCGGGGATCTAGGAGTGCCCGGGTAAGCCAAAACATATTCACACTTTTTACCCCTAGCTCACTTACCACCGTGACTCTGCTAATTAAGGGTAAAGCTCTTCATATGCAGGCTTTTATTGACTCAGGGGCCGATGAGAACCTAATGGACTGCACCTTGGCCAGAAGATTAGGTATCAGGGAGGTACCACTCACTCAGCCAGTCTCCGCCCAAGCTTTGAACAATAAGCTGTTGAGCCGGGTCACCCACAAGACGGAGAACCTTCTCATGACCATTGGTGAAAACCACACCAAGCCCATCTCTTTCCACCTCCTAAGCTACACTCATCATCCCCTGGTACTGGGGTTTCCGTGGCTCAGGGCCCACAACCCTAATAAAATTTGGGAGACGGGGGTGATTAGGAGCTGGGGCCCCGCCTGTAAATCATTGTGTCGCCACTCTCCCCCTTCGGATCACAGTTCCCCTGAGGGGAGGGCTAGCCCGTCACGGAAACAGGGCCATAGGTATTTCCCCGACCTATCAAGGGTACTTTCATGTTACCATGAACTGAGGGAGGTATTCAGCAAGTCCATGGGACTGCGCGATAGACCTCCTGCCTGGAGCACCCATTCCCAAGGCCTGTCGGGCCCCAAGAGGAATGCCATGGATGAATACATTGACGCCTCACTGCGTGCCGGCATCATCCGTCTGTCCTAATCACCGGCAGGAGCCAGGTTCTTTTTTGTGGAGAAAAAGGATTTCTCGCTTTGGCCATGCATTGACTACCACGTCGTGTCTGTCCTGCTTTTGGGTCTATCTGTTATTGGTCCTGTGTAACAAGAATAGGCAACATAAATGTGTGTACAGTGTAGTTATGTGAGGACAACACTGTGGGGGTGAATAGAGCATAACACTAAGGGGTAGATAAAGTGTCTATAGATATTTCTATAGAAAAAAACAAAAAGACTATACATTGTATTTGCCATAGAAATCTATAGAATTCTACAGATATTTCTATAGAAAAAAATTTTTTTTAAACAGAAAGTATATAGTTTGTATTTATTTATTTATTTATTTTTACTAAGGCTGGGCGGGTAAATAAAGTACAACACTGTGGGATAAATAAAGAACAACACTGGAAGGGTAAATAAAGCACAACACCCTGAGGATAAATAAGGTAACACTGTGGGGGCAAATGAAGTACAACACCATGGAGATAAATACAGTAAAACACGATAGGGTAAATGAAGTACTACACCATTGGGGTACATAAATTACAACTCCGTGGGGTAAATAAAGTACCACACCATGAGGGTAACTAAAGTACAACACCATTGCAGTAAATAAAGTATAACACTGGGGGGTCAATAAAGTACAACACCATAGGGTAAATAAAGTACTACACTGACGAGGTATATAAATTACAACTCTGTGGGGTAAATAAGGTACAACACCGTAAGGGTAAATAAAGTACAGCACCATGGGGGCAAATAAAGTAGAACACCATGGGGATAAATAAAGTACAACACCGTGAGGGCCTGGTGGTAAGGTGCTGGATTACGGATCCCAAGGTCGGGGGTTCAATCCCCACTATCAACGGGTTCTCACTGCTGTCCCCCCAGTGCAGCTAACTGGGTTATCAAAGGCCGGCCATGTCTTTCACTGTTTATGGTCAAATATTAGTTTTTATATTAAATGGTGTGATTGTCTTAAGTTAAATATCATAGGTATTCCGGTCTAATTAATTTATTTTTGGGTGGCACGGTGGCGTAGTGGTTAGCACACCTATTCTGGCCAATGTCCCCCGACAGGAATGTTTGGTGTATTTGGATTATGAGCTGGTCGATGGGAATCCTTCCAGTCTGCACTAGACTTCTTGAGGCTAGTGCTAGGAAAGATTGCGGCTGCTGGACTGAAGCTGAACCCAGAGAATTGTCACTTTATGCAATGGAATTTCTTGGTCACAAAATGAATGGTAAAGGCATCAGCACACTCCAGGAACAAATCCAGGCCATCAAAGACTGGCCAGTCCCGGCTAACTAGAGACAGCACAAAAATTTCCTAGGGCAGGCCTAGGACGCTTGTTAAGGAATTTTCCTGCATCAGTGCACCCCTTTTCTGCCTCCTCTGGATCATATCATTATATGGACAATGGACTGACGCAGGCTCCTATAAACTCTCATAAACACCCCTTTTTCTCAACCCCCCAAACCCTTTACCATTTATGCTGTATACCAACACCAGTGAGCAGTGTTGGTGCAGATGGGTCCTGAAGGAGGTCATGTTGTGGACTATTTCAGATGCATCTTCAATAAGAGTAAAAGGCACTACTGTGTGATGAGACATGAACTACTGGAGGTTGTTCTGACTGCCCAGCACTTCAGATATTATCTGTGGTGCATGCCCTTCACCATCAGAATAGACCATGCGGTGCTTCAGTGGTTGATATCTTTCAAGGGGCCAGAGGGCCAGCCTGCAAGGTGGCTGGAGGAGCTGCAATCTTTTCACTTCAGTGAGCCAGTGGGTCCAGAGTGGGGTGAGACCACCCTGGGAAAGTGTGATGGGACTGTCAGTGGCCACAAAGGGACTGTGGGGTAAGTTCAGTCTGCTGCAGCAGGCATGGAAGGAGCCTGCCAATAGGAAGGAGAGCTGAAAAGTGGTCATGTGGTTTGTGTGATAGACCAAAGACCAATCCCAACTTGGATTGGTTGACGAACAGTGTGAGTGTCAGTTCCTGTTTTTGAATTGCATACCGGCAACTGCTTATCGGCGGTTTTGACCTAGCTTCTTTCTTCCGATTTCAGAAAATTAATTTTCATTTTGCTGTTTTACTTTTTTCTTTTAAAACAGTTTAGTTATTTTATTTATACTTTCTTCGAACAATTTTCGAGGATGCAGAGAAAATCAACAGCATCCTGCTAATATCCTGCTACTATCCACAAGTCTCCAGCTAAGGTTTGTTTTTAGCATCATGGCTACCATCCAGCTTGTTCGTGTGTTGAGTGCAGGATGTTAAGTAATTCTCCCTCCGTCATTAGTGATAACTTTATCTGTGATAGGTGTACACTAGTTAGCTCTCTGATGGAGAAGAATGTAGCATTAGAGGTGTGCATTCAAACTTTAGAGAGGGCTAGTGAGAGTAGCATTGATCCTGCAGCGGGAAGTCTGGGTGCCATAGGCGGAGATAGTAACCGCCCTCCTCTGGCATCAGAGCCCTCGCAGCGGGGTGAATGGGTGACGACATGGCAGCATACTTGCAAAGCCAAAGCTAACGTTGAGGCTCGCCCACTGGAGCACCACTCGTCAGCACCTCACGTGTCGAACAGGTTTGCTCTCCTCAGTGAGACCTGAAAGAGCTCTGGTTATGTCATGTCATGTCATTTTCTGAACCGCTTATTCCTAATTAGGGTTGCGGGGAGGCTGGCGCCCATCTCAGCCGAC
>JAOUQZ010000030.1:201093-223210 GCA_028564935.1 Neosilurus hyrtlii
ATTGGGTCAGACTTTGGCGGTGGGCAGCCCGTCCTCCGCTTAACGGCCACCTTTAAGTCTGACCACTTCTTTTTTAAACTCTGTGTGTGTTCGCCTTTCTGACCCCACAGCACGGCCTCACACACACACTCTGTCCCACTCAAACCTCCTGTGTTTGTTGTTAATGCCAAAGGACAGCGTGCCAAACACTACATTCTTGAGCGCCTCCCCGTCTTTCTCATATTATATGCGTTTTCTGACGGGAATCTCTGGCGGATGGCTAATTTAAATATGATTTGCATATTTAAATGTGGGCGTGGCCAGGGAGGGGTCAGGTACTCCTCCATGTGTGCTCAATTCCACGATGATTCGGATATTCAAAGGAAATGTGCCTGGATTCATGCGTTCGCACAGATTCGTACATCTGAATTTTTTTGTGTGTACGACGTTTTCTGGATTTAAGCGTACGCCATTTTTCAGAAGAATTCCATGCAAGTCTTTGTACATGAGGCCCCAGGTGTTGTAAATAAACGACTGGGATCAATGTATGTACCTTGTTGGATTGCGCTGTGCCAAAGTTATCATCGTCAGAAGCCGTTTCTGTTGTCATCTTCCCTGAAACCCCTGAGATGTGGAACAGCAGGTCTCCCAGCAGCTGCACTGAACTGAACCTGAGGGCAGAGATCATTTACATATCTGAATATCTGGCACTACCTTACCTTTAACTTTACAACCAAGGTTTCATTACCACAATGAAACAACGTCAGTTTTAAACTGCTATTAAAACAAAAGCTGAGAGTGCTACAGAATCAAACATGACCAGCTTCACCATTGTAACAAACAAGTAGGTGTAGCTGAACTACAGAGCTTCGTATTCTAATGTTAGCTGATTGTGCTCCATGGCCATGTTAGCTGTGTGTCTGTGCTCTCAGCACTGGTGTGCTGTAACTTCTGCATACCGTAATGTTTTTCCACTCACTGGCCAAAATCAGAACTTAATGGGAGGCTACAATGTTTTCATATACCAGACTTTCTGACTGAAGCCTTTCTGAGCCTCCAAGTAAGTTGTGATTTTAAGTCATTGTGTATTGATTTGTTTTGCTCTGTGCTTGTCTGGTATTTGTCACAAAACCCGTGTATTTGCACTTAATGTAGAATTGCATCCTGATGCATCCTGGTTTCATTCTAATGTATAAAAGCTCAAGGGAGGAAGGCCAGTTTCCTTGCTTAAAAGAACTGAGGTTCTAAAATGGCAACAGTCAAGGTATAATTATATTCAGCATATACACTGGCTGCTCAAAAAAAAACAAAATCTTGTACTGACAACAGGAGAATTATACCCCTCTCTAACAACATCTTGTCCAACGACCTGTCCAACCCAAGCAACCCCAGATCACGCCACCTCCCGACGCTTGTACAGAGGCCATTGGATATTATATTATAGAGTTCTGTACACTCTCCAGAAAATCTGAGCTTTTTCTTCCGACTAGACTCAGATGTATTTTACACTGTTTTACCCCCATCCTGGGAGTTCTTACTGTACTACGCACTTACCTTCAATATTTAATATAGACACGAGTTCTACGGTTTAATCAAGAGTCAAGATATGAAACATCAATGGCCCGTATGTATTTAATTATTTAAATCTGAAAACTTAAAAAAAATTTTTTAATAATTATAAATAAAAAAATTTCAGGAAGTCTATAGTCATTTATTTAATATATTTTTTCTTTTTCCAGTAACACTGGAAAGTTATAACAGTGAGATGGCTGGGTTTCACACCTGATCCTCCAGAGGTCATCAAACAAGCCTTGTTCCAGCTCAGGCAACAGCAGGGCAATGGCTGTCTCTGCATACATACTGATGATTCGCTGACCAGCTCTCAGTGCAGTGTCTCTTACATACTCATTCTCATCAGCCAAAGCCTGAATAAACAGGCACACGGAGAACAACAGCATTCTGCTTTAATATCTTCACATCACTACATGTACACTCCCCTAATTAAAAAAAAAACTAATATAATAATTATTTTATTTTAAACAATTACACAGTTCTTATTTTTTAACCAAGCATGACTTTCATAAACCTGGTAAACTAGATTGGACATTTAAGGGAATGAAGATGATTACCTTGAGGATACAGGGAATAATTGGGCCAACATAGGGAGTGAACCTTTCACCAAAGGTGAGTGGGAGGTAAATGAACATCATGATGTAGCCGTCACGCACATGAGAAGCAATGTCCAGTTTGCTGGCTGTCTGGACAACATCAGGCATCAGTTTGTCCAGCTTCTCAACACCTAACCCAGCCATCACTTCCGCCAAACCTACAAAATAATTCAGATCAGTTTATAATAATCAAAAAAATCAGTTTAAATTAGTTTATGATGCTCAAGGTTATTTTACAAAACCATTAAAAACAGAAATGCTAAACTACAAAAATGACATTGACTGCAGTGAAGAAAATACTGCTGAAGGACTTACACAATGACCCAATAAAGCCTCTCACATTTCAAAGGTAAATTTAGTAAAAAAAAAATCATTAAAGAAATTATATAAGAAAAGTTTTATTCATTGTGAATTAAAGATGATCCTCCACATGGTGGCGTCATCGTCTATACACTCTCGGAGGTGATTTCTGAAAGCTGCCGTGGCTCGACGGGTCATGTCGGGTGGAACAGCAGCGATCTCCTGCCGAAGAGAAACCTTAAAGGCTTTAAGAGTCTGGGGTGGATGAGTATAAACATGATTTAAGGTAGCACCACAGAAAAAAAAATCATGCATGGCGAGGGGAACGGGCCGCCACCGGACATCACCACACCACAAGATCACCATGTCCGGAAGCATTTCCTTTAGCATTTTCAATGATCTTCCAGCTGTGTGCTGTTGCTCTGTCTTAGTGAAACCACACGTCCACTTCTTCAACATCAAAGGCTTTAAGCTGGTGCCTTAAAAAGTTTTCGAGGTTATCAATGTAGCAGTCATAAGTTATGGTAACTGTTACACCCTCTCTCTAAAAATATAAAAATTACTGAATAAAAGGTTAATGGGTTTAAATAATAATTTAATTACCATTAACCATTTTTTATTTACTTTTAAAATGTGGGAGTATTTCGGGGTCACCCTGTAGATATTATTATAGTACATATACTGTTTTGCTTCGTTGGTGTGTCACTTTAAGCTACATTACTTTACCCTGATCACGCACAGGTGGTTGGTTGTTTGCGATGCCAATCAAATAAAAATAGGTGTTTCTGAGTGGGTGACCTCATCCCCATAACAATACTTTCAACAGTGTCAACATGTTTTTTTTTGCTGTTGCTCAAAGGTTTGTTATTCTCACCCTGTGCAGCTCCAGAGCGATCCACAGAACTCTGCTCAGAGGCTAGAGTCTCCATTAACCAGGGCAGCAGATCATCGAAGCAGGACTCACCCATACCCTTAACCATAGCACCAAGAGCTTTTGCTGACACTGTCCGCACCTGCCAGAGTAAAGAATGTACACTCTCAACCTGGGTCAGGAACTCAGACACTAAACTTTAAAAAGTGCAGTCTAATGAATTACAAACTAAATTTCAAACTAAGTAAAAATTAATCATTTAATAATTATTTAATAATAATAAACAGCAAAAATTAATCTGCACATATTAAACAATGCACACAGAGTCTAGATTAATGGATGAAACATGGACAACCTCTGGTACAGGATCCAGCAGGGATGTTTTGAGTCCTGGAATCACACTAGGCAGGTACGGTGAAAGATCCTACACCAAACACAAGACACCGTATGGAGTAAGTGATGTTGTGATAAAAACACAACCTTGTGTGCTTCTTTACAGTTTTAATAAGTCAATAAGATAACATAACGTGACGTCATGCGCACACCTTCTGGTCAGTGAGAGAGTACATGTTTCCGATGATCTGTGCAGCCATTTTGCGTGTGTCTGTGGAGCGGTCCTGGAAGGCCCTCTGGACGATCGGCATGATGAGAGCCAGTGAGGGCGCGTCTATAAAGTGCACAAATTTGGTCTGGAGTAGAGTGTGCAGACAGTGCTGCGTCTTGTGTGATGGGTCCGTAAGAGCATCCAGCAGAATGGGAGTGATGGCTAAGAGAAATAAATAACAGGTAAAAAATACAAATGTGTCAAACAATAAAAACCTAATCAACAATCTCAGTGATTTTTGCCATCGCTTGATGCTGTGTGTGTATAAAACGGACATAATATGAACTATATGACTTTTATTTTTAATAAAATAAAATATATACACAATATACAATTACATAATATAATATAAAATATACTATTTTCAATGTCATGTTTATGTTTACGGGAATAAACACAAACAAGTGGACCTGCTTTTCCTAAAGTAAGTAAGGGTGTGTGTGTGTCAGTTACGCTGTGGAGCACAGAAGTGAGTGTGGAGTGGAAGAAGAGTTCAGGACTTTATTTACTGGGTGAAAATAAGTGGAAAAAAGCGGAAACTCCAGCAAATCACTGCAGGGTTAAATCTATTAAACATCACTCTGATCTTACTGATGGATCGAACATCATCAGAATAAAGAAGAAATGGCTGTTCTGCATGGTGTTCATGTCCTACCGCTTGGTGTGATCAGTGAAAGTGCAGTTGTGCTCGGTGCTTGAGAAAAGGTTTCTTGTTAAACAGGAAATAAATTTAAAAGAAAATATTGTGCCATCATCAGTTTAAAAAACTGGAGATGATTTACAGATGAATTAGTCTGGTATATTATTTTGTGGATTTTATTTAATATTTCTTGAAGATTTGAAGTTAAAAGAAACTTCACGGCGAGGAGTTCAATCTTGTGAGAACTACTGTGTATAATTGTTGGATTAAAATTGTTTTGTTGTTTTAATAGCATTACTGCTAGCCTCTTAATTTATTTTATCCCAAAATATTTTGTTTTTAAAATGTGTGCAGTAAAATATTGGTATATGTTAAATATATTAAATGATTGAATAAAGCCCAAATGATAAATTTCTTTTTTGAATTCTCTAAATCAAACAGTCATATCACTGATTTTGTTTCAGAAGAAACTAAGCTGATTTTATGAAGTTTAAAATAACTAAAAATACACTTTAACACCAAGTTAAATTAAATATGCAGGAACTACTATGACAAGTTTCAAGGTGATCACTGTTCTGGCTACTCTTCACCATTGTCCTGACTGGACCTGTGATTGCGCATGATCTCTTGAATGACTCAAATCCTTTTAACTCATTTAATATTGCCAGTTTCCCCCTTTATGTTATTCATACATATACATAATGTTTTTACCTAGCAACATAAAGGTTTGAACGAGGAAACAAAGAAAAGTTTGGACAGAAGATAAAACTGAAATATCAGAGGGAATATTCCAGTGTGGTGAAGACGGACAAAAATTTATAATGAATTATTTATAGCCAGCAATTTACATTAGTGATGATGCGTTTATCTCACTCTTACCCTGGATCTCTGGGTTACGGATGACTGAGCCAATCTGGCGCAGTGCCTGTTGTCCAGCTTTCTGCACTTTGACATGTGAGTCAGTGAGCACCTCTGTCAGCTTAGGTACAATGCTGGGCAGACATGACGACAGCTGTTTTGGGGCACAAAATGCCATGGCACCAAGCAACTCCACTGAACCTGTGGAGAACAGAAACACCAACAGGTGTATGTGTGCACAAGTGTTTACATCTTTCCTCTTAGAATAAATATTTCAGGACGGGTCAATATTTAAACCTGGGCTTGTGTGGAGAAGGGTGTACCCAAGTTATTATTCATAAATGTGGCTTTACTGACTTTACTGATCAGAGAAAGAAGGATTTCAAACTTCACTTAAAAACTGAAAAATAAAACTTGATTGAGTTGAATGGTGTTGAATGTTTTCTTTGCACAATATTTCAGAAAGCTACTCAACCCGGCTGCAGGTCGCAATAGGTCAATATTCACTACCGTCAAAAATAACATAAAATACTCATCACCTGAATGTAAATGAGGAAATAAAAGGAGAGCTATTCAATTCAATACAATTCAGTTTTATTTGTATAGCGCTTTTTACAACTGACATTGTCACAAAGCAGCTTTACATAGTAAAAGGAATTTAAAATTTTTCTACAACCCCCTACACATCCCTAATGAGCAAGCCCGTGGCGACAGTGACAAGGAAAAACTCCCTCAGTTGACACAAGGAAGAAACCTTAAGAGGAACCAGGCTCAGCAGGGATTTGATAATTGATCATTTTTATTTGATAATTCCTTTAGTGATTTATGTTTCACTGGTAACAGTTGTAACTGATGCAGTGAGTACCCTCTAATCTCTTCAACAACTATATCAGAAAATATTTTAGACAGATCCTAACTCTGCCTGCATTAAGCAAATTAAACACCTCATTACTCAAATGACTAAAATGGGTGAACTGTTCGATACATTATTAAAACCTGGAAGGATAAGTGCTGAAAGCCAATCCTGCACAAGAAATACGCTCAGGGGAAAAAGTAATGACTGTAAACTTGGTATACTCGAACCTTAAAAAAAAAAAGTCCAGTAGATCACAAGATTGTTCATTAAAACATGTGTTCATTAAAAACCAGGTGATATTGGGAATAATGGAAATAAAAGGTTTCCATTCGCTCAGAAAAATTAATATCTAGAAGAATTAAGACAGCATGACCTCCATCATGTCTGACCAGTGAGTTTGTATGTTATGAATTCGACGTTTCTTTCAACGCACAGGCTCGGTGCAGATTTTTGCCACAATTTTTTTCATGTTTGTACTTATTTCTAAGTACAATCTGGCATTTTAGTGCTTACTGCTGGTGAAGGGCTGCTCTAGAGGTCTTGTTTGAGCTGTGGATTGTGATCCCTTCTTCCCTGCCTTTAAAGGTCATCGCTCAGGTTTTTTATTATTTTCGGATTTTTATTCTCAGCTCATCCAATGTTTATCAACTGCTGCCGCTGTTTTAACTTTGCTAACCAGTTTGATGTCTGATTTTAGTACACTACATGAGCATTGCTTCTCATTAACATTGCCTCTTTTCATGGATGGATCTTTTATCGTAGATGTAAACATTAGGAAATTAAAGATCATCTTTTTATCTCAAGCACCAAAGATTTGCCCTTGCTGTTCCAATACTTTCAGATAAAGTGTGAGAGTTGAGTGAATGCTGACCTGCTTTGGTCCTCCAGGACTCTTCTTCTAGGGCTACAAGGAGAGAGGGCAGAACTAACTTCACCCCATGAGCACTTAAATTGCGCATCACAGCTTTAGCACAGTCATCTGCTGCCTGGAAGAAAGAGGAGTAAGGAAAAGACAATAACAGATATAAACTGGTTAGAAAAAAGGATGAAGGTTGGGTATACCTCTCTGACATACTGGTTGCCATCTCCAAAGCAGAGGAGGAGGTGAGGGAGCACATGCACTACATACGGCTCAAAGAGTTTCCCCAGCATGTTGCACAGCATCTCAAAAGCAAACAGGGCACCTGGGATTGAAAAAAAAAAAAAAATCACAACTGGTGCAAATTGTTTTATAATATATATATATATATATATATATACACACACACATACATACACACACACATATACATACACACACACACACACATATATAGAGACCGGACATAAGTAAATAAACACCCAAAATATCTGAATGAATATTTGATGGTCAAAGAAGAGGTTTTCGTCTTGCTGTAACAGGAACATAGATGGCTGGTGCCACCCTCTTCCTAATCACCTCACAATTCCACCTCTCTGAAAATCTGACAATTCTTGAGCTCCTGGAGTGCGAGGCATGCTTTCATAACTTTAGCACAACATTGCGCATCTTTATACAGCAGTTTGACTAGTGTTAATTAAATTGTCAGATTTTCAGAGAGGTCGAATTGTGGGTCAGTCAGAGGGTGGCATCAGCCAGCGACAAATAGTCCACAATTTGAATATTCTTCTGTACGGGGAAGAGATTCGCCTGTTTCAAAAGGATTTGCTTATTTCATGGAAGAGATTTGCTTGCTTCATGAAGAGATTCGCTTGCTTCATGAAGAGATTCGCCTGTTTCAAAAGGATTTGCTTGCTTCATGAGGAGATTCGCCTGTTTCATGAGGAGATTCGCCTGTTTCATGAGGAGATTCGCCTGTTTCATGAGGAGATTCGCCTGTTTCATGAAGAGATTCGCTTGTTTCACAAACAGAGCCACTTGCTTCATGAAGAGATTCACCTTGTTTCATGAAGAGATTCGCTTGTTTCATGAAGAGATTCGCTTGTTTCATGAAGAGATTCGCTTGTCTCAAGAAGAGATTCGCTTGTCTCAAGAAGAGATTCGCTCATCTTTCAGCACAGAAGTGTTTCGCTGGTCGCTCATTACTTCCTTTATTCTCACCTGAAATTCCTCTAGGTTGTGCTTTATTATTTGTCATGAGAGTTTATCATGAGTGGATATGGTCACTGTGATATAGCAGCTTGCAACCCATCTTACTGGTGTACATGGATTTTAAGGAACAGGGATCGATCAAAATCTGATCTTTAATTGTATTATGAGAAGTGTGTTCTCATGTTGAGTATTAGTAGAACATTATCTTTTTTTTTGTTTGTTTTATCATTTTCTTGTTATATTGTTATTTATGACTTGAAAATGCATTTTATAGAAATTTGAAATCACATTTCACACTCGCTCTTAAGATTAATTAAAGTCCCCTTGCTCCTACTGATGAAGATCCATATAGGCTTAGATCTGCACTCAGAGACTGTGAAGACGACTTTTCACGGCTGGTGATATAGACTCTCTTGCTGCGATTATTTAGGACTTACAGTTGTGGTAAAACCAACCGGACTACATGTTGGACTGTAATGAAATTTTCTTATATGGTTTGTATTTTATGGTTTCACCCAAATGAGGGTGGGTTTCCCTCCTGAGCCTGGTTCCTCTCAAGGTTTCTTCTTTTGTCAACTGTGGGAGTTTTTCCTTGCCACTGTCGCTGCGGGCTTATCATTAGGGATGTGTAGGGGGTTGTAGAGAAAAATGTACTCTTACTCTAAAGTTACATTCCTCCCTGATTTCATTTTACTATGCAAAGCTGCTTTGTGACAGTGTCAATTGTAAAAAGCGCAATACAAATAAAACTGAATTAAATTAAATTAATTTGCATAAATCTATGAAACAACCGCTCACCCTCTCTGCGTCTGGCATTCTTTTTGTCCTGAATGGCATCAGTGAGAGTGGTCATGATGTCTTGCTGTTTGAGTGAGAGGATGCCCAGGCCCTTTACTAATCCGGCTAAGCCGTATGCAGCGCCTTTCCTCTCTGCATACTTGTCACTCTCCAGCAGCAGCTGCAGCAGCTTGCGCACCATATCACCTGCATCTTCCTTTATAGCAGGTACCAGAGGAGGCAAGCAGCCAGCCACAGACTCCTGGACCTGTAGGAGTAGGGTATATGCTCCTGTGACATTCTGATCTCTGAATTCCCCTACTGTACACATGGGCAGAATATTGCACCAACACATCCCAATTATTTAAACACTTAACACAATTAACAATTAGTTCTACACAATGCTCACCCATCCAACAAATCCTAATCTGACAAATGAAAAAATGTTAAGGACTATCAAGAAATTAGTAAGAATACTAAATATAGTTTATATGCAAATCAACAAATAAACATTACATGACAAGATACATTTATTATATCCTGTGTATTAAAAAAGGGAAAAAGATTCTCACAAATATGAAATTCTGATATCTGCATGTGCAAAGATTATTTTACTCAATTCTTCAGTTAATCTCCAGGTATTAGACTCTCAAGTTAAGCTGGTTAATGTTTCTCTGCTCGTATGAAGGAAAAAAGAGGAGGTGCTTACCTGCTGAGAGGGAGTGGAAAGAGCTGTTATGAGCTTGGCAACAATGGGCTTGACTTTGGGGTCACTCTTGTCCAGATGTTTGGCAAGCGATCCCATGAGGATGACCACACTCTGACGCACTGAATCATAGCTGGCATCCTGAGGAGCATTCCTCAGAAACTCCTCAAACACGGGCAGCAGAGAGTTCACATTGTCCTATAATAAATCCAAATCAAATCCCTTGTTTTTTTTTTATTTCTTTTCTTTAGCTTTTACATTTTTGACATGGATTTGATAGGAACATAAAATATAGTCTAGTAACTAAACCAGGCACATTCATAGTATGTTTCGAATGTATATTTATCCAGTCCTTCACATTAAGAATTTAATTAGTTTACAGTTTGACATGTACACAATGGTAATTGAATTGAGAACTCGGCCACTCAAATGTGCAGTTTGCTGCAGTAAATAAAATTCAAATAAAAAGAGAGATTTTGTGTGGCGAGATACCTTGCCGTGCGTGTTGAGGATAGACAGCGCGGCATCCAGCATGCAGCGCCGCACCTCGCTGTGCCTATCATTCAGAGCATCAGGTACAAAAAACTGAAAGATGGGAGTCACTTGATCCTCCAGTAGCCACTGAGAGAGCTTATTAAGAGCCAATGCTATTCCACACCTGTCATCAAGAAACACATCACTCCAGTAACCAGCTGTGAAGATATTAGAAATATTATTCAGCAAACAGGGGTTTTACCTTGCTGACCACTGATCAGGTGGTGATTCTGAGATTACACGCCCCAAAGCGTCCAGGACCGGTGGTGGTCTCTGCAATTTATAAGGTGAATGGTGTGATAAGTAAAGACGGCATAATCCACATTAGTCATTCAGATATACAATGATCAAGTATAACCCTAAAACCACTGAGTGAATAACACATCATTGCAATGGCACCTGGAAGGTGGAAAAATGGGCAAGGATAAGGATCTGTGGGGTAAAATTGTGATTGCTAGACAACTAGTTCAGAGCATCTGCAAAAATTCATGTCTTGTTGGCTGCCTGGTATGTAGCCATTAGTGCCAACTGACAGCGGTCCCCAAGGCAGCGTCATGGGTGCCCAAGACTCAGTAATGTGATTGGTCTGATCCCACAGAAAAACTTGTCATTCAAATTGCTAAAAATGCTGATGGAAGATGGTGGCTTCAACTGAAATATGTCAGAACAATACACCTGACGAGAGGCCTTCACTTATAGGAAACACGACTGACATCTTGGAAGGATCATGGCAGCAGTCATGGAGGCAAAAGGAGACACAGGGGCACATAGTTGTTATTTACGTATGTATAATTGTTATAACCATAGAACTGAATGACGTAGAAACAACCAAGTATGTATTTAAATGCGTTAACGTAGCTGCCATGTTTCAAGTCTTGGACATGACCGCCCACTGGTCACTAATGCCACAAAAATGTGGTGTGGGGTTGTAATTAAAAATACCAAACAAACAACAATCAATACCACTAATGATATCAAATAATCCCTGAAGTTGCTGTGATCACACAAATAATAATTAAAAAAACCACAAAGACAAAATCAAATATATGAAAAATACCTTAATCACAGTGAAGGAAGGAGTTTAATAAAATGAAAGTGCTCAAAGAGCTCTCTTCACTCCCTACTAGCGAGTGTGTAGAATGTTGTCTCCGCTGCCATATTAAGTGAGTTTCGTGTTTATTATGGAGACATTTGTAATTGGGTCCTTCATCCACACTGCTGACGTGTGGCAATAGACTGCATTTACTGTACACACTTCACCAATTTCCTGCGTCTTCCTTCTTGTGTGTCAGTCAAGTCATTCGTATATAAACACATGGTATGAGGCTATACAAACTGGATCAATCCTGGTGAAAAAAAGAGGCACTCTTCTGATATTCCAAAGGTGATTAAACACCAGGGAGAGGACATTAAACGCTTATCCTCACAAAGGCTAAATCTTTGGCTGGCGAAAATAAACAGGGAAAGTTTCGATCCAGACCCAAGCACCCAGGGCAGGCCTGAGTGAGCCACACGCTGGTGGATAGGCGCTAGTGGCGTTGGGCTGGAGATCCACCAGCAGCTGTGCAGGTGCGGGTGGAGCCTGTGCCGGCGGAAGCCCACCTATCTCTCAGAACAGAACGAAAGAGACACCACACAAGAAAACAACAACAAAAAAAAAACTAACCCACCACGGATGCAATCACCACACCCTTCTCAGTATTGTATTGACTGCAAAATGAGAAATAATGAAAGTGGTTCACAAGGCACTGGTGAGGATGGCTGATGTCACTCAGTGTCCTCCTCACGTTTGCATTTTTCGTGCTATTTTCAGGTTTTTTTGGCAACATGCAATGCAGTGATACCTATAGCAGACAGACTCTTTTAGACATCAATAGACTTTTAATGAATTGAGGTGGTTTACCTTGGCTACCTGGGCGGAAACAATGCCGGGGGGGGTCAAAGTCCCAGTCAGGCTGAGGAGCAGACAACACCGTTCCCGACTTCCCAGCATTCTTCTAGCTAATGACCAAACTTTAAAAACAAGCCGGAAGATCTGCATGCCAGAATGACCCCTCAGTACCTGACTCAGCAATTGTTCTTAAGGGCCTCTCCATACACCGGAAGGACAAAACAGAGGAATCAGGGAAGTGCAGGGAAGACAGTGTGTGGATTATGACCAACAAGTGGTGGTGTGTGAATGTACAGTTTCGTCAGGGTGCTCCAGATCTTGAACACCTCATGGTCAAATGCAGACCTTTTTATCTGGCCAGAGAGTTTACAGGTGTTCTGTAACGCTGTTTATATCTCCCCCTACGCAGACACCATTCGGGCACTCGACGAACTGTATGAAGTTATCAACCGGCAGGAAGCGATACACCCGGAGGCTACTTTCATCATCGTTGGGCACTTTAACAAAGCAAACCTGAAGAAAGTTCTGCCGAAGTACTACCTGAATGTAGACTTTCCAACAAGTGGCCATAACTTCCTAAATCATGCATACAATCTGCTTGCACATGCATACAAAGCCCGCCCACGACCAGCCTTTGGCAAATCACTCCTCGGTCCTGCTGCTACCAGCCTATAGGCAGAGGCCGAAATGTGAGCATCCAACAACACGCTTGGTTCAGTGCCGGACCGTCCAATCAGACATCGTCCTGCACCACTGCTTTCACACTGTGGACTGGGAAGTTGTGAATGATGGCGCTAAATGTGTTTCCAGATACGTCCACAAATGTATGGGTGTTGTATTGTACAGACATACCCCATTCAGTAGCCATGGGTCAACAGAGGTGGGAGTTGTACTCAGAGCGAGGACAGCTGCCTTTAAATCTGGAGATCCTTGCAATAAAAAATAAATCAATAAAAACTGCCAAGGAACAGTACAGGGAAAGGGTGGAATCCTGCTACAGTGACGCATATATAACACACATGTAGTGGGCTAAAGTCCATCACTGACTATGAGAGGAATAGCTATAACATGGGGCTGACTACATCTCTAACTGAGGAGCTGAACACCTTTATTGCGCTTCTATGAGAACCACAGCAAGCTGGCGTTTTTTGTCAGAGAAGTACAGCTGTTCTTTTTAGATCCCTCAGGCAGATTTGTGCGAATATATATATTTCCTTTCTTCACTGCCTGCTACACTCAACCATTTCAGTTCGCCTACAGATCAAGCAGATCCACAGACATGAAGTAACAGCAGTGGCTCTCACACCTGGACCACAAAAACACTTATGTGCGGATGCTGTTTATTGACTACAGCTCCGTTTTCAACACCATAACCCCATCCAGGCTTGTCATAAAGCTCCAGGATCTGCGCATCAGTGTCTCCTTATGCAACTGGATCCTGGACTTCCTGAAAGGCAGAGCACAGGTGGTTCAGATCGGCTGTATGACATCCTTGACACTGACGCTCAGCACCGGTGCCCCAAGGGATGTGTGCTCAGCCTACCGTATACCCTGTTCACCCACGACTGTACAGCCACACACAGCTCCAACACAGTCATTACATTTGCAGATGGTTCAGCATCAGTGAGAATCTGAGCTGACCACATCACATGGTTGTGATCACGAAGGCAGCAAGATAGCGGCTCTTCTGTGTATGGTGGCTGAGGAGATTTGGCACGGACTTCAGAATACTCACCAACTTTTACTGATGCACAATAGAGAGTATTCTGTCTGGCTGCATCACGAGCTAGTTGTAAAGTTCTAGACCACAAAGCTCTACAGAACTGCCAGCCATCCAGGACCTCTACAGATAGCATTGGAGGAGGAAGGCTCAGCAGATCCTCTCTGATTCCAGCCACACACCCTTCACATTTCTGCCATTGGCCAGATGTTACAGGGGCATCCAGACTCGCATCAGCAGGTCCAGGGAGTTTCTAGTTTTATCCAACTTTTCTATCTTAGAATTATATTTAATTTCTTTTATTTATATTATTTTTATTTTTTGCTTTATATTTTATACAAATGTTACTTTATGTACAATATTTGTATCATAATATATACCAAAAGTTGAATGAGTGCAAAACCCCACCTTTTAGATTGCAGTTTACTCATGTATCTATGCAGTATATATAAACTCAGAATGAGTTGGCCAACAAGCTCCTACAGGATGAGAGAAGCATGCTTAGCCCAGAAGTTAAATAACAAAACACCACTTTGGATTAGATTGGGGAGGCCGTTCCTCCCAGTTACTCCCCTCCAGGTCACTCCATCATTGCCCACATAGTCGCTGAAGTCTTCAATAAGAACAATGGATTCCCAGGGGGCACACTTTCCAGGACACCACCTAGAGACTCCAAGACAGCCATGTAACCTGAACTGCCATTTGGTGCATAAGCACAGTCAAAACCTTCCCTTCTGCAACTTTCAGTGAAAAAGCAGCAACCCTCTCGCTCAGTGAAAACTCCATCACTGAGGCACTCACTGCTGACCTGGAGTGAGGAAATAGTCAAGCGATAGAAGGAGCACTTTGAGGATTTCCTCATTCCGGTCACCTTGTTTCCACTGAAGTGGAGTCTAAAGACTTTGGAGAAAGTGAGGCCATTACTCTGGAAGAGGCCACCAAAGTGATTAAAAATCTCCTTGGAGGCAGGGTGCTGGAGGTAGAAAAGATGTGCCCCAAAATGCTGAAGGATCTGTATGTTGTAAGGCTCTCTTGGTTGATATGCCTCTTCAATGTCACATAGAGGTCCAGGATGACACCTGGGGAGAGGCAGACTAGGGTGGTGGTCTCTATTTTTTAAAAATGTGCCCGAACAGCATGTTCCAACTCTTTTGGGATTACATTTCTCAGTCTCTGTTGAAGACTCTGACCGATTGTAGTGTCTCTGATTAAGGCTTCTGTCCAGGTCATGGAACAGAGGACCAACTCTTTACCCTTGCAGAGTTACTGAGGGAGTCATGGGAGTTGGACCAGCCAGTCTACATGTGTTTTGTAGACTTGGAGAAAGCTGTCCCCAGAGGAATTCTGTGTGGGGTGCTGAGGAAGCACAAAATCAAATGCGTTTCCAGTGCATGCTGGACCCTACCAGGGCTGTTCCTTGGTACGGCTCATGTTTATGGTTTTCACGGACAGGATGTCAAGGTGTAGTCATGGAGAGAAGGTTATCAGGTTTGAAAAACACAGAATTGCATATCCGCTTTTTGCAGATGATGTCCTTTTGATAGCTTCTTCAGAACCCAACCTTCAGAATGCACTAGAGCAGTTTGTTGAGTGTGAGGCGGCTGGGATGAGAGTCAGCTCTTTCAAATCTGATGCCATGATTCTCAACCGGAAAAAGGTGGTTGCTCTCTTTAAATTGGGGATGAGTCTTTGCCTCATGTGGAGGAGTTCAAGTATATAGGGATCTTGTTCACAAGTGATGGCAGAATAGAGTAGGAGATGAAAAGATTCATCAGTAATAAGGGTGCCGCACCTGCCCATATTGGTAAAGAGGAAATTGGGGCAAAATTCAGAGATTTCAATTTTAAGTTCCAAACCTTACCTATGATCATGAGACTTGGGTAGTCTTGAGATTGGGTCAGGAGCCCAGATCTCAAGGGAGAACCACTGCACCTCTGCATTGAAAGGAGTCAGCTGGGGTGGCTCGAGCATCTAATTAGTATGCACCCTGCTCACCTCCCTTTAGATGTGTTCTTGGAACAGTTCCAACTACCCCATGTTAGAACCAAAACTCGCTGTAGGGTTTATATATTCCAACAGGCCTGGGAACACTTTGGGAATCCTGCGTTTCTGTCCTAGACTTGTTGTCTCTGTTTTGGATTGATAGATAGATGGGTAGGCTCAAAAGACACCGTTAGCTACATAGCGATTATGCTTGTCATGGTCAAACCGTGTAAAAATTTTATTTAAAAATCTCATCTTAATTTGGTTTTCTTTACGTTGCCACATAGTAAATACTTAAACTCTGAAAGGGGTTTAAAGATATGCCATTACACAACTCTTATGCCACTACCCCTTGTGTGTGCATCAAGTTCACCTGCACACATCATAATTAGAAAATCTTGTCATAGTGTGCTTTTTCCTAAAACATTTTTTGTTTAGTGGATGTCAGTGATTTGAAAAGACCCCATTACATTCCATCTCAAGGACTATTCAGTGACATCTATCTTGTCTTTGGTGCATAACTGTTAATTATCCCTAAGGGGATAGTGACTGAATCGAAACAGGAGACAAATACTCAGTTTGCCATGGTCACTGATCCAGGTTGATGCATACAGCTGGGATAGGCGGAAGATGATTAGCTGAGCTTTCAGGGGAGGGAGGAATACATACACTCACCTCCCTGTCATTTAAAGCATCACTAATGGACGTCTGTGAGGTCATGCATACAAAAATTAGGACACCTCCAAGTGTGTTAACCTGTCAATGAATATGCATGAATGAGCTCACATGTCACCATCAACCTTAAAATATGTAATAAAGTAAAAAAAAATAAATAAAAAAATAAAAGCATTTTATAAAATTGATTTAGTTAAATTTGATGTACCTGTATTGTATTTACAAATACAATAATTTGTGAATAATTGTTAATTATCTTTTTATACTGGCGCCTGTCAATGAGTAAAATGTATTAGGCAGAAAGCGTACAGTCAGTTCTTGAAGTTGATGTACTAAATGACTGTCCAAATGTCCAAAGTTTTGTAGTCACTTGATAACCCTATGAATCCTAAATATTCTTCAAAATCACTTATGATGGAGGCATAGAATTTATTGTTATTGTCCTGGAATAAACCCCAAGACTGGAAAACGTTCAGGCAGGAGTGAGAAGGACATCGACTCACATAAAGTTTCTGCTGATAGAGTTTGGTAAGCTGAGACAGAACTGTAGCTGATTCCTCCTGGTATTGACACACAGCACTGGATAGAGCTTCAGCTGCTGCTGCCCTTACTGTTTCCTCATGGTGTGTCACATCTTTGATCAGCAGTGGACACAGCTGAGGAACCAACTCAAGATGCAAAGTCTTCCACAGTCTAGGGAGGTACAAGCATACATAATACAACAGAGTGAGAACAATCACCAAAAGCCATTAAAAGAGACATAAGAGTTACTGACTGACCACAGCCTCAGAGGATGATAACACTTAAGACCAGTGCATTTTCTGTATTGTGAAAAAGAAAAATTCCTTTACTATTTAACGATTAACAAACTTGCTTTAGGCATAATTTCCTGAACTCATGAAAGACACATGAAGAATATACTTTTCCTTTCTTAAAAAAGTCGAGGTATTCGTTTTTTGTCGTCACTTAATACTGCTATACCCTATTAACCAAATGCACATCTGAAGGTAAATAATAATTACAAATACATATTAAAATAAGTGTATAATATAACAATAAAAAGACCCATTAAAATACATGAATAATAATATCTATTTATTTATTTATTTATTAAAATAAATATTTTTGCCCTTTCACTTTTCTCTTGCATTCTGCCAGCAATATGAACAATTTCAGTGGAACAATGCAGACACACTGCCTTTGTTTTATCCACTTGTTTTTGCCCATTGCTATATTAAGTGAAAATGAGATCTGAACAAAACAGAAGGGTCATGACTCTGGCTTTTCTGTTGCTATAAAACATTATAATTACTAAGCACAATACAAATATGTTACATTCCTATCATTTAAAAAGTCTCACTAAAACAATAGCAGCTACCATCAACCACTCTCTTCAGGGGGACACCAAGGCATTCCCAGACTATCCGAGACATAGTTTCTCCAGAGTGTTTTGGGTTGACCCTGGGGTCTCCAGGGAGGCGTTCAGGAGGCATTCTAATCAGATGCCCGAGCCACCTCAACTGGCTCCTCTCAACGCGAAGGAGCAGGAGTTCTACTTAGAGCTCCTCCTGGATGGGCGAGGACTCACTCTATCTCTGAGGGAGAGTCCCACCACCCTGCGAATGCAGCTCATTTCAGCCGCTTATATCCGCGATCTTGTTCTTTCGGTCACTACAAAAATCTCGTGACCATAGGTGTACTAAAAATAAACTATTGTATAAAAAAGAAGAAGGAACCAACAGTAGAATTCATCAGCTCTATCGACAATACTTTAGTGATGCATTCCATTCAGAAATTATTTGCACTAGCACAGTCAACAGAACTGTTGAACCTTTCAGGAATTTATTAATTTCTGGATACCGGACAGGGTCAAGACAGTATCCATTACTTACAAACAGATATATAATGTATAAAAACTCATCAGGAAACAAGTCTTGACTAACCTATCAGCCAGCACTCTCCCTTCCTCCTCCACATCAAATTTGGCCACCCACAATCTCCTGAGCACATTGAGCCCACTGGGCTCAGCACTATCTGTGGGCAAAGCCAGCTCCATCTCCAGAAGACCCTGCAGGTAACACACACACACAAACCAACAAAATTTAAAAGTATTCAGACTTAATATAAATATAGCTACAACTAGATACCATGTTTATGATTGCAGCTTTCACCGAGGGCCCCGCTCAGGTTGAAGTACACAGACACTCAAAATACAGTATGTAAACAGAATGTCAAAGACACTACATGAACTAAACACTCAGTTTTTCTATCTGCCTGGACATTTGCTACAAGGGGAGGGGGAGGGGGGACGTGCTAATGTTGGCACATGAAACTCTCTCTTCCCAAGATGTATAATTATACCAAATTTGGTAAATGTGAGACTAAACATAAAGGAAAAAGCTTTTCTGGGCCATATTTTCTATAAATGGGGTCAAAGCACGGCACATAAGAAAAACTTTTTGTGGATTGTCAGCAATCAAAGTGACCTGACACTGAACCGGGGAGACCAATGTACATTCACGACTAGACTGATTGCAGGGTCTAAAACATGTATGTGTGAGCGGGGTATTAACTAACGAGAGAGAGAGAAAGGGAGAGAGAGAGAGAGAGCTTTCCATAATTTCTCTGATAAAGAATATGAATATACTGTAGTAGTCTTTATATTACAGAGTTTATGTGCAGGTTATTAAACATACCCTGAGGGCTGCATCTCTAACAGAGAAACAAGGAGAGAGTAGAGCTTCTAGAAGAACATCAACCTCTGCTTGTTCAGCTAATGTGCATCCCTTCTTCCCTCCAGCACTCGCACAAAGAGCTGTAAGACAGCCTGCTGCCAACACCTATAAAACACATCCACATAAAACACATTATCACACTACAGTGACTTGAGTCCCCCTACCATCCACATGTCCCCAACAACACTTTATACCTGCAGTCGTGGTGTGGAGGTACCAATCACTCTGCTAAGCAACAACAGCATGTTCACACGGGGAAGAAGTTCTGGCCCATTCTGAAAAATCAGCAAACATTAAGAATGAACATCAACAGTGGAAGCAGAGTAAAAATGTAAACGGGAGTGATTTCACATTTCAGATTAGAATAGCAAATTAATTATTAATTATAATAATTAATACATAACTAGTTTTTCACTAGTTAGTTTTTTTTCCTCCCATAATAATAAAAACCTTCATTTAAAAACTGCATTTTGAGTTTGCTTGTGTTGTCTTTGACTAATATTTAAATTTGTTTGATAATGTGAAACATTTAAGTGTGACAAACATGCAAAAATATAAGAAATCAGGAAGGGGGCAAACAGTTTTTCACACCACTGTATATACCGTCATAAAGAGAATTTGAATAAATACAGCAAAAAAACTTCCCCACCTTGCCTTTAAAAAGCACCACAATGCAACCTTTTTTAAAAACACCTACTGCAGCAACATGAACCATTATCTGCCTACTTTTGCCATTGTGTATACCTCATCAATGGGTACATCAGTGGCATCGTTGCTGGAGCGCAACTCAGAATGTGCATTAATGATCTGTATGACATGTGTCAGCATGAGCTCCTCCTCTTCAGATGTACTCCTACTGAAGCGGAGAATGGCGTCCAGCAGTGGAAAACAGAAAGAGAAAGCTGGTGCAGACAGAGGGGCAACGTCTGCAAAAAAAAAAAAGTCACAAAACCCATCTGTATTCACTAAATCATATGCAATTTGGTCTGTGTTTCCATGAATATCTAATTCTCTCATATATGTGAACTAAAAAGAAAAATATACTAAACACATGTCCTGTATGCTATTGCTGTAGTTATTTTTAGCAAGTGAAATAATCAAGCTCAAGTTTAAAAAGCCCATATGAGTTAATTTTGGATATACTACACTGGAAGATGTACCCTGTGATTGTGGGAGAAAATGTCACTGTGCTTAAGAAAAGCTAAATTATTGATCTGCATTGGGAAAAAAGGAACTAAGAGAATTACTGAAATCACTGGAATTAGGTTAGGAACAATCCAACACATTATTAAAAACTGAAAAGAGAGAACTGAACCAACAACGTTGTGGAAGAAAT
This sequence comes from Neosilurus hyrtlii, assembly GCA_028564935.1. Lineage (NCBI taxonomy): Eukaryota > Metazoa > Chordata > Actinopteri > Siluriformes > Plotosidae > Neosilurus > Neosilurus hyrtlii. The sequence continues at coordinate 221,798 of JAOUQZ010000030.1, forward strand.
GTGTGGTCGGAAAGAATCTTGACAGGCACTTGGTGAATCATAAAAAACAAACAAAAAAAACAGCAGAACAGCTGTGTTTACCAGTGAAATTAAGCGCCATTCTAAATGCATAGTGTGTGTCCAGGCTGTGTGTTCCAGCTGTGTGGAAATAAGATAATGACTTATTAGCTGATTAGAATAAAAGGCTTTAATTTAGTTGGGAATATAAAGATTGCACTGTGGAAAGATATGATTGGGAATATGTGGTCTGATGAGTCCAGATTCACCCTGTTCCAGAGTGACACCACATCAGGGTAAGAAGGGAAGTGCATGAACCAATGTACCCATCAAGCATACTGGCCACCGTACAGGTCTCCGGAGGCAGGGTTATGATCTGAGGTCATTTCAGGTCTAGGCTCAACGAAGTTGTCCCATCAGTGGACGTTTTGTTCCCGATGGCAGGGGCAGATATAATTAGAAAATCTGGCAGGACTCACTGGGATCAAATAAAGAATGAGTGGCTCAGGGTGGATGAGGAATCATTTTCCTCGATGGACTGATTACCACATGGCCCTGACCCAAACCCCATACAATTCTACTTTGGAATGTAGCGGAGGAGACTTTGGTAATGGCTTCAACTCCTTTAACACCAATACAAAATCTCAGATAAAAAAGAATGAAACCCTGGAGGTAAATAAAGCCTCACCATTCTTGCTCTCTCGTTGTGCCACTGTGTGTGTGTGCAACAGTTGGACAGTCCGATGTATAGCTGTATCAAGGTCCTCCTCACACCATGCTGGGTCTAGCTCACATTCTGGCTTCAACAAACGCAAGGTCACATGACCCACAAGAAGAGCTATAGAGTCACAAAAACAGAAAGACAAAGAATAGAAACACGTAACATCCCAAAGATGATCATTTAGAAAATTATAAGTAAAATATTAAAGCTTATATTAAAAGGGATGTTCTGCCCAATAAAAAAAAAAAAAAATCTCAAAACCCAACTAGTACTCGGTTCACAGGCAGCCAGAAATAAGGTTTCCGATTATGTAGCAAGTTTGGATGGTGTTTCAGTTTCGTCGTGTGTAGCAGTTAAAAACCTTGGAGTGATTATTGACCCAAGTCTTTTATTTGAGGCTCATGTAGATAATATTACTCGGATAGCCTTCTTTCATCTTGGTTTTTTCTCTCTCTGTGTTTTTGCTGAAGTGCACATGCTACGCCTTGGATCACTACACTTGGATGCTACACCTTGATCTTGGAAGCCCCTCGCTCCTGCTGATGAAGATCCATATGGGCTTAGATCTGCGGTCGGCAACTGTGAGGACGACTTTTCGCTGCTGGTGATATAAACTCGCTTGCTGCAGTTATCTAGGACTTACAGTTGTGGTATAACCAACCGGACTACATGTTGGACTGTAATGAAATTTTCTT
>JAOUQZ010000030.1:247606-284070 GCA_028564935.1 Neosilurus hyrtlii
TATATATATATATATATATATATATATATATATATATATATATATATATATATATATATATATATACATATATCAGCCTACTCCGGGCGAGCACTGTTTTACGGAAAATCAACTCAAGATCTTATATATATATATATATTATTTTCTTAATTGCAACTCTTAGAGGTACATTCAGATTCACCCAAAATTTATCCAGGAAACTTGGAAGACTTATTTTTGATTCATTTAAAGTGCATGTAGAAATCACATGGACAAATGTATTTAGTCTCTGAAATACTGCACTCTTTAGGGCTAGATTCAAGTAAAGCATAACTGTTTGGATATTACAGGTGCATAAACAAACTCTAGTTAGACTAGAATGTAGCAACAAGAATCCTTACCAGAACTAAAGGATATATTCACATTATAGACCCCCATTAAAAGCCATGCTTTGGTTAGGATATCAGCAAACATTGTGACATCACCATAAACAGAATCGTTAAATTCAGGAAAATGCCTCTCATAATGCCCAAGTTTGACTGAGCTGAAATTTGGTGATATATTAGCTGAAACTGAGCATTTATTTATAACATTATTTCAACCATAACACTATGATCCACTGCCAAATTTCCTCTAAAATTCCTAATACATGAAGTGAACACCAAGGCTTCAATTAAAAAAAAAATTACATGAATACATCAAAGCATTTTATTGATAACAGTAGGAATTCAGCCAGTTACTATGACTCGGCACAGAATGACAGTTATGGAAAATAATATATACCTGCAGTTTCACATTAGGTAAATAGGCACAGTAAATGAAGGCTCACTACAACAGAGTATAATTGTATAAACAAGAAAAAAATTAAGGCCTCTTTTTGACCCAAAAATTGTATGGTAAAACAAAAAAGGGATACCTTTAAAACCAGTGTGAAATAGGCTCTGACGCATAAATAGACTCTTGGCACCTAGCACTCAGAATGAAATAGAAAAGATATCTGAATCACAGCATCTCCATGAAGTGATTTTATATACATTATGTAAAAAAAGCCATATGTTAACTGCACCCTTACACCAGTGATGAAAATATGTATTCCCAGAGTATATTGCATACATAAACGATTACTAGCTGCTTATAATTCTGCATCTGCATTCTTATCTTTACGCACAATCTCTAATTTTAGGCAAGTAGACAAGGCTGTACTGCTTAAACTGTAAGGAATTAACCTATAATTCTCTTAAAACTGATATCACATTTCTAACGTTTCATCTTTCGTCTAAGACAAGCTGTTCTTTAAAACATGACACGTAAGACTTTCAGGCAAAAAAGTGGAAAAACGAGAAAAACACACTTGAATGTCAGAAAACAATACAGCAGTTAACAGAGCTGTCTCCTAGATAAGAGAGAAAACATACTTTAAACCCAATCATACACTGTGTTAAAGGAATAGAGTTTGCATACCATTCTCACAGCTAGCAACCAATGATTTGCTTGAAGGGCACATAGATTACGCAGTCATTAAATGAATAAAGATGACTCCAAATAATCTAAGTACAGTAAAGTAATTTTGTGATCTTATATTTAATAAATTCAACAACACGACTGTGAGGATAAATAGTTAAAAAATACTTATGCGCCCCTGAATAAAAAAAAAAAAAGCCTCTCTTTGAAAGTATGATAATTCCCTATCTGCTGGAGTTAGTTGAGTGAATATCAAGTTCACAATACTCATCCTATTTAATACATGCATGTGATCATGGCTGGATTGTTATAGACTGGTAATTACTGGCACAACAACAAAATCAATATAGAAATATAATTATCAGGTGCTAAACTATTAATTTTTGGTATAATTTCTGTATTATAATTTCTAATAGAAAACAAGGCACTGAGCACAGTAATATAGATTGTTTCTTGCAAATGCTAAGTACACCCCACATCCAGTTATTAGAAATAATTACATTTTACCACTGTGGCATTTTTTTTATTTCACACCACAAAGCATTCCTCTTCAGAGCAAAACTTTCACAGGTCAACTTTTCTAAACATGATCCAAAGCCACATTCTGAAAATATTTTCATTCTCAAGCAATGATCAGACATTTGCACACAAAAGTTGCACCCCCCACCCGCACCCAAACCAAATTCAAACCTCTACATATTTAGCTCTTGTCTCCCCTACGGCAGACAAAATTTGCAACTCAGAATTTGCTTCCTAGCCAACACACTCAGACAGACAGGCTAACTGAAGAGACGTCTAACTGAAGAGTTTGACGAAGCAACCATGGCAGTATGGTTTGTCATTCTGCTCCTTGAAGGTGCCTTTATTGAGCTGCTTGAGGCAGAATGCACAGACAAAATGCTCAGGGTGGAACTTCTTGCCCATGGCTGTGATGCACCGGCCTGTTATGGGCTTCTGGCAGCCGGAGCAGAGAGAGCCACGTCTTTCATGGTAGTGAACCTCACAGTATGGCTGCCCATCATGCTCAAAGAAACTGCCATTCACAAAAGGGGTGAAACACTCCTATAGCACACACACGGGAAATAAAAAAATTATAAGAATAGTTTATGGTGTGGAAAATTCATGTTGCATAAATTAAACTGCCTGGCCAAAAAAAGTCTGACTGGATAATGATCCAACAGACAACAATTATTTTAATCCAAACTGATGCAGTGAGTAGCTTCTCATTTATTGATGGCCTGCATCAAGCAAAGAAAACAACTAAGGAGGCTGCTGAAATTAGTTTATCTGGGTTAATTTCTGTCCAATGTGTTATTATGGAAGGATGGTGGTGAATCATTATCTTTGTGAAAAAGATGCAATCAGAAAAAAAATCTGGACTAACTGTGATCAAAAACAAAAACAAAAAAATATATAATAATAAATTTTAAAAGAGAGAAAGAGCATTGGACACATGCACAATACTTTTTTACAACTAAAAAAACTGGGACTAAAACACTGTGTGGTTCAAATAAACAGAAAAACACAAACAAAAAATTACACTTGTTATTATGGCTATTAAGAATAAATGGCATCAATTTACAGAGGAACATTAAGAATGGAGTCTGGAACAATGGAAACTGATGTGTTCTGATGACTTTAGATTGACTGTATCCCCATGAAGTGATGTACAATGACCACTACGCATGATCGGTACAAGACTCTGGAGGCAGCGTTATAACCTGCCATTGCTTTAATTGAAAACTACAAAATATATATATAATTGGGAGCAAGAATGGTTCAGGAAACATTATGTATCATTTTCATACATTCACTGGCCACCACAGAATCCAAAACACGACGCCACTGACTGTGTTGGTATGTGTTGGCGAGTCACACTCACAACACTGCACAGACTTGTGAAAATTGCAGAGTGAATGTGCGGTCCAATGAACTATTAGAGAACACAACTTTTTTTTTGGCTAGGCAGTGTACTTCACATTTCAGTACAAATTAAACATACCCTACAAACAAAGCACTCAGGGTGCCAGAGGCTGTTCAGGGCAGATATGTAATTTTCCAGTATAGCACGGGCACAGCCACCACATTTTGGTGCGAACAAATCAAAGTAATCTTTACGGCAATACGCCTTCCCATCTTTCTCATGGAAACCTAAAAAAAAAAAAAAAGACAAACAAACAAAAAAAACACGACACATGGTGAAAGACCTCAGCACTTTGGCAAAACACAGTTGAGTACAGAAGACAGCACTGCAACAGTAGTAGCTACTTACCTTCAGGTCCGAAGAAGGCCCCACACTGAGCACAAAAAAAGTGTTCAGGATGCCATGTTCTGTCCAGAGCAGTCACTACTTTCTGCAGATTGGAACCACAAACATTTTCTCTGTATCTAATTTCTATATTCAGATAATCTGCATGTCATATTCTACAACAAGCATTATAGTAGAATATTTCTAAATACATTACATTGCCAGAAGTATTCGCTCATCTGCCTTCACACACATATGGATTCATATCCATAGGGATTAAAATGATGCCCCCCTCCCCCTTGCAACAATAACAGCTCTTGTGGGTAAGCTTTCCACAAGGTTTAGGAGTGTGTTTATGGGAATTTTTTTACCATTCTTCTAGAAGCTTTGTGAGGTCAGACACTGATGATGGACGAGAAGGCCTGGCTCGCAGTCTCCGCTCTAATTCATCCCAAAGGTGTTCTATAGGGTTGGGGTCAGGACTCTGTGCAGGCCAGTCAAGTTCTTCTACACCAAACTCGCTCATCCATGTCTTTATGGCCCTTGCTTTGTGCGCTGGTGTACAGTCATATTGAAACAGGGGACATTCCCAAACTGTTCCCACAAAGTTGGGAGCATAAAATAGTCCAAAATCTCTTGGTATGTACAAGCATTCAGAGTTGTTTTCACTGGAACTAAGGGGCCAGGCCCAGCTCGTAAAAAAAAAAAAAAACAAACACTATAATCCCTCCTTCATGTTACACTCGGCACAGTGCAGTCAGACAAGTACTGTTCTCCCGGCACCCGCCAAACCCAGGATCTGCATCCAACGTTTTGCACTGCACTTGGTGATGTATGGCATGGATGCAGCTGCTCGGCCATGGAAACCCATTCCATGAAGCTCTCTACGCACCGTTTTTGAGCTAATCTGAAGGCCACATGAAGCTTGGAGGGCTGAAAGTCGGCGACCACTGTGCACTATGTGCCTAAGCATCCTGTGTCATTTTATGTGGCCTACCACTTCATGACTGAGTTGCTGTCGTTCCCAATCGCCTCCACTTTGTTATAATTGCACTGACAGATGAGTGTGGAATATTTAGTAACGAGGAAATTTCATGACTGGACTTGTTGCACAGGTGGCATCCTATCACGGTACCAGTGGAATTCACAATTCTTTCACAAATGCTTATAGAAGCAGTCTGCATGCCTAGGTGCTTGAGTTTATAAACCTGTGGCCATAGAGGTGATTGGAATGCCTGAATTCAATTATTTGGATGAGTGAGTGATTACTTCTGGCAATATAGTGTACATAAGTAGAATAACACACATAAATATTTGAGAACAATGCCTTAGATTGCAACAGTGCAGTGTAATGCAAACATTCTCACATCCAGAATGGGACCATTGCAATAGTGGCAACGAGGAGAAAAGAGGTGATGGTAGTCCTTCTCACAATAAGGCTGCCCGTCACGTTCAAAGAAGTTTCTAGAACCAATCTCTTCCTGGCAGTGAGAGCATACAAAATGTTCTGGATGCCATGTGCGGCCCATGGCAGTTACTACCTGTAGAAACACCCACAACATTTTACACTCAATTTCCAGCTAATGTTTCTGGAGCATACTAATGCTCTTAACTTCCCTTACAGTCAAAGAAAAGGAGTTCCACCGTATACTGCTCACCTGACCAACAATTGGTTTGCAGCAAGCCCCACACACTCCTTTGGCCACAGTCTTTACACCCAGCTTGTGTAAATCAGACTGCAGGCTTCCCAGCATGTTGTCTAGTTTATTGACCTGTGTGTTCGGAACCTTTCCCTGAGCCATGATCTGAAGAGATGGAAAAGAGAAGCTATCAGATCACTCCATAAACAATCTGGGACATAGAAATTAATGTTGTAATTATGCCAGTAAGCTTCTACAGACCCTGCGATGACGCTAGACATGTGGTAGCTTGAAAAAACTATAAGTATTGTAAAAGACATCTTTAGGAACACAGGGAGAATTTACCCTCTTTTTTGTTAAACTGACTTCTTACAGAACATGATCGCATGGCCGACCACCAAGCCAAGGTTATCAAAGCAAATACAAAAGTGTTTAAGTAGAGATGTTTAAGGTTTCAAATAGGTTTCAAGAAGAAAAGTCATTTCCCCCCCAAAATTAAAAAGTTTGTAAATTATCTGTTTTATACAATTCAACCACAGCAACATATATAAAGGAATTTTCCAGACCAGTATACACATTTTGTAACTGCCCAGAAACAAAAAACTAGCCAAGTTTTTTTAACATGCATCAGGAATTTTAGGAAATTACAGGTTTAGGGAAAAGGTCAAAATAACAACCCTGCAGTCGTGTGCATATCTTAAATATGGTTTAAATTAACTGCTCAATAGGATGTACATCAATTTATACCACCACACACAGGAAGACAGGACAGTCCGTGTTCAGCTCCCCTGTAATACACCCATACTTGCTTATGTGTACATTAGTATAAGTTTATTAACTGTAATTTTTACATACATATAATATGATAATTAAGTTTAACATGAAATAATTGTTTTTAAATGACCATATTTGCTTGCTTCTTAATTCGCTAACAAGCTTCTTAACTTGCTAACAAGCCCCTCAGTTTCCCCCTTTTGTTTATTGCGAGTTGTAACCGCTTTACACCATAATGAGAAAGCAGCTTGATACAATGGCACACACGACAATTACAACTGCATGCCTCAATCTTTAAAGTAATTTAGAAATATTTAAATTTTTCTGAAAAATTGGTATTTTCAGCATTTTTGTTTATTAGCCATATTTTTACCTCAATATTCTTGTCAGAATAATTTTTTTGGTTCTCATTACCTCAACACATTGTTCAATACATTTTCACCAAAAAAGTATAGAAACGTTTGTTTCTTTTTATTAGGAGCCGTTTTAGACAAAAGTTTTGGTGTATAACCTTCACTGCACACTACTGTATGTTGAACATCATGCACTGCATCATTAGCCTTAAAGTGACTGTGGATCAGGAGAGGAGTAGTGCTGCTGGGGTTGCCCGATCTATCGGGACACAAGCCAAGGTTTGATCAATTCCATAAAGGCCGTCTGATTAAAGGTGATTAGGTGCATCGAAAGAAAAAAATTCAGAAACCTAGAGAATATGCAGAATGCATGTGTGACAAGGTCCGTAAAAACTAATGTGGCCTGAAAATCAACTACACCAAGTTGAAGTGCATGCAGACAATCCAAGTGTCTCAACACTCAGGAAATCATGAAGGAGGAGCCTGGCTGGGAACATCTGAAAAGTTTTTAAGAAGGCAACAGCAAGCTCAGCCCCAGTAGAATGCACAAGACCAACACTTTACAAGGTGTAAAATAACTACCAAAAGTTTATTCCCCAGGCTCTGGAGAATTCTAAGGGTGATGTGGAGGGTAAGCACGATACTCATCTGTGGTAGCATGCAGAAGAGGTGTGGATTCAGGAGAAAAGCCAAAGAACACTGATCAGTCCCAAACCATTTTGTTGCCAAGTATTGAGTGAAAAATGATTTAGCACCATCATGAGGCACCTGACATACTACCTCCTGAAGAATTCAACTATATTAATACCTCAGTCCAAAAAGGAGGGATTCCAAAGCCACCAAGGTGTCTAGAGCAAAAAAGGCATGGCCAACCAGCTAATCTTGGAAGCTTGGGAAAACAAGAAGGCCTGGTGGTGCTGTGTGTGGACCTTGCAAACATCTGAGGCCATACAACTCAAGCTGGTTGAAGAGACACTGACTGAAGAAAGGTTAGGACCTCATTATGAATTATTACAACAGTTTCATTTAGAGAGTCTACAATGACTCTACAACTTCAGAGTTACACACACTATACATACAGGCTATTATAACTGGGTGAACCATTACAGTGATCCTTTTGGTGCTTTCCATGAATATGCCGGTGAAGTCTACTGGGTTTCAGGGCAAAGGACCACTGTCATGTGCAACAACCATGCATTGGGGGATTTATGGATTATGCATTGAGTGTAACATGAGTCCCAGGGAGCAGGTGAATCCTGAATGGCCTTGAAGAGTTGATTACTTGGGGTAACTTCAGCTTCAAGCTGGCACAGTCTATCTCTCTGGCGCTAAAGAAAGAAGTTCCACTTCACACTAGGTAACCCTCAGATAGAATCCAATCAGGGCGAAACTAGAAAAGCATGGGGAAAGTGTTGCATCCTGAGACACAGTGTCCATCTGAGCAACCAAGGTCTGAAAGCCTGGCTAGCTGCAGTGAACAAGTCATGGCAAACTTGACTTTTCAGCAATGTTAAGGGTGATTTCACAATCCACGTGAACCAATAGTTCACTTAACAATGCTTAGAGGTGAAAGGTGACCTGGAGAGACAACCGAACTTCACAGAAACTGTAGCTATAACACAAAGAGTAGACATGGTGTTTATTTCAAAAGAGTCTAGCTGGTCATTCTTTTAGAACACAGAGTTTGCTGTGCGGACCTCAAAGGAGGGGGTTAGCAAGAGGAAAGTATGCTGAGCTGGTAGACGAATGCAATGTAGCAATGGGTGGTGCAGTGGGATATAGAGGGTTTGCCAGTCCCTCTGCAAGGCATACAAATTCTGGGCATCATAGGGGTCAGAGGACAAAGGGCCGCAGATCAGCAAGGCAGCAGAAACTGCTTCGAGGTGGCTCTAGATCAGGAAAGGAGAGCTGTAGATATCTACTTGCTGAAAGACCCGAAACACCCAATGGCCACAGGAAACATCACTGATGTGTCCAGGTACATTACCAGATGTATGCAAAAGAAAGTTATAGCATCTACACATAATTTATCCCTCTCCAGTCTGTTTTTATTCCTCTCCAAGATAGCTATGTTAGTGAGAAACCCAAAGTGTAAACTTCCCTGATCTGAAAATTTAGCTTTTAAGCACAATTAACATAAAATTTCCACATGAAAAACATGTAGTTTCTAAATGAATTAAACATTAATTTGAAGAATACTATTTATGAAATACAATCTCAAACTACTCAAAATATAAAATCTTAAATTGTGTTTAGCCTATTCATTCGTGTGTTTATCTATGTATTATTTTGGTTAAAGGAATACTGAAAATCAGGGGTGCACCCTCAGCACCCCTCACTTCTCACATCCTTGCAGTGGGAGCTCCATGCTTGCACCTGCATCAGGGGTAAGAAGGGATCATCCTCCGTCTGACATCCCACAGAGACCAGCACTTTGGAAGGAGCAACAGGGGCAGGTGGGGTTGACGGAGGTGGAGGTTGTATTGGCTCAGAAATTGGTGGCTTAAATTTGACTGAAGCAGGCTCACATTGTACAGGAAGTTGGGGAGGAAATGTGAATTCCCTAGGAGGATGTATGGGGGCAGGGATAGGTGGAGAGGGGGCCGGAGGAGGGGGAGCTTGAACAGGTACAGCTTTTACTTTAAGCTTGGGCTTTGTTTCCATAGATGGAGGAGACAGGTGAGGAGCTACGGAGTTCGACTGGGGGGATGGCATCACCTTTCTTTGAGGAATAGGAGACTCAGGGGGAATAATAATCTAAAGAGAGTAAGACAGAGAAAGGATACAGTAGGAAACATCAATAGAGAAAGACTGATGAGATATTCAAAATATAAAAAATATGCAGGTGTGTGTGATCTCAACTGCCCATTTTCCCCCTACACATCTACCTTATCCACTTCCCTGCTGCGGTCTTCTCGCAAGCGTTTAGGATTCGACATGACTATGACCCCCTCAGTCAGCCAATCATCTGGTTGTTTCTTGGGGCATTCCTTGCGAGCAATTCCCAGCTTGCCTTGAAGCTCTTCTATAAGGCGATCCTGAGAGTTGCTTTTGTGGAAGATTACTGGTCCCATCTTCCTACGAATAATACCATCCCGGTACATAGGGTGGATGTTGGATGTCTCCCTGGTACGTCTGATCACAGACTTGATCTGAGCCAGAGGCAGAGACCCTGTCAGGTGATTCATTCTCAATTGACAAAACATGCAACAGTCAGTGGCCAGCATTGTTCACTCACTTAAAACTAGATGTGAATGAGAGAGGACTTTCAGGCAACTTTCATCACCACAAAAAGACAATGCAAAAACTTAGACAGCCAGTGCTGTAGTTTGGCCGATAACTGTATGGTAAAATATGTTAAACTAGGCTTATTTTCATAATGCTGAATGCAGAGTATGAAACAGCTGTGTACAAATGCTTCACAGAGCCATGACACTCATGCCAATGTTCTTCATGCTTCATTCACATGCCAACACTTCAAACCTAGACACACAATGCACTGGCACACAGCCTTTACTCAGCAGTATGATAATCCATGATTCTTTATTTTCATAGCTCTGTTAAAACAATGCAATTTTCCCCATACATGTCCAGATGCTGAAATCCGATCCATGGTGCTGACAGGATGTAACGTAGGAAGGTCTATCTGGGCATCTGGGGTTCCAGGGCAGGATGAAGGGGTAAGAGACTCATCCAACCAGCTAGCTTCAGTCATGGGAGTCATGGAGTCATCAGCACAGTCATAGGACAACTTTAGCTCCATGTCAGCCCAGTCAGACTGGTCCTCAATAAGCCCTTGTCCTGCCTCACTTTCTGTGTGCAAATCTGGCTGCACCACCCTACGGTCCACTGCAACAAGCATCGCCTCAAGCAGTTCTGGTTGTCCTGCTGAATTTGTGTTGCAAACTGTTGTAGCCACATTTTGGGACTCGGCCTTAGGCTTGCTTAAGTTCATGTTGAGGAGATTATCCAAATCATCATCAAGAGATGGGTCCAGAGCTGCAGTCTCGAGCCCGGCAGAGGGATTGTTTCTTGTAGTATCACAAACTGGCTCATGGAGCACAGATGAAAGATTCGATATCTTGGGCACTGATGTAGAAGAGATGGGAGGTCTAAGAGGTGATGGGGGTTGTGCAATTGGTGATTCACTATCAGGTACAGGCACAGATGTGGGACATATAACAGCAGACTCATTCTCTGGACTGGTCACAAGAGAGACATCATTACAAGCTTGAATAATTAAAGAGCTGTCTTTATGCAAGTTCTTAATATTTTCAGGTTGACACATTGGGCTTTGAGATTTTGCGCTAGGCATAGAAACCATTAGAGCTGATTTAGACCCACTGAGGGTAGATTCAGCACTAACAGGGATATGCTTTTGATTGCCTGGGCTGATGTTACACACTGTATTGGTACTAATGGCAGTATTGGTGGACTGGGATGAAACCACAAGCGACTCTAGCGTAGTGCCCAACATGGAAACAGAATCACTGATAACTGTGTCTGGATGTGAAAAGGAGAATGGAGGCGTGGCAAAGGCTGAATTTGATGTGACAGAGCAGAGAGCAGATTTTAGGGCACTGGACCTCAGAGCAGCATCACTGGAATCTTCCACTATGTGTAACTCTAAGGGAACTGAATGGGAGGGCAAAGGAGAGTAGCAGTTTACTTTAGAAGGAAGATTTGGTGTTGGGCAAACTGCAGTAGTGACTGCTTTAGCAGAAGGAGAATGAATTTCTGCAGTGGTAGAGAAGCTGTTGGACTGACCAAATAAAAGCTGAGAGTTGAATGTGTCCAACAAGCTTGGCTGGAAGATAACAAGAGGGAGGAAAAAGAACAGGAAAGAAAAGAGACAAATTAAAAAGAAAACAATGTAAAACTAAATAAATAAATAAAAGCAACCTGGTGAAATGACGAACAAATTAGAAGATAAGTAAAAGTAACTTGGAGTATTTGACCTCTATCAGAGGGGTGGTTGTGTTAGGAAACTGGAAGAGCTAGATAGTTTAGCAATCCTGAATTGAAAATATCCCCTTTATCAAACTTTCTTCCACACACATTTAATCCCCCACCACTCACATTGCTCTGCACTTTGAAATCAGATAAACAGGCCATGAGCTCGTCCAGCTCTCGTGTGGCTGATGTGGCCGACATCCGACCCTGTTGCTCTGAGGGCACATCCAAGTGCCCCTCTGTTTGAAGTCCAGAGGGTGAAGGCCTGCTTGCACAAGTTACATGTTTGATAATAAACAGCAATTATAGTGTAAAATACATAGGCATATTTCAGCATTCATAAAATGTGTACGCATAAGACTGGGAGAAACTTACACTGGGGCAGGTATAGAGCTCTCCAGTTCATTTAGAAGGCTCTCTACAGTGGGACGTCCTTCTTCAGGCACTTTGGTTCCATTTCTTTGAGGCTTGTCCTTGGTAGGTGTAATGCCTGAGTGGGCTCCATTTTCCTGGATATAGTGTGCAGAACTGGAGGGAGGAAGTGGGGGTGCTGCATCTTCTATAGAACAAATAAAGCATTACACAATTACACAAATCTTATGCCGACTCATTCTGTCTCAATTGCATGTCTGTGTTTGCGGCCACATTATTTAAAGTCAATATGTACAACAAAAACAGGAAGAAAAAATAAAAAATCCTAATCTTTGCTGATCTTAATCTTTGCATCTGTGTGATGAAGGGAATTGGGGGAGGCGGATATGGATGTAGGTACCTATGCTGCTGTATGATGGTGTATTCTGCTGTACAGCATTAAGTTCAAGTAGCAGGCGGTCCAGTTCAGACAAGTTGCTGCCCAATGCAGCACTCATGGCTGCTGCAGAGGAGTCTGAGGGTGTCTTTTGCTTATTGGGGAAACTAGAATAAGAGTTGGAGAAAATGAAGCATCAACACTGTGTTGAAACTGGCAATGTAGGAGTCTCTGTGATCACATAACTGACCTGTAGACGTGGTCCTCTTCTGTATGAGGTAGTGAGGGACTACTGCTGTCTTGAGACAATGTACTTTTTTGTGCTGAGCCAAGAGACTGAAAAGAGTACAAAACAAAATTCACTTCAACTGATTCAAAATAAACACTAAGCCTTTATACAAAAAAATACATGAATCTTAACGATGCCAAATCACAATTCCTGTAAGTAAGGCCCACAATCAGCACTGTGAATGTCTTTAAAGGGACACAGAGACTTCAGCATACTAAAGTCTACAAACTACTACATTAAAATCTTTCAGTTTCAAACTTTTGTTGCACTTTGTTATTTCACAGAGAAAAGCATTCAAGTGCTATTAATGGATTCATTTGAAAGAGCTAAGGTAAAGAATTCAGAGGCAGGAATTCAGCCCCTTCATGCTTGGTATTGAGGACTGAATGAGCATTTTCAGAAGCTGATTCTTACATTCAAAAATATGTGAAATGTATGAGATCAGTTAAAATTAAAACAAATACACTTGTGTACACATAGAGGGAACATTTATCTAATTCAAAATATTTTTAGACAAGGGGTGTTTCTCATCCTAAAAGGGCTGGTGCGGCTGCAGGATTTCATCCCAACAGGCTTGGTTGGAATAAAAGCCTGCAGCCACACCAGCCCTTTTGTAGCAGCACAAATCGATGCAATGGAAAGTCCGGAGTGTCATTTTATTGCATTCCAGTGGAAAACGAGCAAAGGGATCAATTTACAGGAATAACTGCTATCAAACTGTAAGAATTGGTGCCCCACAAAATACACCTGGCTATTAAGTGCACACTTCATGGCAGGTAGGCTGGGTGATCATGTGTAAATTTAATCTGTGTTAGGGTGGCCCCCAAATTTTTTTTTTTTCGATTCCTCTATCACACACCCTCCTATTTTAGGAGGTTTGATGAAAAAATAACCCAATAAAAATGTTATGCCTATAAAATAAGACGGCGTGGTCCACCAGAGCCCTTCAATTTGGCACATTTTGACCGAAATTCTGTGATATTTGAATTTTCCATAACTTTATTTTCGGCATCAATAATCAGTTTAACGTCTAATCAGACCATGTAAATTATTAATGCAATATGTTTTAATATATAAAGTGTACTTTTTATCCATCATGGCATGTTTTATTAAAAAAATTCATCAGTATGTACTTATCATGTACTTTTCATCAGTATTTAATTATCATTCTTACAAAATATTTCAGTTCTAACATGCAAAAGCAACATGTTTTGAAAAGTCTTGTTTTAGTGTCTATGCAATAAATATATTGCTGTGAAAAGCCTAATCTGTACTGGATATATATCGCAACACGGAGAAATATTGAAGCTGGCCACATTTTCAGACTATGGACTTGTTTGGGGCACTAAGCTTGTTCCACAGGCGAGGTATGTTGTGAGTACATACTGGACACCCAAATCTGTGTAGTGTGAAAATCTGCTTTTTTTGCAGTGGTACAATAAAGCCACACCATACAGAGTTTAGACTTGCCCTAACTTAATAAGTATCAGACATTGCCAGGTTTTTGAAGATCTCCACTTTAAAACCGGGGAGTAACATCATTTTGGAACATACAAGTCTGTAACTTCTTATGAACATATGCAAGTGTCCAAAGTACACAAAATACGGGTCTGATATTTATGCATTGGTGATCTTTACCACATATCTTTTATATGGCCACCAAGTTGGTGTGTTGCCTAAAATTAAATTGTTTGTGTAAACAGTTAATTGGAGACTAGTTGCTAACATTCATTAAATCCACAGATTACTGCTAGCCCTGAGGAAGGTACCCCGCTCTCAGAGGTGAAAGACATGCAAAAACTATGCATTCCTGAGACTTATGTCTTACAACCAATGCATTTAACCCTGTAACGCTAATTGTATCATATTTGATACATGAGTTTCTGAGACCTCTACGTCATAAAAATGATCAGTACTTTCATGAAAAACCTAATGTATACAATCTGACACATATCTTCTGCCCTCTGGTGGATTATCCGTGCACTGCAGGCAGTAACGAGCCTGAATGCCAAATCCAAAATGTCTACCGTCACATAGCGACTCGTTCGTTTTTTTTCAGGAAAATCTTTGCTAATTTTGTAAAGGTTACAGTAAGAATAACCTTTATATTGTTACTTATATCTTATCTTTAATGATGACATGCCACTGGGATAAGTTCACCATTTGAAATGAGTCTTTAATTGAGGATGGGGCTGAATATCTGTTGGGTTCGCTTTACAAAATATATCACATTAAATATTCTAATTTGTGAAAAAAGGAACATTTAATAAGCGCTGAACAAAATAAAAATTTTCACAGAAAGTGAGTTTATAATATCTTTATAACTGATATTATTCAATGTATTTTAAATACTAGTCTATATATTATTGTTATTGTGATGGTTAAATTTAAATTATATTAACGGTTCAGTCAAATAACTAGTGATCTGTATCATCTGTATGATGATCTGTATATTTTTGCATGTGTGGATCCTGTCATTAATTTCTTTATGATTTTAATGCTTCTTATTCTGGTACCTGCTATGGCAGTGATTTTCAGCCACTGTGCAGCGGCACACTAGTGTGCCGTGAGAGATGGTCAGGTGTACCGTGGGAAATTATCCAATTACCGTTGGCCACTGTTGAGTGTCTGTGCTGTAGTGACTGGCAGAGTGATGTAATACTCTTCCATGTCAGAGAGGGGCAGTAGGGAGCTTAATTGCCTTAATTATTCTTAGAGATAAGAGAATTTTGATGTATGGAGCCCCTAAAGGGACACAGGGGAAAAAAAGATTCTAGTGAGCAGGAGAAACTTTCGCGCACACACGAGAAACTATCGTGTGCGCACCAGTTATCTGAGGTGTCTCGTGCGCGCTAGAAACTTTTCATGTAAATTTTTCCCCCATGTCCCTTTAGAGGCTCCATAGTGATGCATGCAGGGTTTTTATTTTTTTATTTTTTTTTTTTTAAAGTGCAAACTCTGAACTGGGTCCTGGACAAAATTCTGACCCAGATGAGGTCCCTAATATAAGTGGAGCTCAAAAGAAAGCACAGACAGTGAGCTCGAGGCGATACAGTGAAAGCTATCTTTTGTTTGACTTTACTTTCACCGGGGATGTGACGACACCCACTCCGTTGTGCTTGGTGTGTGGCGAGAAGTCCAACAGTGCCACGGTACCGAGCTTAAACCCATCTCCAAACGAAACACCCATTACTTCAAAACAAGCCGATGGACTATTTTGTTCTCTGTGTTTTTGTTATCAACTTTTATGAGGAAAAACCACAGAGGTAAATGAGAGAGAGCCCTTAAAGCTACGTAGCTGAACTTAAAGCTAAATCTAAACAGTCCCACACTGTGACAGAGAAGTTAATACCACCTGCCTGCAAAGCCACTGTACACGAGATGCTCACTGAGGAAGAGCTTCGTGTGTGTTCATCTAAACAGGCCCAGGTTTCACACTGACTGAGTTTAATCTATATTGTAATTATATATAAACTGCATTAAACTACAGAGTGTCATTTTGTAACATTTTCGGTTTGTGGTGTGCCACAAGATATGTTCAATGTAAAACATGTGTCATGGCTCAAAAAAGGTTGAAAAACACTGATGTAGGAGACGCGGTGTAAATTGCCATGTTAACACACCTCTTAGGAACCTTTCTCAGCTTTCGTAGCACCATTTAATCTGGAGATTCCCCTGAGTGATGATCACAGAGTTACTCCTAAACTTACCTGAATAAGATAGTAATCTTGCTTTGTAGCACAGACCCTCGCTGTCTCTAGCTAGCTTCCGTTATTTTTATGTATTTTATGCATGTTTATGCTGCGCTGTTCATGATACACATATCCTGGGTATTATCATGGCAGGAATAAGGCTTGAATAATGCTATTTTCTGAGACAGTGATCTTTGGTACAAAGTTTGCACAAACTTTTGTTTGCATATTCAGATTTTTATTATCTTTTCATTTAGTCTTTAAACATTTCAAAATATCAGTTCCTTTTTTTAAAACTTTTGTGTGGGTTTGTGTGGGTGAATGTATTTTATTGGCATTTTATGTAATAGACCAACACAAAGTGGTGCAGAATTGGAAGGAAAGTGGAAGTGGAAGGAAAATGATCATGCATGGTTTTTAAAATTTATTACAAATAAAAATCTGAAAAGTGTGCATTTGTATTCAGCCCCCTTTACTCTGATACCCCTAAATAAAATCCAGTGACACCAATTACCTTAAGAAGTCACCTAATTAGTAAATTCAGTGTAGCAAAAAAGTATTTAGTCAGCCACCAATTGTGCAAGTTCTCCAACTTAAAGATAAGACCAATTTTCATCACAGGTACACTTCAACTATGAGAAACAAAATGAGAAAAAATAAATCTGGAAATCACATTGTCTGATTTTTAAAGAATTTATTTGCAAATTATGGTGGAAAATAAGTATTTGGTCTATAACAAAAGTTAATCTCAATACTTTGTTATATATCCTTTGTTGGCAATGACGGAGGTCAAACATTTTCTGTAAGTCTTCGCAAGGTTTTCACACACTGTTACTGGTGTTTTGGCTCGTTCCTCCATGCAGATCTCCTCTAGAGCAGTGATGTTTTGGGGCTGTGGCTGGGCAATATGGACTTATAACTCCCTCCAAAGGTCTTCTATTGGGTTGAGAACTGGAGACTGGCTATTCCACTCCAGGATTTTAAAATGCTTCTTATGAATCCACTCCTTCGTTGCCCGGGCAGTGTGTCATGTCATGTCATTGTCATGCTCAAAGACCCAGCCACATTTCATCTTTAATGTCCTTGCTAATGGAAGGAGGTTTTCACCCAAAATCTCACAATACATGGCCCCATTCATTCTTTCCTTTACATGGTTAAGTTGTCCAGGCCCCTTTGCAGAAAAACAGCCCCAAAGCATAATGTTTCCACCCCCGTGCTTCACAGTAGGTATGGTGTTCTTTGGATTCAATTCAGCATTCTTTCTTCTCCAAACATGACAAGATGAGTTTTTACCAAAAAGTTCTATCTTGGTTTCACCTGACCATATGACATTCTCCCAGTCATCTTCTAGATCACCCAAATGATCTCTAGCAAACTTCAGACGGGCCTGGACACTGGCTTAAGCAGGGGGACACGTCTGGCACTGCAGGATTTGAGTCCCTGGTAGCGTAGTGTGTTACTGATGGTAGCCTTTGTTACTTTGGTCCCAGCTCTCTGCAGGTCATTCACTAGGTCCCCCGTGTGGTTCTGGGATTTTTGCTCACTGTTCTCATGATCATTTTGACCCCACGGGGTGAAATCTTGCGTGGAGCCCCAGATCAAAGGAGATTTTGTGGTCTTGTATGTCTTCCATTTTCTAATAATTGCTCCCACAGTTGATTTCTTCACACCAAGCTGTTATCTATTGCAGATTCAGTCCCAGCCTAGTGCAGGTCTACAATTTTGTTTCTGGTGTCCTTTGACAGCTCTTTGGTCTTAGCTATAGTGGAGTTTGGAGTCTGTCTGTATGAGGTTGTGGTCAGGTGTCAGGTTTTATACTGATAACGAGTTCAAACAGGTGCCATTAATACAAGTAACGAGTGGAGGACAGAGGAGCCTCTCAAAGAAGAAGTTACAGGTCTGTGAAAGCCAGAAATCTTGCTTGTTTGTAGGTGATCAAATATTTATTTTACAGAGGAATTTACCAATTATTTCATTAAAATTCCTACAATGTGATTTCCTGGATTCTTTCCTCCCATTCTGTCTCTCATAGTTGAAGTGTGCCTGTGATGAAAATTGGAGACCTCTGTCATCTTTTAAGTGGGAGAACTTGCACAGTTGGTGGCTGACCTAATACTTTTTTGCCCCACTGTAGCATCCACCTGTGTGTAATCTAATCTCACTATAAATACAGCTGCTCTGTGAAGGAATCAAGGGTTTCTTAAAGAACATTAATGAACAAACAGCATCATGAAGCCCAAGGAACACACCAGACAGATCAGCTGCAGAGGGGAAGAAACTGTCCACAGGACAACTATTAATCGTGCACTCCACAAATCTGGCCTTTATGGAAGAGTAGAAGGAAGAAAGCCATTTTTGGAAAAATCCATGTAGGGGACACAGTAAACATGTGAAAGAAGTTGGCGTGGTCAGACGAGACCAAAATGTACATTTCTGGCTTAAATGCAAAACGCTGTGTTGCCAAAAAAAAAAAAACATTACCACATTAAAACATGGTGGTGGCAGCATAATGCTGTGGGGATGCTTTTCTTCAGCATGGACAGGAAGGCTGGTCAGAGTTGATGGGAAGATAGATGTAGCCAAATACATGGCAAAATTGGAAGAAAACCAGTTAGTGTCTGCAAATGGCTTGACACTGGGTACAAATACATTTGAGAATCTGTGGCAAGACTTGAACATTTCTGAACTTTAGCTATTTTGCAAAGAAAAATGCGCAAAAATTTCAGTCTTTAAATGTGCAAAGCTGGCAGTGACATACCCCAAAATACTTCCAGCTGTAATAACAGTGAAAGGTGGTTTTACAAAGTATTGAAATTTTAAACCATTTCCCTTCCTCTTCACAATTATGCTTCACTTTGTTTTGGTCTGTCATTAAAATTCCAATAAAATACATGTATGTTTGTGGCCCTGTTAACTAAATATATTGATGCAAATGTTACATAATACTGTATTTTAAAGCATCACTCAAGTTCAATAGTGCCTCTGAAAACATGGCCATGGTACCAGACATGGTACTGAATAATTATCATATTTAAAGAATGAGACACAGGCCCAATACACT
Organism: Neosilurus hyrtlii; assembly: GCA_028564935.1. Taxonomy (NCBI): domain Eukaryota; kingdom Metazoa; phylum Chordata; class Actinopteri; order Siluriformes; family Plotosidae; genus Neosilurus; species Neosilurus hyrtlii. The sequence goes on from JAOUQZ010000030.1 coordinate 266,805, forward strand.
TGTAGTTCATTTTAATACACAAGTTTTAGAGGGCATCTCATCCATCAAATGGTCAGAAAGCAGTGTGTTATCAAATCTATGGTGAGAAATCTGAGCCACCTGTAGGTTCAAAACACAATGGGAAGCAATAATCTGTTATTTGCATCTGGTAATGTTCCCAACCATCTTACATGGCTTTGTGATACCTATGTACTGGAGGTGACCTTAAACCATGATGTTTCACTTTCATACATGACTGGGTCTTCGGTGAACTCTGGGTCCAGCAATTTTCTAGATAAGTTAGTAACAACATTAGTGGCATAGCAATATGATATTGAATTGATAATTCATCTCAAATGAACTGTCCAGGGTGTACTCTGCCCTCGCCCGGAGTCGGCTGAGATGGGCGCCAGCCTCCCCGCGACCCTATTTAGGATAAAGCGGTTCAGAAAATGTATGAATGAATTCATCTCAAATGTCACCGGACCGATCCTCGGCTACTGACTCTGGCTTTTGGGACATGGAATGTCACCTCTCTGGCAAGGAAGGAGCCTGAGCTGGTGCATGAGGTTGAGAGATACCAACTAGATATAGTTGGGCTCACCTCAACACAGCTTGGGCTCTGGAACCACCCTTATCGAGAGGGGCTGGACCTTGTTTTATTCTGGAGTTGCTCATGGGGAGAGGTGGCGAGCCGGAGTGGGCATTCTTGTTGCCCCCGCCTCATATGCCCACATATTGGGGTTCTCTCCGGTTGATGAAAGGGTAGCCTCCCTCTGCCTACAGGTGGGGGGACGGGTCCTGACTATTGTTCGTGCTTATGCACCAAATAACAGTTCAGAATACCCACCCTTTTTGGGGTCCCTAGGGGGTGTGCTAGAAAATGCTCCCCCTGGGGACTCTCTTTCTCGTCCTGGGAGACTTCAGCACCCATGTGGGCAATGACACTGTGACCTGGAAGTATGTGATTGGTAGATACAGCCTCTCCGATCTGAACACGAATGGTGTTTCATTGTGGGACATCTGTGCTCATCACTGTTTGTCCATCGCGAACACCATGTTCAAACATAAGCGTGTGCATAAGTCCACATGGCACCAGGACACCCTAGGCCGCAGTTCAATGATCAACTTTGTAGTCGTGTCGTCGGACTTGCGGCCGCATGTTTTGGACACTCGGGTGAAGAGCTGAACTGTTAACCGATCACCACCTGGTGATGAGCTGGCTCAGATGGCAGGGAGGTTGCCCTCTAGACCTGGGAGACCTAGGCGTGTAGTTAGGGTTTCCTGTGAACGTTTGGAGGAGTCTCCTGTCAGAAAGGCCTTCAACTCCCACCTCCAGCAGAGCTACAACCACATTCCAATGAAGGCAGGGGGAGACATAGAGTCCGAATGGGCCATGTTCTGTGTCTCCATTATTGAGCCGGCAGCCCAGAGCTGCAGCCGGAAAGCTCATCGCTGCCTGTCGTGGGGGCAACCCCCAAACCAGGTGGTGGACATCTGTGGTGAGCGGGGCTGTCAAGCTGAAGAAGGACGCCAGGTCAGGTCCTTTTGGCCTGTGGGACTCCTGAGGCAGCGGACAAGTACTGACAAGGCCAAACGTGCTGCAGCCTGGGCTGTTGCCGATGCAAAATCTCGGGTGTGGGAGGAGTTTGGTGAAGGCCTGGAAAAAGACGGGTTGCCTCAAAAAGGTTCTGGACCACCACCCAGCACCTCAGGAGGGGGAAGCAGTACTCCACAAAAACTGTTTACAGTGGATGTGGGAAGCAAGTGTTGCTATGTGACTACAGACCACATTCGGCTACATTGAGTTCCTTACTTTTCTTTTATCCCGCCATGTGCACGTGACTTTGATTTATTCTATCAGAGAGAGAGAGAGAGACCTCATATTAACTCTCTTAAGTGCCATTGACGTGTGTGTATTTGCGTGTGTGTGTGTATATATGTATAATGTCCCGCTGGGCAGCAACTTCAAAACACTTTTTTTGAAGTGCTGTGAACGCAGCACCTGGGGACGAATGCAGGCAGCCAGGCACAGAAGAAAACTCTCCATGGCAACTCTGCTGTAACTTTCACTTATTCAGAAATGTTTCTCTGCTTGAATCAAACCCGGCCGATGTCCCGCCCCAAGACCCACTGTGTTTGGTAGGATCGTTCAGATCCGCCCACAACACTGTAAAGTAAAACTTGCGGGCTGCACTAATATTAAACTTGCATATTAAGGCGGGGGCACAAATAATTCTCATTTATAAACCTAGTTATAAACTATAACTTATTTATGCTGAATATAAAAATTCTACTCACCATGTTAAAATCTGTTTTTTATATATAAAATTAGCCCAAAGTAAATAATTCCAGAAGATTTTTCCACCATAATTTGACCAGAAAAAATGGTATGAAGAAGGAAAGGATTTTCTTTTGAAGAAGTAGATAAATGATCCAAAGTATAACACATCATCTGTGAAAACTGGTGAACATGGGCATTCCTGGTTGCCCTGGGGACTGAACACTTTATCAATTTCATGGCTGGAGTACGAATGTTTCTGCAGCTGTTGGTCATTTGGCGACACTGGTCAGATGCTGGGAAACTATTGAATGATGTGCACATGAGAGACACATGAACAATTAACACATTCCCATTTCTGCAGTTAGATGAGTGGATATAAAATGTGCAAAGTGATGCAGAACATACAGTTAACACAATGGCTGACTTTGAGAAATTGCAGTATTTGAAGACACTGCAAAAGATGCAATAAGAGGAGAGCGTGTATTCAGAGACAGAGAGGATTTACTGGCACACGATGACGACTGGGTCATCAGCCACTTCAGGTTCCTGAGGGCAATCCTCCTGGAACTGTGCACAGATCTGCGGTTGACCATGGAGCATGACACGGCGAGGAGCGCTGCTAGTACCCCCACAGGTGCTGACCAGACTGGGGTTCCTAGCAACAGAGGCATTCCGGAGGGAACTGGCTGACCGATCAGGACTGTTCCAGTCGACCCTGAGCTGAGCCATGCCAGTTTTGTGGGACAGAATTATCTGCATGTCAGCCAGGTATATCAAATTCCCATACAGTGCAGCTGAACAGGCCAACATGAAAGCGCAGTTTGCAGCGAGAGACGGTTTTCCTAATGTAATCGGCGCTGTCGACTGCACACACATTGCACACACAAGCGCCATCACAGGATGATTTTGTTTGTCAACAGGAAGCATTTTCATTCGATCTATGTACAGATCATATGTGATGGTTCAGCGCAGGATTCATACATCCTGAGTAACAGCATGGTTGGGAACCGACTACAAGCTGGCACTGTACACAATGGGTGGCTTGTTGTTAAGTAAATTTATTCCGTTGTCTTATGCACATCCCCCTCATGCGCATTGAGCATGTGCGCCCCTAAATATGAGCCTGTCTGTCAAATATGATCAGTACTAGTTAGTGATTTGCAGTTCTGGTTAAACTGCAACTTCAGAGCTTTCTGCCAGACCCCAGACTGTGTGTGAAGTACCTATGTCAATAAACCCATGTGTGAAGTGAAATGTCTTAATCAGCCTCACCTTTTCCCCAGCACACATCTGCATTCATTTACAGTAGTGTGTAATCCATATAAGTGTTGCATAAAATAAACAAATGGAAATCGTAAATCCAGTTAACATAATTTATCTGCTTTCAATTGACCCCAGGCAACCGTGGTTACCCACTTAGTCTTAGTCGTGTTTTAAGGGTTTTTTTTTTATTCTGCAAAGAGGGGAATCTCTGGTGCAGGGCCCATTGAAATATGATTTGCATATTTAAATGGGGGGTATGGACAAGGAGGGGTCGGGTACTCCAAAATGTGCACTCAAGTCAACGTTGATTCGGATGTTCAAAGGAAATGTGCGTGGATTCATGTGTATGCACAGATTTATACATCTGGATGTTTTTGTGCTTACAATGTTTTCTGTATTTAAGCATCTGGCATTTTTCAGTAGGAATTTCACGCAAGTCTTTGTACATGAGACCCCAGGAGTAAAAGAGGTGTCTGGTGTATTGTGGGTTGGTCTGAGGGTGGATTTAGCCAGTGTCAAATGTCACAAAACCTTGGGATTTCTTTTCCACAGTCAAGAGAGTGACTGTACAATTCACCAGCAAAGACAAGGAGTCAGCATCCTGCTCACTCTTCAGATGTTCGAGAGGACTGATATTTTTACTTCTGCTCAGATTCAATACAAAAATATTTGGACACAGCTTCACGACTCAGTGAAAGCAACACAAATAATAGAAAATAGGAAATGTTCTTTTCCACTTTTTTGACCCATATGTTACAGTTTTAAAAAGCAGTGTCAAATAATGAGGATAGTGGGATTTTTTTCCCTTTTCTGAGCTGCCACTATACGCAAGATTTTGTGAATATATATACATATATATAAATCATTTTTTTAATGTAAAGTTGGCTCTATTGGGCTTTTACTTCCTACTTCCAAGCCTACTGGTTCATTCCAGTTTCTGTCGCGTGAAGTGATCAGTATATCAGTTATTAATTTTTTTTAATCTGTGTTAGTGCATCATGGTGTGTTGAGCCTTTTGATTAGCTGGCCTTCCCCTTTGCTTTCCCCAAGCACATCTTCATCCATCCCAGTCTGCCTCCAAGCACAGTGAAGGAAAAGGTGACCTAGATTTCCCGGACTATTAGGGGGGTAGGCTGTCCGGGAACCTCAAAATTCCGGCAATCGCTAATGTCCCGAGTCCCTCCCCTTTCCCAGACATTTACCCTAATAAACCGTTATTCAGCAGCAGTCCTGGACTTTTACACACTTATCCGACACTCAGTACACAATATCGTGTTTCCTCAAACTTAAGGAGTGAATCAGCACATTCTTTTATCACATTCATTTTAAATGAGGGTTCCGGCTCGTCGTCACTGTCCTCACTTTCACTTCACTCTCCCGTCACTGATGCCACTATCTGTTCATCGGAGATTATTTCGTGCCCCTCTGCTGCTTCATTTTCGTCCATGCACTCGGATGGGAATGGGCCAGACAGGAGGAAAGATGGAAAATCATGACTGACCCTGACTTCCATCATCAATTCCCGGACTTGTCTGAGCAGTTTTCCGGCAATACCAAATAATGTCCGGCGCTGGATTTTAAATGCGAAATCCGGGAAAAAGGGGTACGGGAAATCAAGGGTGAAGTGTATATGTAATTTCCCATTTTGTCTCAACAGGAGTTGATTCGTCAAGGTGAAGCCTTGAAGAGGACAGAGAGAATGGTTGATAATATGGAACAGGACATGAAGACGAGTCAAAAGCACATTAACTCTATTAAGAGTGTATGGGGAGGATTGATGAACTACTTTAAAGGAAATTCTGAGCCAAGGCCTCCACAGAAGGAACAGCCACCAGTCTATGAAGCAAGCAACAGGTATATGCATTTTTATCACTATGCTTAGTTAAACTTATGCATTTTATAAAAATTATAAATGTATACATCCCTATGGAATCACCATACCTAAAGGATCTTCACTTTTTAGTTTCTATCAAATAAACAGGTCACAGATATGACACAAACCAATTTTTGAATATATGGTTTTTATGGAATATACCTCAGACAAATAAAATAAAATGGATTCAATGGCCCTTCTTTTTCCAGATTAATAAAGGAAAAAATTATGGAATCAACAAAACAGTTACAGTTAGTCCTTTGTTGCTCCTCCATGAGTCAGAACTTTACTAATGAAGCACAAGATTCTCTGTCAAACTGGTTCCGTGTTCTCACATAACCTATTATTTTTTTATAACAAATAATTTCAAGATTTTTTTTTTATCGTATGTCAGACAACAGTTTTTCTGGAGGCCCTAGATAGCTTATTGATCCTATCCTAAGAACATCACAGATTTTAATAGCAAATTCGACACCAGATACAAGTTTAAATAAAGTTCCACTTATGAGAGCTTCCAATCTATGGTACCAAATCTGGAACACCTAATCCTTAATGCAAAAATGTACTTACTGTGTGTATTTAATATGATTTAATTGGCTGTAAATATTTTAATGTCTTAATTTAACTAGAAGACATTACGACTAATGTCTTAATTTATCACTGCGGATAAATTGTTAGATTACAGGATGCTCTGGCAGAAAGTAAGAAGCATGAAAGTAAATATGAAGCCACCCATCCCAACCTCAGGAAAGTGGACACAGCTAGTAAGCACATTTTATTTCCTTCTTTAAGGTTTCTCTATGATTTCAGTGATGTGCAAGTACAGAAAAGATTGCATGTCATGGTAATGTCATAACAAAGCTTTAGAATTATTTGTCCTTTACTATGTGAATATCTGGAATGGGTGTTTTAGTAAATGATATTTTTTACTGACATGTTGTGATGTGATGTATACTGTATCAATAAAGATATCAATCATTTAATAAATGAAATTGAGCTCATAGTGTATGTTTGGCCAAATAGCGTCTGGAGCTTCATTGGATAATGAATCATCTCAAAATGGATACTCGAAGAACAGACACCTGCAGGCTGCTCATAAACAGCTGGACAATAACTTGGGTAAGAAATGAATAAAAATATAAAATAAACAGTGAGAAATGCATTTAGTTATAAAAAGCTACCTACATTGTGCATTTACGTGGTGTGTGTGTGTGTCAAGATGAGATGTCTGTGGGTCTGAGTCGCCTGAAGAATTTGGGCCTGGGACTTCAAGCAGAGATTGATGATCAAGATGTTTCACTGGACTCACTGCTAAATAAAGTGGACTCTATGGAAGGCAAGATACACTCCACCAACCATCAGCTGAAAAATCTGAAATGACACCAGAGACTGACCTTAACTCGTGTCTCACTAGTAGTGCATACTTGGATATTATTTGACTGACAATCAATTGAACCGTTTTACCATTTGATTTAGCAAAGCTTAGCATAGACGGTGTCTCCATACCGGAAGAGAGTGATGTCAGTTTGAGAGTGGGAAGGATACTACTTGTCTTTTCTTCTGCCCTTCATAAACATTTGTATATGCAGAATGAGAATGTGACTTCTTCTCTAGATATTTATCTAAAAGGTTTTGTCCTGATTACATCAAACATCTGAACTCACCTTTGGTTTTCTAAGCAAGTAGGGTCAATAAAATGTTTCTATATATAAAATCTTTCTTTCCATCATATCTTCACTTTTTGTATGTTTTGCTTCAAGAAATATTCAGTGGTTTCCAGTACATTGCAGTCAACCAAACAAGAATTTTGACATGAGTCACTGTCCAGAGAAAAGAAAATCTTTTAACTTGAACATCACTTACAATAGAAATCCAGAGGCGGTTAATAAGCAGATAATAAATGTTTTTGCAGCATGTAAATTTTGCATAATATGATATCAATAAAAAATTATGATGATCATATTTAAGTGTCATGTTTTAATTTGGATTTTAATATCATGTATTAAAATTATGTTAAATTTCACATGAATATATGGTTATGCTTTGGGAATTGAAATGAAGCCTGTGTTATTGAAGTGTAGATGTTCGGATTTAATTCAAGGGCTTTAACAAATGTGTTGTTTAAACTATATATCTATGTCACTATCTCTCCCACACATTAAAAGCATACTTGTGCATATTAGAGGACAGGACTGTGAGGCACTTGAAATGAAATACCACAAAAGTTGCTACCAAAACTACACATCGTTCTTGAATCGTAAACAATACAAAAACTAGTGAAAACCTGAATGTATTGTCACTACTACTGCCTTTCCTGGAAAAGGAAAGCCTCTTTCATTTACAAGTCAAGGATAGAGAAGCCTTCCAAAATTGTTTCTTTGCACTTTATTTGAAATTTGTTTGTTCACTATATTGACAGTAAGCAAAAAAAAAACTGTACTGAAGCAAGATGAAAAGTCTTTTGCATGAGGTCTCTAAGAGAACAAAGATCCATTTAGCCTGATGTAATAACCAGACTTCTCACCATAGAGCAATAAAGCAGTTTATTCAGTCTCCAAATCCTGCAGGCCCTATATGGGATACAGGAGAAGATAACGATCAAGTGGATGACCAAAGACCCAATGCCAAGAGAGTTCCTGGAGAGTCTCATGTAATTCCAAAATAATGCACAAGAGCCCATTTCAATAAAAGCATTTTGTGTTCAGATGTGTGCGCCTGTTTTACTGCTAGTACATCACTTCTATTTCACCTCCACAGTCCCTAAGCATGTAACCATGTTTAAAAAATTACTTTAATGTTTTTAATTAAATTAAACTTTTTTTTTAAATCCTCAAAATGTGAGATTAAATATATAAAAATGAATTTTTAAAAGTATTTAAATTCTTTGTCATGTAGGCTTACAGTATTTCTGTTTATAATGTAGCTCAGGGCAGATGATGTATGAGTGCTTTATGAGTTATGCGATATTCTGAATGTACCTACATCACATTAATTTCTGTCTAGAAAAAAAGTATAATGTGCAAGATGTGGACATGGCAACCATATTTTATGGGTCAATTGAATGTAGAAAATGTAACTGCCAGCAGTTGTGGGTCAACATTGCTGGTTTACAGCCTTCTATGATGTGGACTTTATTACAGTTTAATGTGATGAGTAATGAAAGAAAACTGAGGCATACAAATTACTTACAGGTCAAGTGTTATGAAACTTTTCTAAAAACTTACCCATTTTCCATCTAGTTGTATGACCTGTTTTTTTTTTTTTTGGTTTTTTTTTATAATTTTTTTTATTTTTTAAATAATGTTGAAGCCCATATATAATTTTCCTTCCACTTCACAAATATGAACCACTTTGTGTTGATCTGTCACATAAAATCCCAATAAAATACATTTACGTCTGTTGTAACATGACAAAATGTGGAAAAGGTCAGGGGGGGGATGAGTTTTGCAAGCTGCTGTAGGTGTGAGTGTGAATGGTTGTGTTGTTGGCCCTGCAATGGAATGGTGCATTCTTCAGGATTTATTCCGCTTTCACCCAGTTGGCTGAGATGAACTTCAGCCTCCCTGCGACCCTAATAGGAGTAAGATGTTCAGCAAATGAAAGGATAAATGGAATTTTTATGATTCAAGCATTTACATGACCACAGACAGTCGAGATTTTTTATGATCATACAACTTGCATCAAGTTGACTATTCAGCATCTTTCTAAGTGTCTATCATGCACGGGTCAGGTCTTAACCTAATTTTAGTTTTTCTCTGTTATTTATCGCATTAATTGACACTAAAATGATCACAAAATGAACTTTTAAAGACAACTCATACCATTCAATTATCCTTATTAATAATATTTTAGAAACTTTGATTTCTAGGAAAAATATTTTTACAATTGTCTTTCCTTTCACCCTAAAGCCCAGTGAATATCCTGCTGAAAAATACTTTGTAGAGGTGAAACTGATTGGATATGAAAAATGTGATAAATTACCTGTATTCACTCTGTTTGTATACACTTAATAATGTAACAATTATTAATGAACTGTTACAACAAACAATGTTATGTCCTGGTAATGTCCATCTGGTATGTTTAATATCCTTGTTTATGCATTTATTTTAAAATTAGTCCACAACTAATGAATTTTATTTAAAATGAAATAAAAATCTGTTTTTACTGTTTTGTTATTTATTTTACCTGCTCTGAGCTTTATATTTGAACCAGCCAATCTTATTTTTACCATTTCAGAGAGGGAGAAAATCTTATTTTGGGTGTAAACAGATGGAGCTTTTGACACAAAGCAGACGACATAACTTTGATATGTTCTTGCATATTTGGCATAAGCTCATCCGCCTCACAGCAAGAGGGCCTGGGTTCGATTCCCGGGCTTGGGTGTTTCAGTGTGGAGTTTGCATTTTCTTCCCGTGCTTATGTGGGTTTTTTCCTGGTGCTCTGGTTTCCTACCACAGTGTAAAAACATGAACAGTAGGCTAATTGGCTGTTCAAGATTGCCCCTAGGTGTGAGGGTGAGTGTGATTGGTTGTATGTGAATTGCCCTGTAATAGTCTGGCGAGCTGTACAGGGTGTTCCCCAGCTTTACCCAGAGTCTGAGATAGGCGCCAGCCTCTTTGTGACCCTAATAAAGGATAAAGCGGTTCAGAAAATGAATGAATGAGTATGTGGTATAGAAGTAAACAATCAACTTTAAGAGGAGTTAATAAAGCACTCTAATAAAGGTAATTTTTTTTGGGTCTGTCTGCAAATGTTATTTTGAATGGGGAAAGTGGAGGTTTTATTCTGTAATAGCAGTAAACCCTATGTAGCTGTTCATAATGTATTATTTCAGGGGTCTCGAACTCGCAGCCCGCAGGACGATAGTTTGTGGCCCCCGCCTTAATATGAAAAATTAATGTTCATGCGGCCTGCGAGTTTGATATGTGTGGCACTTTACAGTGTTGTGGGCGGAGCTGAACGAACCTATCAATCACGGTGGGGTATATGGCTCTCGAGGGCGGGGCATCAGGCGGGTTTGATGCAAGCAGAGAAACATTTCTCAACTGAGTGAAGGTTACTGCAGTGTTGCCATGGAGAGTTTTCCTCCGTGCCTGGCTGGGTGCCTCGTTTCTATTGTACTCACGTGAACATTCATCCCAATGCGCTGCATTTACAACCCTTCAAAATAAAAGTGTTTTCAAGTTGCTGCCAGCGGGCAGCCGAATGTAGAGTGCAGTCACAATACGACACCATCGACAATAACAGTCCCCGGTATACCGGACCAATTATAGGGTTGCCTTTTCCTGTAACAGCAGCACGGTGTCATTTCTGCTTCCTTTTCCTGTACCAGCAGCAGTGTCATTTCCACTTCATTTTCCTGTAACTACAGCATGGTATCATTTCCGCTTCCTTTTCCTGTAACAGCATCACGGTGTCATTTCTGCTTCCTTTTCCTGTAACTACAGCACGGCGTAATTTTCGCTTCCTTTTCCTGTAACAGCAGTACGGTGTCATTTCCGCATCCTTTTCCGGTAACTACAGCACGGTGTCATTTCCGCTTCCTTTTCCTGTAATGGCAGCACGGTGGATAACAGTCCGTGAGCAGTCACCTTTTTTGTGCTTGCTGTCCCAGTACTTTCTACCATCTACAAATGCCAGGGTGTTCATTTCATCATGAAAGACAAGAACATCGAGCGTAAAAACGAAGGAGACTGCTACCGGGCTTTTATCCGCTGACTGCCGTGCTGCGGTTACAAAAAAAGGAAGCGGAAATGACGTTTTCTGTGTGTCGGCTAAACGCTTGATTGAACCTTCAAGGCAAGAGAAGCCATGTTCAGAAGAACAGTTCATGTTCTTCAATGTGCCATTCACGTTCAGGACAATTCATGTTCAGAGGAAGGTTAAAGGTTAAAGAACTGTTAATACAGACATTAGAATCTAAATGCAGCAGATATAGAAGACTGAAGAAACCTCATATAGTTGCTGACCAGAGAAATCTAATTATTATTAAGATTATCTTATTTATTACAGATTGATTTATTTATTTTCTTATTAATTCTTAATTTCTTATTTTGTGTTAAAAAATAAAAATTAGGAGAGCTATTGGAGATTTCATTCCAACAAGACAGAATGAATGAAAAAAGAAACTCAAATACTCATAACTTATAAATATAGAAATTAATATATTTTTTAAATTAATTAATTATTATTGGGGGGGGGGTTTTGGTGCCTGCCAAATGCCGTAAATGTACACAACCAGTGCTTGGCCTCTTGGACCAGTTTTCTTGTCTTTTTTTTTTTGTTTGTTTGTTTTAGAAGGGGTGTCCAGGTCATGGGAATGCGACTGTTGTGCTATACAGTGTGTTCTCTACTTGTTACTAGTTCAGTGTTCCATGGTATATTTAATGCCTCTGAAATTCTTCTGTATGCTTCTCCTGACTGATGCCTACGAATACAATGAGAGCTCTTTGCAGACCATGACTTTTGCTGTAAGATGGAAGTAAATTCATTCATTAATTTTCTGAAGCCTAAATTAACCTAAAAAGCCTAACCTAATTAGGGTCGCGGGGGGAGGCTGGTGCCCATCTCAGCCGACTCCGAGTGAGGGCAGAGTACACCCTGGACAGCTCGCCAGGCCATCGCAGGGCAGAAACACGCTGATGGCTATGCAGCTACTCTTGACGAAAATCAGCAATGGTTCTTTTACATTCCTCTCACCACAGACAGTGAGAGACATGGCCGGCATTTGATAACCCAGTTGGCTACAGTGGGGGGACAGCAGTGACAACCTGCTGATAGTGGGGCTCGAAGGCCCGACCTTGGGATCAGTAATCCAGCACCCTACCATCGGGCCCCCACTGCCCCGGAAGTAAATTAATATCTGGAAAATGATACTAGGAATGCTGAACTTTATTTGGGGTTTCTCACTCATTTTGCTTGACTTCTTTTAAATTTAGGTTGAATGTGATCAGGTAATTCTAAACACAGCCACACTCCAATTGTACTGTGGTGTGCACACTTGTTTAGCAGTTTATTTTAGACTTTTACCTCCCTATGATTCCCGTTTGTTTTTCGATTATATTTTACAGATTGTAGGTCACATTCAAAGAGGAAAATGTTCTATAATTATTTATACTGGTTCAATTTTCTCACATTTTAAAAACTTTCTAACAGCATGTGTCCTTTTTTTTACTTTTTTAACCTCTTTTAATTTGGTTTAAGCCAAGCCAATTAAGCTAAAACCAGCAGTTGATTTGGAAAAAAAATTAACCCACTTATGATTTCAAAGGCATCTCCAATATGATTTTGTCTAATTTCAGGTGGTGCTATTTTCCTTTAAATTAAATCATGGTTTTCTTGAGTGTTCATGGTTTAACCAAGTATTTTACAGTCCCTTCATGGTCACATGCAGCTCAATATTACTACAAATGAAATACAATGTGGATTCTTTCAAAAATTAAAGAGGTTCTGATCTATCAATCCACACTCAAATAAATCAGTTATGATGGCACAGCACTAATAGAATAATACTTACTTTATATCAATATGTCAATAATACATTTGTAACCTTCAAGTTGTAAAGTATTAACACAGAATTCAATTTATGATTTAAGAAAGAATTAACACAGTCTTCAGCATTAACATTTAATACAACTGCTCAGTATTACTTTGATCATTTAAATTTTAAATGGCATAGAAACGACAAATGAGAAGTAACATACCATCACAAATTTTTGATGAGCACTAGCAGCGCTTATTAGACTATCACTGAGTGTACACTCGTGTAATGTCATTATATTTTCCATCAGGGGCCTCGTGCTTGAGAATAGATGGTGTATAGCAGGGACCATGGTGCTGGAAAGGGAAAAGACAACTGTCAGGACTGATTGCTGCTTTGTAAAGTTCTACTGATTCCAGCTGAAGCTCTTGTAAAGCTTGTGTCTGGGCCTTTAGTGCCTCTTCAATAGCTGCCATCTCTTCCCGGTGCTGGGAGCTTTTGTATATGGACCACTGCTTAAGGAGCAGAGCCCGCTGCTCACTCTCCTCAAAAGACAACTTGGGAAGGCTGCGGATTCTGAAAGAACACAATATTGTAAAAAATATTAAATACAAATGTATCTAAAGCCCTTCAAATACTGGGGCTTTAAAGGGTACCTGTAGTGAATTTTAATTACTTGCTTTTTCAAAATTTCACATATGATACTATGATATTTACATGCTACTTATATACTTATTACACATATGATACTTCTTCCATCAAGTAACGTACGTCATAGGTTGTAATAAAGTACCAACAAGTTCAAAGTCAGTCAGGCATGGTCAGAGCCACCTTATGGGCTTTATGGCAGTCACACAGTTGCTGATTTGTCTAATTAGCAGTGCTACAACAGAATAGTGACATGATGTGATGCTGCATTACACCAGTCTAAGTTAACACATTAGTATATGCTACACAGGAAAGACAATCTGTTAAAGCACAGACACTCACACTTTGTTACTGTCACTTGGAGCAGGTGTCATTATCATGCATTAAAATTTTTAAATCCCTGTTATCTTCTGATTAATTCGGTAGGACCAAAATCATTAAAATTTTCTAGCAGGCACTATGGAGCCACACCCATGCACCAGAACCATGAACTATTTAATTTTCCGTGTCCACATATGTGTCAAGTTTCATGAGATTTCCAGCATCCCAATGTCAGTCACAGGGACTCTATGTGTCACAGTGAAGGCCCGACTTTGCAGCGTTGCCAGAACGATACGGTTAAATGTGAAGTCACAATATTCCCCACACATATCTTTAAGATCTTCATACTTCTCTAACCAGTTTTGAGGTGTATCAAGTCAAACTTGTAGTAGCAGGACTTCAAAACAAACTAATTTTACTGTGCCAGAAGATGGTGCTGTGATTATAACCAGACACTGTAAAATAGAAGTTTTTAAACTGGGATGATAAGCTTTAACAATAATCTTTTCTTTAGGTGCACCACAATTCAGGAGTTTCTGGGAATTTTCACGGTGTCAAATCTGCATTTTCAAATTAGGGGCACTATGTAGTCAATGAGGCCAACTGAAGGGAATGGACAAAATCAAATTTAAATTATTACTAGGAGAAATGCTTGTGTGAGATTTTAGCAAAGTCAAGCTCCTCAAAACCCTGCAGGAAAAATTTTTAATCCCACATTCCAATATGGCTGACTTCCTGTTGGGCAGAGTCAAAAAATATGTGCACTCTGAGGTTTATGATAACATCAAACAAAATCTTGTGCAAATCCAACAAACTTTGTAAAAATCAGGCCTGTTCAGGACCACATCCAGTTATAATATTTTTAATTTCCTACCACATCTGATCACTGTGCTTTCAGTCCTTGGGCCTTTAGTGCCCTCACCCCCTTCGACTCTTGGGAGAGTGGTAACCACAGGGACAGTGAAGGTCCAGTTTGAGGTGAATCTGAGATACTTGAAGTATATATCAGTATGAAACTATGAAACAGTATGATGCTAAATATTGGCATGTAGAGAGGAAAACGTCACACTTTAGGCCAATTTTACCTACAAAACCTGTGAACATCAGACAAACTTGGTGACAGTTATTTTAAGTGTGTTTCCAGTCAATGCAATTGACTGTCCGCCATTAAGTTTTTTTCCAAACAGGTTTAAAAAATAAAATTATTAAATCTCGAGAAAAGTGCACAAAAAAAAAATAGGTGAAAAAAACCATACATTTTAAAATGGCTGACTTCCTGGTAGACAGAGGTAACAAGCCAATGAGTAATATGTCAGCTATCCTGAGAACAATAATCCCTCCAAAAAACTTTAAAACTATAAAAAGAAATTTCAGCAATGAAACGTTTTTCACGTGTGTTGCCAGTCATGCAATTGATTGCTTGCTATTATGCCATAATTTGAGATATCAACAACAGTGGATATAAAAAGTGTACACACCACATTGAAATGCCAGGTTTTTGTGATGTAAAAAAGAGACCAAGATAAATAATTTCAAAACTTTATCCACCATTAATGTAACCGTAAACCTGTACAACTGAAAAACAAAATTAAATCTTTTATGGGGAAAAATAAAAAATAACAACCTTAGAATAACCTTGTTGCCTAAATATGCACACCCTTAAACTTTGTTGCAGCACCTTTGGCTTTTATTACAGCACTCAGTCTTTTTGGGTAGGAGTCTATCAGGGTGGAACATCTTGATGTGGCAATATTTTTCCACTCTCCTTTGCTAAAACACTCCAAATCTGTCAGACTGTGAGGGCATCTTCAGTGCACAGCCCACTTCAGATCACCCCACAGATGTTCGATCGGATTCAGGCCTGGACTCTGGCTGGGCCATTCCAAAACCTTAATCTTCTTCTGGTGAAGTTGTTCTTTTGTTGATTTGGACATGTGCTTTGAGTCATTGTCATGCTGAAAGATGAAGTTCCTCTTCATCTTCAACTTTCTAACAAAAGCCTGAAGGTTTTGTGCTGACAGTGACTGGAAGTTGGAACTGTTCATAATTCCCTCCACCTTGACTAAGGCCCCAGGTCAGCTGAAGAAAAACAGTAGAAAGCATGGTGCTGCCACGGTCATGCATCACTGTAGGTATGGTGTTCTTTTGGTGAGGAACAGTATTGTGTTTGTGCCAAATATACCTTTTGGAATTATGGCCAAAATGTTCAACCTTGATTTCATCGGACAAAAACACATTTTTCGACATGAGCTTGGGAGATTTCAAAGTTTTGCAAAAAAATTGATGCCCTAAATTTAAAGTCAGATATGTGATTAACTAAAATGGTAAATAATAATACACTGCCATCAGATCAGCTACTAGAGAGTTTTAGCCCCATTCAAGAGACAGAACTAATGTCATTAATTTCTTCATCTAAATCATCAACCTTTGTGCTAGATCCAGTACCTACGTGTTTCTTTAAACAGGTACTACCAGAAGTGATCAACCCTTTGTTAAATGTAATTAATTCTTCCCTTAGCACTGGTTATGTACCTAAACCCTTTAAACTAGCAGCCTCTGATTAAAAAGCCTGACCTCGACCCATATCGGCTGTCCAACTACAGACCAATTTCAAACCTCCCTTGTATCTCCAAGATCTTAGAAAAATGCAGCAGTTATGTTCATATCTTTGTAGGAATAACATTCATGAAATGTACCTGTCAGGATTTTAGGCCCCATCATAGCACAGAGACAGCACTCGTTAAGGTGATAAATGATTTACTGGTGGCCTCTGACCACGGCTGTGTCTCCCTTCTTATGTTACTTAACCTTAGTGCAGCCTTTGACACGACTGACCATACAATTCTCCTTGATAGACTAGAAAATGTTGTTGGAATTAAGGGAACGGCCCTCGCCTGGTTTAAATCTTATTTAACTGACCGTTAACAGGTTGTAGATGTAAATGGCGATTCCTTTATACTTTCTAATGTTAAGTTTGGAGTTCCACAAGGTTCTGTCTTAGGTCCGCTGATTTTTTCCCTATACATGCTCCCTTAGGGTAATATTATTAGAGAACATGGTATTAGCTTTCATTGTTACGCTGATGATACACAGTTGTATATTTCAGCAAACCCAGATGAGAGGCACCAGCTTAATAAAGTTGAGAACTGTGTAAAGGACATTAGTGACTGGATGCTTACTAACTCCCTCTTACTAAACTCTGATAAGACAGAAGAACTTGTACTCAAATCACAGGCAGCTAGAAATAAGGCCTCTGATTATGTAGTAAGTTTGGATGGTGTTTCCGTTTCGTCGTGTGTAGCAGTTAAGAACCTTGGAGTGATCATTGACCTTGGTCTTTTATTTGAAGCTCATGTAGATAATATTACTCGGATAGCCTTCTTTCATCTCAGAAATATTACTAAAATAAAAAATATGA
>JAOUQZ010000030.1:284170-297263 GCA_028564935.1 Neosilurus hyrtlii
CACACACACACACACACACACACACACACACACACACACACACACACACACACACACACACACACACACACACGATTATTCCTCTGGCCCCACAGTCTTGCTATTGTAATCAGACAGATATGGATGTTATTAACAAACACACAGAACCAAAAAAGATGTAAATCAGGTTCTAAGAGTCACTGAGGCTTTGAACCTTTGTATTTAGCCAGAATTAACTGATAATGGAAGATAAAACCAATTTTGTTGGCTTGTGAATGGGCATCTTTAACAGGAAAAAAAAGCTTGAGTTGATTTAATATGAGAAAATTGTTTTCTTCTGTTTTGTGTTTATTTCTTGAGAAACAGAGAATGTCAAAATGTACGTCCTATCGAATGCCTGTCCATGGACCGCTGTAGCACTGTTTTCTAAACAAGATAACGCTTTTGTACTGTTGTATTGATGTTATGGTCTGCCGGCAAATTAATAAAGCATCTTTCAGAGGAAAACAAGAAAGCACATGGCTACCTTGGAGAGTTAGACAGGGCTATCTGTTTTCAACCAATACCCCTGTTCTGGGTGTTCAATAAAACAGGCGGTGATCAAATACATTTATACTTTCTTTTTTTTTTTTTTACACCTAACCTGTTGAGAGGAGTGGTGGGAGTCAGCCTGTTTTTGGAGGGACCCGTTCAAATCCTCTGAAGACGGAGGAGGGGGCACAGGAGGAGGGCAAGCGTCATCTGGGAGCAGGCTTCCGCTAACGGGAAAAGAGTAGGGCGTCTCGTCTGGAAGAAACACTGGACACTTTGAGATATGAGCGGTGGATGACTCCAGGTCTGCCAGCAACGCGTCTGCATAAAAAAAGGATATTCGAGTCTGAACATTCGCTAAATTCAAATGAAAGCACAAATTGCAAAGTCAATGGAACTGAAACATTCATATATGAATATATATATATAAATCCTGAGTCGATATTCCGTAGAACAGTGTGTGTGTGTGTGTGTGTGTATATATATATATATATATATGAAACTGTTCATATCATATGTGTGTGTGTGTGTGTGTGTGTGTGTGTGTGTATATATATATATATATATGAAACCGTTCATATGGCTCATTATGGGATCAACAGCAACATTTGCCTGACATAGAATCTCAAATTCATCTGCATTTATTTAGTTGTGTCCTAGATGGAAGTAAACAAGCTTTAAAATTTTTACATTTATAAAATTATTGCAAGTCAAATGTTTATTTAATTCCAATTTCTAGTTTATTAGCCATTATAAAATCCACTGTATCATGTAATGAAAAAATAAATCCAGGGAATCGACTGGGTAACGTTCATCACGCTTAACTAAAGCAATTCATTTATCCAATGATATCTGCAGCATAACATGTTTTTGTAGACAATCAGCAGAAGTGTATCAAACATTTTATGTGAAGAATTTCTTTGGAGAAAAAACATGTGCAGCTATCTTTCCTTATCATTTGTCAAAGTATAGGCTGTCAAAACCGTATTAGTAACAAAAACTAACCAGAAAGAAAACTTATTTATTGTAATATTTTGAGATTACAGTATGGAGTCTGGAGAGGGCCGGTTCATCTCAGGGAACCACACAGGAACACAACTGTACAACCACACCATTAACATCAAATTATCATTGATCAAGCTACTAACTTACATGTTGTTTGGACAGAAATGCAAACCACAGCACCCACAAAACCCCCACACATAAATGGGGAAAACAGCTGGAGAGATTTTATTTAATTTATAGACTTCTGATGAGTCTAGAAAGGACGTTTATCACTGGGACATCAACTGGAAATGGCTGACAGGTTAAGTGTTGCTTAATAAGGAATATAAGTTTTTGGTATAACATGATGACTATTGTGTCTATTCAATATTCACTTCAACACAATTCAATGTCAATTTAGTGTAGCCACACACGTGCATATATAGTGAAATAACATTTTAAAATACATTTTTGGGGAAAATAAAAATTTTGCAGATATCAGTGTAGGAAAAACTGGCTGAACTAGATACACACAGTCCCTAGAGTTTAATCAGAATGGTACAAAAAGAAAAAAGAAAAACACCATCCAATAATTGGCAGTTCCACAGATGGAAACACACAGAATGGCCAGACTGGTTCAAGTTTACAAAGGCTACAAGAACTCAGAGACTCTTTACATCAGTTGTGAGCATCGCAATCTGCAGAACACATGAAACACTGAGGCAGATGGGCTACAACAGCAGAAGACCCCATCAAGTTTCACTTTGGTCGGCCGAGAACGGAAAGCTGAGGCTGCACTGGGTACAGGCTTACCAAACAGGCTTACCAGAACTGGTTAGTGGCAGATGAGGTGACACAGGATGTTCTGATGAATCTCAGTTTTTGTTGACACACACATTCATAGCATCAGAAATTTTATAAATATAAATAAATAAATACAATAATAATTCTGAAGGGCTATTTTGACAGATACATTGAAGACATGAATTTTTCCTAAACATTGGCTGTGTGTGTGAAAGCAAATGTCCCACATGACTTGGACTATGAACTGATTGTCCAGTCAGCTATCTGGTACACATGAATTGCTTCGTCTCTGAAGTATCAGTGGTTGTTTCCTAGGTTACCCTCTCACGTTTCCCACGTAAAAATCTTTCACACTGATGCTGTGAGCAGGATTGAGCTACTTCTTTACAGAGCTTTTAACATCTATTATTAACTCATATAGTCATAGTTGCTTATCATCATCGAACAGCAAGCAAGGACAGAGACTATTTTTCATCATGAAGAGTTTAATGTATATAAATATAAACTCACAGGAAATGCCAACCATTTTGGAAATATGGACTTTGAAACTTGTGTTTAATGTTTCCCTACAAAAAAATGTTCTGGGGCACTTGGTGTTTAGCTGCTTTAAGCTCTGATTGGAAGTCACCAGAACCGCATCATGTGAAAGTTCAGCTCAGCTGTACATGACCACTTTGTGTTTCTTCAAGGTTTGGCCTCTCCTCGCTCATTTCGCTGGTGCTCACTGATTTCGAATAATCGCTTCCTGTGTGGAGGCAGCTTTACATGAAAGCACTTTGCAAGATTGTTCAATTTAAAAGCTATAGATTCATGTACTTTATCAGATTTACCTGGTAAATATCTCAGTCATGAACAGATTACAAAGAAAGTGTGTATTTGGTATTTTGCTTTCAAATCGGTGATCAAAAAAAATAAGTGGAATTTCACCTGTATGAAACCGACTATGCTGAGAATGATGTGTGATATACATTCCTGAAATCTTGCATGGATAATCATTTTCAAATGGTCAGATACTTTTTCCAAATTTCACATTCACAGCTTTTACAGATATACCGTTAGGAAGTTTATTCTGGAAAATTCACTAAAGTTCATTACAACAAGTCTTTCTTGTAAAATCACGTGTGAATAAACGCACATCAACAGTACATGACCTTCCACAACCATAAATTGCCATAAACAACCAAAAATTTCAAGTCAAGGAATGAATAATGCATATGATCCACTTAAACTAAAGTACTCATAGAAAATGTACCTGCGGACAATACGAAAATCTAACTGCAAAATCCCTTTAGAATTTTCTGTATTTTCTACATAAACATGACCCAAAACATCAGATTGTCATACAAGTAAGCAAGCATTAAGAGTGTCCAAACAAACACATCGTACATGGTCACTTATTTTTATTTATAGTTATACTTACAGTTATTTATACTTATTTATAGTTATTTTTAGATAATTTGTTGTTAAGTGGCTGGGTAAGTGGCATGAGGACTGCATGTCCCAGAATGCAATATCACATCCGTTCAATCATTCTCCTCTGATGATTTCCTTGCATCTTACAATCCGTGAAAATTCCATCCATCACTGCAATAACTCCACTGAAAAACTATATAGATCATCTCCAATGTTTTTTCATTCTATTGCTTGTTTACATTTCATTTATTTTACCAACAATGTCTTATTTTGTGCATACAAAATTCAAGCTCCAAGAACTAAGCTCTGCTGATTTTAATAGTGTAACTCCGTTCCAATAAAAACCGGTAATGGTGTTCTTGGATTAGTGGTCAGAACACAACTGTGGACAGATGGACAGACATTGCACAATAGGCGTGAGGGGTTTATAAGACATTCGTTTCTGTGTTGGCATTAATCTTTTATAATCACATTAAAAAATTAGTAAATGCAAGTTTTGTTATTTGAATTGTGGAGGATTTGGTAGAATGAGGGAGTTTTTCTTGCCACTGTCGCCGCGGCCTTGCTCATTAGGGATGTGTAGAGGTTGTACAAAAATGTTTAAATTCCTCCTTAAATTACTTTTACTGTGTAAAGCTGCTTTGTGACAATGTCAATTGTAAAAAGCGATATAGAAATAAAACCGAACTGAATTGAATAGGATTTATATCTGATTCCCCAAATTCAGCTTAAATCATGTATGTAACTCCAGTGCATTAAAGTATCAAACTCAGTGACACCAGAATTTCCAAACCAAATTATTAGAAGTTGACAATTAATGACAATTCAACAGTAAAAACGAAAGCAGTTATGAACGGGATGCAAGCCTGTCGTCAGTGGTCCCTCTCGATGGCCTGGTGGTTTTTGGTGCTTGGGGTCTATGAAGCATTGTCTATTTTAGATGTTGTGATTTTGAGCGTATTCACTTAAATCGAATTGATGAATTCTAAACTTTGTAACTGTTAGGGTAGGCTCCTCCAACTTAGTGCAATCAAAACACCATTATAACTGGATGAATCACTCCTGAGATATAAACCTGTCATGTCTGTAGTAAACTCTAGCGGCCAATGCCCAACAAATTTGATTCAAAGCATCAGTGTTATCCCAAAGCAGGCTCTAAGGTTTTACTTTTTGATGGCATTTACTATAGCCAAGATATGCAAGATTTTGAATTTAACATGCTAGCTACTAAAATTTGTTTTTAATAAGAGTATTTCTGAAAAGAATTTCTGTGCAGATCAGGCAAAAACCATACATAGTTAATGTATTTACCTTGGTTACAGAGCCACCTGGTGGTGCACATGGGTCATTTTTGGTAAGTAGGTACAAGGAAGCATTTTCTCTCTGCTATAAATTTGACTATTTTCTTGAACGTAACTGATGAATTCTAAAAAAAAGTTGAAAAGTTTGAAAGTTTTGTGGCATAATAGGCCATGCCCACTTTAGGCAATCACATCACCATTGCATGGCACTCTTGAGATAGATGTGTCATATTTATAGCACCTCTTTGTGGCAAATTTCCCAAATTGTGATCTGGGGCATCATGGGCTCAACTTATATAAGAATGTGGTTTCATGGCATTACCCTTTACACTTGTCAAGATATGCAAGACTTTGTAATTAGCATGCTAACTACAAAAATTTACAAAAAAAAAGGGGGGGGGGCAGAAATTGAGGTTATATCAGGTGATTCAGCTCAATCCATTAAATGTGTGAATGTGAAGGTGAAGTTATGGTCCACAACACTTTTTTTAACAGCTGTAACGAACTCTGAAGGCCAACAGTGTGATTTTTTTTTTGTCTCTGCGGTTCCCTCCATGACCTTTTCCAAAAGTCCAGCATTTTGGGCTGTGCAATGTATTTAATTTACGGAAGAATAAACCAAGTGAAAACAATAAAATTCTGACCCCTGCTGGGTTTGGAACACAAATTATTAGGAATTACTATTTTTGAAAAGTTTATAATTGGTGGGTGGGAACAAGACCCAAATGTAGCTAAGACCATTTGGGGAAGTTTGTGAATATAAAGGATTCTAACAGAGTTGTGTGTTTTGCCTGTTTGGTTAATTATTTTTTTTTCACAGGGTGTCAGTTTAGATACCATCTATGCCACAAGCTATTTTATGTAAACAGGTAGTTATTCATTACTCCACAAAGACAGCAAGCTAGCTTTTGAATGCACAGAACAGAAGACACAAATAAGCATTTATTTGTGTTTATAAACTCCTGCATTCACCACATAACGAGAGTTTCTATTGTATTAATAAACAGGATCTGCTGACTGCTGGACACACGGTATGGTGGCCACATACACATTCTGACAAATTCTTAAGTACTTTGTGCTTCTCTGTCAATCAGTTCTGTGGTCAAGCATCAAGATGTTTTTAAAGAAAAGGAAAGTGAATAAAGTGTTGGAGGAAAAGTGGACAAGTGCCTACTTATTTTGGGAAGTTAACAGTTATTTGTTTGTCCACAGCAAGTTGCTGTTTCACAGTTCAATGCAACCAAATCCACGCTATAGTGCCACATATCTTTCCACTGAACCAGTGAAGGGAAGTTACATTTATTTATCAATGCTAATAATTCTGCTGTTATATGTTAAAAACATTAAACAAAATACACTGGAATACACTGTGGATTAAATAATTTACTCATCAACACTATTCAATTCACTAAATGTTTCAATGATGTATTTTTTGTCACAGATTAGGTGTAATTAAAAAAAAAAAATGCTGTTTCCCCCTCACAGGTTCAGAAAAAATAGGGCTGGAAGGTCAGCTTTTTTTTCCTTGCGAGTACGTTATACCCAAAATACCATGAATTTATGTCAGAACTCAAGTTTCCAAAAACAGAATTATTGTGTATTTGTAAATATGAACAATAAGCTGCTCTTAGTTTCGAATAAAGATTTATATACAAGGAAACACCATTCAACTTAAATGCCCTTAAATAAGCACCACACGCTACTACCACAATCATGGTAGGATCCAAATCTTCAGACGGCTTCTTCTGCTCTGCTAGCTCTTGTAGAATCTTGTCAGTGCAGACCGTGGCTCACTTCTTCCTACACTATGTGCTGTGCAGATTAGTCTGTACTTCCTTTAGCCGGCTGTGCTATGTAGTATTAACAGGACCGGTGACAAAGGGCAGCCCTGCCGAAGTCCAACATGCACTGGGAACATGTCTGACTTACTGCCGGCAATACGAACCAAGCTCCTGCTCGGGTCGTACAGAGACCGAACAGCCCTTAGCAAAAAGCCCCGGACTCCATACTACCGGAGCACCCCCCACAGAATACCACGAGGTACACGGTCGAATGCCTTCTCCAGATCCACAAAGTACATGTGGACTGGTTGGGTAAACTCCCATGCACCCTCAAGCACCCTGCGGAGGGTAAAGAGCTGGTCCAGTGTTCCACGACCGGGACGAAAACCACATTGTTCCTCCTGAATCCGTGGTTCGACTATCAGCCGAATTCTCTTCTCCAGTACCCTGGCATAGACTTTCCCCGGGAGGCTGAGAAGTGTGATCCCTCTATAATTGGAACACACTCTCTGGTCCCCTTTTTTTAAAAAGAGGGACCACCACCCCGGTTTGACACGCCAGAGGCACTGTACCCAACCGCCATGCAATGCTGCAGAGGTGTGTCAGCCAGGACAGCCCTACATCATCCAGAGACTTGAGGTACTCAGGGCGGATCTCATTCACCCCCGGCGCCCCGCCACTGAGGAGCTTGTGAACTACCTCAGTGACTTCGGCTCGGGTGATGGAAGAGTCCACCTCTGAGTCCCCAGCCTCCGCTTCGTCAGTGGAAGGCACGTTGGTGGGATTGAGGAGATCCTCAAAGTATTCCTTCCACCGTCCGACAATATCCCCAGTTGAAGTCAACAGCCTCCCACCTGCACTGTAAACAGTGTTGGCAGAGTACTGCTTCCCCCTTCTGAGGCGCCGGACAGTTTGCCAGAATTTCTTCGAGGCCAATCGATAGTCCTCCTCCATGACCGCGCCGAACTCCTCCCAGACCCGAGTTTTTGCCTGCCACAGGCTCGCTTGGCCTGCCGGTACCCATTAAAGAACGAATCATTTTAACACAGAAATAACCCGAATCCACAACACAAAGCAAACATCCCAGTATTTTGCCTTGACCAGAAGTTGAAGCCAGTTAACCTCGAGAGAAGGGGTCGGCACACAGTCTAGATGATTCTCCACGTCACTGGTCCAAACAAAATTAGCCAATAGAATACATTGTTGCAACTGGCCACACACTAAAACTCATTGTTATTGGCTGATTCTGCCAGGCTTTAATAGATATGAGGTACCCGTGGCTGACTCCGTAGGTCAGTGTCACGTAAACAAAATAACCGGCTGGCAGGCGCCTCGACGCACAAAAAAAATCCAATCCATCAAAATTAGGTTAGGGTTAGGGTACTACTACTGATACAGTGAATAAGAGTTAAGAGAGATCAAACAAAAAGTTGGAAACGTATTGAAATGAAATCAAAGGAAATTAATTGCAAATTAGCATAGTAGTTTTTTATTTATTTCCAATAAGAGAGTGTTAAAATAAACTTTTTAAATAAACTAATCATCATGGCATGCAGGTGTCACAGTTGCCCTTTCTGAACGGATCATATATGATGCCGTAGAAAGTTAGTGAAGTGGCTGTTGGTGAGAATGAGTTTGACACCGCTGGTCTAAGCCTTTGGCACTGCTGAGGGACGTGTGTATGTCATAGGGGAGAGAGAAAAGGTGACCTTTCGAGCTGATTTTATGGTTTTGATATGATTGGAGGGAAAGTAGCCAAAAAAAAAAGATCATGTTTGTGTGTGGTGTCAGATTCACGGATGGAAAGCACCGACCCTGATGTAGTGCTAAAAACATTCTTCCCATCCATTAAGCAGAGATATCTGTGCTAGCACATGGCATAATAATGTCATACTTTTAACAAATGTAAAAAGTTTACAATGAATACTAGTTGCATACATTAGATAACATGCAGTTTTAACCTGTGCTTGCTTTCTCTGGGCCATCATAAAATATCAAGAAACACTGCAGTCTTACAATAAAACAACTATTTATTATACTTAAGTCAATATGCCAGTGTTGGTGTGGATGGTAATATTGTCACATCACCTAATCCCCTTAGAACAGAAGTGCCCATGAACAAACACCCCAACAGAACCTAGAATGTACTGTACATTTTATCAGTAATTAAAGAAATGCGCAGTGCTGATAATGTGTGAATAAAGAGGGTTGGGCTGGATGGTTTCAAACAAAGCACCGAATTAGAGGTGCTGTATAAAACAGAAAACAAAAGAGAAGACAAAAAACTTTGGACATTTATGAATTCTGTGATAGTGAAAGCAGCTTCAGCCTGTTAGGTGGAGAGAATGACAGACAGGAAAAATCTGGAGGAAGGAGGCAATTGGGTAGAAAGGGAGGGGAGGGGGGACTGATTTCACATATCAACCCCAGATAATGTTGGTAGTCACGAGGTGCTCATTCACACACGGCATTTGCTCAGATATTTGTTGGTTGGGCTGGTTGGGCCAATGATTTTGGTTTGGGTCAGCTAACAAAAAATATGTTGATGTCTCTCACACATAGATGCACTCATACATTGCTAGTCAAGGTAACAGATATAACATACTCAATGTAAATGAATGTTATATTCTGTTATGTTTATAAACTCCATGTTCAGAAGGTTCTCCAGGTGTATTAATGGATCCAGCCACTAGGTGTGCTGCTGCGCTCAATTAAGCTGAGTGCTACTGATTGAGAGCTAGAGAGTGAAGTCGTCTGATGGTGAGACTGGTGTATAGCCAGCAGATGAAGCCTGGCGGCTACTTCGTATTGGTTGGTCTGTTGTTGTATCTGGTGTGCGTCCAGAGAAATAGCTACACACACACACACACACACACACACACACACGTATACACACACCTATGCCCACAAACCTCCAGCTCTGTAACTGAGAACTATCTATGCTGGATTAAAGCACCATAAAAAGACTGGACTGCTTCCTGCTTCATTCTTTTAGTTAAGTCTTGGGGGAACTTCATAGATTGTGTTCTGACGCACACTTCGCGATTACAATACAGAGAAGCCAGTCTGCAACTTATAAGCCTCCTGAACATATGGTCCTTCGAGCCGGATTAGGTAATTACGAAGTGAAAATGGCTCATTTTCCCCCAAGTGAAGATGTACGTCCACGCCGACGAGTGTGCCAACCAAGATGGATGAAAGATTATTAAGGATACATTCTCACACAGGCTGTAAGCCACCCAGCATGCACCTCTGCTGTGATAGAGACTGACTGGAGTAGAAATAGAGAGGGATTTGCCGAGGTGACACCCCTCACCCAACCCCCACCACAGAATACCCAGTATCCTGCTGAGTTCATAAAGACTTCTCCCAGTCACATCGGTACCGCAGCACCCGTGTACATGAGTACGCCAGACACATCAAGGCCTACCTGAAATTAAGTTTACACGGGGTGACCCAAGAGAGTTTGCCAGACTGAAACTTGCACTTCACAATATTCTTCCCGCTGATGCGACCGAGATGTTCAAGTATCAAGTGCTCTGCAATCACCTCAAGTTTGAAGAGGCTCTTCTGATAGCTGATTCCTATAGCAACTCCATATGTCCCTATTCTGACACTATGGCTTCCCTGACCAAACACTACGGTCAGCCCCACCAGCTGTCTATACAGTGGATTGCAGAGCTCATGGAGGAGCCCACTATTCAAGCTGGCGATACTGCAGCATTCAGGAGATTTGCCCTAAAAGTCTGAGCTCTAGTCGGGATATTGGAGCAACTGAGTAAAGATGGGCGGACAGAATTAAAGTGTGGGTCTCACATGGCCAGATTAATGAGGAAGCTCCCACAGGATCTCCGTGCCACTTTCCGGTGCCACAATTACTCTTGGAAGGACGGAATCCCATCTCTGATGAATTTTGCGGAGTGGCTATATGAGCTGGAAATTGAGAAGGACGGAGACAGGTTCGACAGAATAGAGGATTATCCAGAGAGGGAGAGGCGGGCCAAAGAAGGAGTGCAACAAGGATAAAAGAGCCACTAGGAAGACCATGAATGTGCTCCATGGTACCGCCCATGACACTGCCCCTCAAGCAGAACAAGCTGAATTCTCAGATCACCAACAGACTATGGATAAGCCCAAAACCGACTGCCCTTACTGCAGCAATACACAACACTCCCTGGACCAGTGCTTGAACTTCAAGCAATTAACCAAGGAGCAGAAGATGACCTGGGTGAAATCCAATAATCGCTGCTGGCGTTGTGGACAGCACCATCAGGCCGCCCAGTGTAGGTTGACAGTCCTGTGCAAGATGTGTAAAGGGAAGCACCTTGAGGCCTTGCACGAGGTGAATCTCCGGTCTGGTAGGAATGAGCGCACTACAGGGAATGGCACCGGTGTAGAGATGAAATCTGCAACTGACGTTTTGACCTGGATCGGCGTGCCGGTTGCAAATCAGGTCCTTTTGAAAGTCACCAAGGTACTACTGCGCAATGGTGACCGCACCCTGGAGACGTACACCATCTTAGATGATGGTTCAGAGAGGACGATTCTGCTCCAGGAGGCCGTTCAAAGGCTCCAACTTCAGGTCAACTTTAGGTCTTGCTGAACACTCTTACCCAACGAAGGGACTTCAGAGCAGATACAAGCACCTCAGAATGCTCCCCCTGCAGTTGTTTACAGACGTCCACCCTCTTCCCCTGATAGGCTCCGACTGTCTGCACCTGGTGACTCCTATCAAACCAGTCTGTCTCCGCCCACTTGGGGGCCCAGCTGCAGTGAAGACCAAGCTTGGCTGGACACTGCAAGGGCCAGTCAAGTCTCTCCAACAGTGCAACCGCCCACAGCAGTGTCTGTTCGTGTCCACCTTGCACCTAGACATCCTGCCGTACAGAAATGAGAAGCTGGTGACTAAGTCACGGAGAGACCAAGAGACCATGTACCTTCTAGAGGCAAAGACTAGGAGAGTGGAGGAGGATGGAGCCCTCATTTATTGTGTTCAACTGTTCTTACACCTATAGGGATCAGAACCTTAACGAGCTACTATTGTCCGGCCCAAACTTAGGCGCATTGCTCTTGGGTGTTCTGCTGCGATTCAGGGCCCAGAATATGATGCATCATTCCAGCTGATACGGGTAGGAGGTCGACTGCGGCGCTGCCAGCGCTGATTGTATCCATCCTGTAGTCCTTCACCCAAGGCATGCAGTGACCAAGCTGCTTATTCGACAAGTTGACCATGATCTGAAACACCCTGGTGCAGAGCGACTCTTCGCAGAGCTGAGAAGGAAGTACTGGATCCTTCGTGGCTGTGAGGCTATAAGAAGAGAGCAGCGCTCATGCCCCGAGTGTCAGAGATGGAGAGCTCAACCTGTTAACCCCAAGATGGCAGACATACCCCGGCAAGGCTTAGGTTACATCAACCATCCTTCTATTCAACGGGAATTAATTGTTTTGGTCCGATGCAGGTTAAAATCGGCCGACGGAATGAAAAACGCTGGGGCTTGCTCTTTAAATGCCTCACGACAAGAGCAGTCCATATTGAAGTGCTATCCAGCATCAACACAGATTCCTTCTTGATGGCCCTGAGTAGGTTCCTATCCCGTCGTGGGAGACCAGCAGAGTTGCTTTCGAACCAGGGCAACAATTTCAGAGGTGGAGATAGGAAATTAAGAGAAGCTTTCCAAACCCTCCATCCTCCTCTCCAAGCCCTGCTAGCAGAGTATCAGATAAGATTTTGCTTCAACCAAGTTGTCGGTGAAGAAGTGCTGACCACAGTCCTGGTTGAGATTGAGGGCATCCTCAATATAAAACCTCTTGGCTACGTATCATCTGACATAGCAGACGCGGACCCGGTAACCCCCAATCTATTGTTAATGGGGCGGCCAGACCCTTATTTACCTCAGGCAGTGTATCATGATTCAGAGCTGCGTCAATGGAGGGCCTGTCAAGTGCTTTCAGATCACTTCTCGGAGCGGTTCCTGCGACACTACCTGCCCCCACTGCAAACTTGGTCCAAGTGGCAGGCAAATACATCCCCACTTCAGCTAGATACTATTGTGATGATTGTAGATCCTTAACTGCCCGAGCATCATGGCCTGTAGGGAGAATCAAGATGATGTTCCCTGGGGCTGATGGTCCAATTCGCACAAACAGAGCGAACTCACACACACCACAACATACCAATCACTAGCTGGAACGGACATTTGCAGGTAAGTCAATAAAAGTCAGCTCATTTTCCGCCATACTCAGACTCCCGTGTCCCGGATGTAGGAACCCGGATGACGCACCGTCTGCTCGCCATAAAAA
>JAOUQZ010000030.1:326797-347598 GCA_028564935.1 Neosilurus hyrtlii
ACGTCTCGCCCCAGAGCTCTGGGTGACACTTCAGGACTGATCGACGAGAAGCCTAGATACGTCTAGAAGATCTAACACTCCCTCTTCACTCTGTCACTTGTCTAGCCTTGTTGGAGCTGCGTGTTGTTTTTACCTCTCCTTCTAGCGTTTTTGGACTCAAGATCATTTACCTGTTTGCACTGGGCTATTCAGATTCGATTTCCTATCTTTCCCAGCCTTGTCTCCGCATCTTCTGATCCCTTCCACTTTCAGTCTACTTCCGTAACTTTCCCTGTTTCCTTGCCCTAGATCCTCTTCCGTGTTAGTTTTGGTAGCCGCTCGTGGCCTGTTTTGTTTTTCCTGCCTTTTTGTTTCTCGTGACTTCCCACGCCCTGTTTGTCTGTTTATTTAATAAACTTTTATGTTTAACCAACTTAAGTCTTGTCTCCAGGAGTCTAATCATAACACAATTCCAATCCCTGGCAAATTTTCTATTAAAAAAAAAAAGATTCAGCCAATTTGTTTTGTAACTGTGTTTGTGCTAGTTTAGAATGAATTAATGCCTGCCAAGTAGTGCAGAAGAACTCCAATTATATGATTATATCTGTGTTTGTAACAGCCATAGTAAGAACTGTAAAATGGCTGAATATTCATATTACCTATTGAGAAAATATCCTCCACACATCTGCAATAATATGCCAACAATAATTCTCTAGAGAAACCTAGTTTCATTGTCCTAGGCCTAGTCTCATCCCATGAATTCTTCTGTTTATTTGTAGAAACATGTGTCAAACTACCCAAAGTACACTTACTCTGCTGAGCTGTTCGATCAGACTGTGGTTTTGTTCTGAAAGTTCAGTGATGGTGCGAGACTTGTCACGATCAACCTCACGGAGCTGTATGTTGTGTTTCTCTAGTTCACTTCTGAGCTGTTGCACATCAGTCTCCAGCTCAGCCACACGACCCTCCCACTCGCCTTCTCGTCTCTCCAAGCGTTGACGCAATTCATGCTTTTCCTGCTCCAGATGCTGCAAAAAAGAGAGGAGAAGCGTTACTATCTCTGTGGTGATTTGCATTTTCTTTTCATGACCAGATGCATTTCCAGATTCACCATAGCCTAAAAACGAATAAGCAGGTTACTGAAGAAAAATAAAAGAATAAATAAAAGAAAGAATAACTGAATGACTGTACTGTACTAAGGGGACTACCACACGGTCTCGTATGGGGTTCAAGTAATGTAAAGTCACGGCATATTGAGGCGCATGTAACTTTACATTCCTTGAACCCTATACAAAATCCAGATACTCCACAGAAATGACACACATATGCCGTGTATGTCACAGGACTTTAACTCTGGACAAAATTCACCTAATTTCTTGGCATTTGAGCCATGTAAAGACAAGAAACGAATAAAAATATCTAACCTGAAAGAACGCACTCATATCTTGTACATTTGTCTTGATAGAAAGAAACTATTTAAGAATTCCTAACACGAAACTTTGCGAGCAAATGTGACTCCCAAAATGTTAAATAAGCCTATAGAATATGCAGTATATGTAAAAATCAGTAATGACACACTAAAAACAAGTACATTTTTGTATCTAATGTACAAGTACTTTAAATACAAAGAAAATCTTGTTATTTTGAATGAGTAACGTCAAGTTAAGGACTTAGATCCTGTTATGTAATCGCACTGTGTACCTAAATACAACAAAATCCTCTAAATGTTAGTGTAATCATGACTGTATTTACAGGAGGTTGTGTTAAATGTCTGTTAGATAAAATGTATGAAGTAAAATAATACCTTCAGATGTACAGAATTATCACATGGAAAGTGTTATGTTTGTAACCACTGGTGTCGTCAATACAAATGTATGAGTGTAATGGCAACCTTTATATTCCAATACAGATGTAACTACTTTTAACTTTCTAAAGGATGAGACCAGCTAAAATAAGTCTGTTCTTGATGCAATAGCTGGACTTTATAAGTGTTGTCTTAGCTCTAGTGTATTTTGTCCAATATATAACTGTCCAATATATAACTGCTGTATTTATTAGCAATAAAATATTTAATTCCATTTGGTCAACATCTGTTTTTAATATGTGAAAAGATGAAAAGGATAACATGTTTGAAATAAAAAATTCTGACTTTGACATACAAGTTTTTGTATTTATCAGTGCTGGTCAAACAGCCTCATGATTACAGTAATTCTATTTTCATGCAATAAATTACTCAGAACCAGTAGCAAAATCTCAGTAGCAAGTTAAAATACCTTATTAAAATACATACACACATACACACACACACACACACACACACACACACATACATATATATATACATACACACACACACACACACACACACACACACACACAGATATATGTGTGTGTGTGTGTGTGTGTGTGTGTGCGCGTGTGTGTGCGTGTGTGCGCGTGTGTGTGTAAATGTGGAAGTTTATAAATGTGAGTGTTCACCAGACTGGGACCTGGGACTGAATGGACATCAATCCCAATAATTTAGATTAAGGTTAACTGCTATTAATAATTTATAATGAACTGCCCTGAACACAAAATAGGCTACTGTAAGAACCACTGCAAGGAGTAAAGTATGAAGGTAACATCTAAACATTAATGTAAAGGAAATTGTAGAATAGTCAAAGCCCTGCCTTAACTGTTAACAGACTGGACTTTACAATGACAATTGTTATCCAAACATTGCTTAAAGCATTTTCAAAAGGGAATGAGTGAATTAATGACTTAAATACATAATTTCTTACTTACTTATTTAATTAATTGATGTTCTGCGATGGCCTAGCGGGCTGTCCAGGGTGTACTCTGCCCTCGCCCAGAGTCAGCTGAGATGGGCACGAGCCTCTCAGCGACCCTAATTAGGATTAAGCGATTTAGAAAATAAATGAATGAATTAATGTTTTTATATTTGTGTATGTTGTAAACTGTTAATCTCGCTTGTTAGCAGAGCTAAAAGCAAATGAGGAAGCGAGCATTTGGTATAAGGTCAAAGTACAGATCAGTAACAGATGTCTATGAAGTAAGGCTGAGGAGTAGGTGTTTTGAAGAGGTCTTTGGATACTCTAATTTACCAAACTGCTTAATCCTACTAGGGCGACAGGGAGGCTGGAGCCTATCTCAGCCTACACTGAGAGAGGGTGGGGTACACCCTGAACAGCTCATCAGACCATTGCAGGGCCATCACACAATCATTACACTCACATTTACACCTAGGGTCCATTTGGAGCAGCAAATTAGCCTAATGTAAATGTCTGTACAGCTGGAGGAAACCCATGCAAGCACGGGGAAAAAGATTCAAACTCCACACAGAAATGTCCAAGCCTAGTAATCAAATCCAGGACCTTCTTCAATGAGCAGAAAACTGCCTTTTATGAACACACAGTGGGTATTAAAAGGAATCATCCTGTTTCAAAATATTTACATATTACTGCCTGAAATGAAAGCAAAAATATTGTCTTTGTTGTACTGGCTTAATGCAATTTACAACAGCCAATTGAAACATGTAAAAGCGACGGTTTAATAAGATCCCGGTTTTGATTCCATGCTCAACTTCTTTCTGTGTGGAGTTTGCATGTTCTCCTAGTGCTGCATGGGTTTCCTCCTGGTACTCTGTTTGGCCCCCACAGCCCTAAAACATGTGCATTTGGCTTCCAAAGTGTCCCAGGTGTGAGTGTGAATGGTTGTATGTGTGTAGGCCCTTCAATGGCTTGGCAAGTTGTTCAGGGTTTATCCAACCTTTGCCCATAGTCTACTGAGATGGCTAATTAGGATTAAGCAGCTTAGAAAATGAATGAATAAATATTTATTCATATGGTTAAGGATATCCCCCTCCTAATAATAGTTGTAAACCCAGTCAGGTGTAACAACTCTCCTTCCCCATTCAACACGAAGCTAATTAGTTTCCACCTGTGATCAGTTGTGATCATTCTCATTGGTTTGACATAAAGACAGCTGATGAAAGCAAACTAGCAACTATGGGAGTCAAGAAGCAGTAAAAAGATCCCAGAGATAAAGTTGAGGACAGGCATAAGTTAGAAGATGAATGAAAAAAGGCTTTATGAGTCCCTAATAGCACAGTGAAGGCCATAATAATGGAGTGGAAAGTGTTTGGTACTACTAGGACTCTTGACAGATTAGGCTGTCTCACCAAACTGGATAGAGGCATGAAGAGGAAACTGGTCAGAGAGGCAACCAAGTGGCCTGTGGCAACCTTGAAGCAGTTACAGGAATTTTTGGCAAAGAATAGTCATTGTGTGCATGTGACAACAATAGCACAAATGCTCAATACATCTTATCATCCAAAGAACACCTTACCTACAGTAAAGCATGGCAGTGGTAGCATTCTATTGTGGGGATGTTTTGCTGCAGCAGAAACTGTCAAGATTTGTCAAAAAACTTGTCAAGATAGAGAGAATAGTGAATGGGGCAAAATACCACCAAATTCTTATAGAAAACCTGCTGATACAGAAATTCATCAATAGGAAGAAGGTTCAGCTTCCAACATGACAACGACCCAAAGTTGACCACACAAAGGCTAAAGAAGAAATAAAGTGAATGTCCTTGCGTGGCATAGTCAGAGGCCACGTTTAAAAAGTCTGGTGGGCTGAACCCAGACTTAAACTCTATTGAAAATCTATGGAATGACTTAAAGATTGCAGTTTATTAATATTGCCTTTTAATATGACTGAGATTGAACAGTTGTGTAAAGAAGAGTGTGTGAATATTGTACAGGCTAGATGAGGTAGAGAAGGATCCCAACAGACTTATGGCTGTAATCAAAGCAAGAGGTAGTCATCTTTGTGATTTTGTTTTTTATTGTATATCATAGCAATTTAACTATGGCTATCATACATTTCACCTGGTGATTATGCTAGTTGCAAAAAGTAAATACAGCTGGAACTTTGTGTGTGTTTGTGTGTGTGTGTGTGTGTGTTCATCTTAACAAAATATGACTATGTAAGATGAA
The DNA here is from genome assembly GCA_028564935.1 of Neosilurus hyrtlii. Lineage (NCBI taxonomy): Eukaryota > Metazoa > Chordata > Actinopteri > Siluriformes > Plotosidae > Neosilurus > Neosilurus hyrtlii. Next base: position 331,776 of record JAOUQZ010000030.1, read on the forward strand.
ATATCAGGCAATTCGGCCTGAATAGACAAAAAAAGTATAATGGATTTATATGTTTTCTATCTAAATTTTAAGTCATTTAAGTTTTCTAAATAATGTGTTCCTATTTTGTTGCCTTACAACCCGTAATTGAAATAGATTTTTTTTCTGGGATTTCATGTTATAGACCTACACAAAATTGTTTAAATAAGTGAAGCAAAAAAAAAAGAAAGATTTAAAACAATTATAAAAAAGAAAAAACATTTTGAAAAGTGGTGCATGCATGTTTATTCACCCACTTTAACACTCTGATGCTACATTTACAAATGCTGTAAATGTAAATGCTACTAATTGTCTTCAGAAGTCACATGATCTCAGTACCTCAGTATATGTACATGTGTTCTGGAAGGCCACAGGGTCTTCTACAGTCAGAACTCTGCCTTGTTTTTATTTATTTTTTAATTTGTATGACCACCAGGTGTCACCATTTCTTGGGTTCAATTCAATTCAGTTTTATTTGTATATCGCTTTTTACAATTGACATTGTCACAAAGCAGCTTCACATAGTAAATTTAAGGAGGAATTTAAACATTTTTCTACAACCCCCTAGCTGGGTTGAGTTTTCTCATTCATCCAATTATATTATTGATTTTAGCTGTGTCTAATTGCATTGCTGCTATCAGCTGTTCCTTATTTGGATTATTATTTAAATAGGTAGTTCTGGTTCACTCCTTGTGAAGTTGTTGTTTCTGCCACTATGAACAGTTAGAGTTCTTGTATGTGAATTCCTTATTTGATTTTTGTGTGCTGTGATAGGAAGTTTTCTCTCTGGATTTTCCTGTGGGCCTTTGAACTGTCATTTTTAGTTATCACTTGCCATAAACTTCTCAACCTTACTAAAACCTTCTGCAAGTGTGTCCAATGATATTCACTCGTCTCTCAATCAGGAGACCCGGGTTCAATTCTCACATAAGGTGAAAATCATGACATCTACACCACTAATCAAGAGGCACTAACGATCAAGTGACACTATGAAGATCAGGGAGCTCTTCAGACAGGTCAGGGAGGTTGTGAAGTACAAAGGATTGATTTGGTAATAAAACAAAATCTGAAAACTTGAAAATCCCATGGAGCTCCATTAATCATTACAAAACAGAAAGAATATGGCACCACAACCAGCCTACCTATAGAGGGCCATCCACCAAAACTTACAGACCAGTCAGGGAGGGCAGTAATCAGTGAGGCAACAAAGAGACTAAAGGTAACCCTGAAGGAGTTGGAAAGGAGCTGGGCTTTATGGAAAAATGGCCAGAAATAAGAATGGTCAGAGCATGTTTACATTGTTACAAAACGCATGTGTAAGACTTAAGAGACATATGGAAGAAGGTTCGCTGGTCAGATGAGACTAAAATATAACTTCATGGTCATCAAGGAAAATGCTATGTCTGGCACAAACCCAATACCTCTCATCACCTTAAGAACACCATCCGCACAGTGAAACATGGTGCTGTGTGGATGTTTTTTTATTGGCTGGGACTGGGCAACTGTTTAGAATTTAGGGAATTAGGATGATTCCTAGCAAATTCTTGAAGAAGAGAAACTCTTAAAGGTTTGTAGTGGAGTACTTTTGTTTCGAAGATATTGGCTAAAACCCTAGCAGCTAGATATGCTAAGTTCATAAAGACATACCCTAAGAAACTTGCAGCCGTAATTGATGTGAATAGTTATACACCCAAAGTTTTTTTTATTTATTGTACTATTTCTTGTATACTTCAAAATGACAAGCATTTGGGATCTTCAAGGTTGTTGGTATGTTGTATAAGTCAACTGATTAAAACCCCCAAAATATTCATCTTAATTCTGGGTTGTAAAATCCGGTAGGAAAAACTGTGATGTCCCGCCATAGGTTTTAGGTCATGTCTGTCTGTTTGATCTGCTCTCTCCTCTCCCCTGTGTGTTTTTCTAATTACAGGCTCCGCCCTGATTATCCCGCCTGTTCCTCATTCCTGTCGGAGGATAAAAGGCCCTGTGCTGTCCTCGGTATATATGCTGTATATAACTTGAATACCAGGTAAACTCTTCCTTAACATCAAGACTCTGAAGACGTTAGCTTCCTGTCCACAGGTTTATTGACATTAGCAGAAAGGTGAAACTAAAATATACAAAAGCATGATTAATTCCATATAGTGTTAACGTGTACAAACATACACTTCAAATATATGAATTTACTAGGTAAACATTTAAGCATCATGTTTGCTACTATGAATTGTAATTATTTATTCCATTTTTAACCACAACTAAACACATAACATTTCCTCACAAATTAATTCTTTGCCGCTATGCATGCACACTCACTCTCTAATGAATGTGGTGAAATGCTTACAAGACAGTCTCTTTCAGAAATGAATAAAGTGTTTAAACAAACTTCACCAAATACAACACTGGCTCAAAAATGAAACTTATTATAGTGCATAACATAAATCAGTACATACCCACGATGCTGCCAAAGGCTTAGGATGTATGTGGGTGTAGCTCAAGTTAGCTCAAACACAGCTCTCCATGACATGTGCTCTACCCTTTTTTTTGGTAAACTGTCAATCATTGCTAAGGACGGCCCCTTATCAGACACAGTTCCTGACACTCTTAAAGGGAGCTCAGTAACACCTAAAGACACACTAATAGAAACAGTACTACAGCATTAACGATAACAGAACACTTCCCGCCTGATGTGACCATACATCATCCCTCAATCTACACTTTATCTAACATAGACTCTGTGGAGAGAAGGCACACTGTCTCTGTTATGGGCCTGAGAAAGATTGAAGGCCTCCCTGATTTGATGATCTTCACCTCTACTTGGCGAACCTTTCCATCTTTGCCAGGGAAGGTCTTTGTTACCAGTCCAAGAGGCCATTCATTTCTTGGTGCTTGGCCATCCTTCAAGAGAACAACACTTCCAAGTTGAACATCTAAATTGTCAGTCTGCCACTTCTTGCGCCCCTGCAGGAAAAACTTACCCACAAGGAATTGTTTCTGCAATCTGTCCCAAAAGGTGTTGGACACGTGTTTGAACTTGCCGCCACTGATGCTTGTAGAGATCTGTTCTTCCAAACTCTCCTGCAGGAGCTGGAACAATGTTTACCTTTTGTGTTAGAAGAGCAGCTGGCATGAGCACAAAGGTATCATCAGAGCTTGTTGTAACCGAAACCAGAGGCCTTGCATTAATGACGGCAGCCACCTCTGCCATGAAAGTCACCAGCACTTTGTGGGTAAGTTTTTCCTTCAGTTGCAGGAACATTGAGTCAAGAATTCTCCTTGCAAGACCAATCATTCTCTCCCATGCTCCACCGTGATGAGAAGCATGTGAAGGATTAAAGGTCCAAGAACATTCCTGCTCTGACAGGTAAGTCTTCACACTTGTATTGTCAATGTTAGAAGGTATTCTGAGGGCCTTGCAAGCACCAACAAAGTTAGTGCCACGATCTGAGCGAATGTGTTTTACTGGTCCCCGCATACCAAGGAAACGGCGTAGTGATGAAACTGGATGTGTCGAGAGATTCTATGACCTCAATATGAACAGCCCTCACACTCAAACAGGTAAAGATGACAGCCCAACATTTACTGTGTGAGAGGCCCCCTCTGGTCCGCTGTGAAGAGACATTTCATGGACCAAACATGTCCAACCCTACATTCGTAAAGGGAGGGTCTGTGGAAAGACGATCTGCTGGAAGGCTGGCCATTTTCTGGGTGCTGAGTGGAGCTCTAAGCCGTTTACAAGTTACACACTTGTGAAGGATGCTGCTCACCTTTCTTTTTCCTCCTACAATCCAAAATCCTTCTGAGCGGACAGCTCCCTCTGTAAAATGACAACCTTGATGATGGATCTGCTCATGGTAATATCTGATGAGTAGAGCTGCGATATGATGCTTGCCGGGAATAACAAGAGGTGTCTTTTCATCTTGGTCAATACTTGAATGGTGAAGCCGGCTGCCAACTCTGAGAAGGCCATGTGTGTCAACAAAGAGATCAAGGTTGTAGAGAGGATTACTTTTAGGAATATTTTCCTTGTTGAGGATATATTTGATTTCTTGGCCATATGCTTCCATTTGCACTGTTTGGATGATGGTAGCTGAAGCTTGATTGAACTCATCAAGAGCGATGTCTCCTTTGCAGAGACATCACTTACAAGAACTTCTCTGGCTCAGCTTCTTGTTGAAAAAACAAGCAATATGAATGAGACAAGCAACACTTCGGGTGAGTGACTTCCAAGAAGAGAACTTGGCAAATCGTTGGGATCCAAGACGCTTACATGACGATGTTGTGGCCAAAGATGACACTAGAGGTCGAATGTCTGGGTCTGAACTTGGGTCAACCAGTTCGTGAGTATCTTGAATGTTACCTGATCCTGGGGTAGAGAGAAACTTGGGTCCAATCAACCAGTCAGTGTTTTTCAGTCGGCTTGCAGTGACAGAACGTGTTGCATGGTCTGCAGGATTCTCCTTTGAAGACACATAACGCCACTGATTTGGATGAAATGATTTTCGGATACGCAGTACCCGATTACTGATATAAACGCAAAAATGTCTGGTCTCATTATGGATGTAGCCAAGAACTACTCTTCTGTCTGGGCACTAACTTATGGCATCAAGCTGCAGGTCCAATTCTGCTGAGATTAAGTCTGCTAACTCTATGGCCAGCACTGCAGCACAAAGTTCTAGTCTTGGTACTGTATGTTCTGGACGAGGCGCAAGCTTTGCCTTACCCATTACAAACCCAACATCATTGTTTCCATCAGCATCTGTGACCCTTAAGTATGCCACTGTGGCAATAGCTTTGATAGATGCATCAGAAAAGACATGCAGCTCTTTTTTGACAGCAGTGGATGGTGAAATGATGGTATAGGGCCTGAAAATGGAAAGGCTGGCTAGTTCTGTCAGGGAAGCCATGCATAGCATCCAGGCTTCTTCCATCTCTGGTGGTAGGGGTGCATCCCAGTCACCATTTTCAGTAGTAAGCTCTCTCAGATTGGCCTTCCCTTAAATTGTCACAAATGCCACAAATCCAAGAGGATCGTAGAGACTGTTGATGGTGGAAAGGGTACCCCGTCGGGTGAGAGGTTTTACTTCATCTGAGACACTGAAGAGAAAGCAGTCAGTTCTGAGGTTCCAGTTGAGTCCAAGGCTGCGTTGCACCGGCAATGTGTCTGCCTCAAAGTCCAGGTCAATGAGGTCACTTGCATGATCTTTGGGGGGAAAGGCATCCATGACCTCTTTGTTGTTTGCTGCAATCTTGTGCAGTCGTAAGTTTGATTTGGTGAGGGTGTCCTGTGTCTTTTTTAACAGGTCAACAGCTGCTTTAACTGTAGGCAAGGACTTTAGGCCATCATTAACATAAAAGTCGCACATCACAAAACTTTTCACATCAGGGTTGCCGTTCAGCTCAGGGTCTTGGACAGACTGGTGCAGGCCATGATTGGCCACTGCCAGTGAAGGGCTATTGCCAAAAACATGGAGCCTCATGCGATAGTCTATGATATCTTTGGAGGGATCATTGTCTTGAAACCAAAGGAAACGTAAAAAGTTCCTGTCTTCTTCTCTCACCAAAAAAGCAATAAAACATTTGCTCTACGTCTGCTGTGAATGCAATGGCTTCTTTTCTAAAGCGGATCAAGACCCCTAGTAGCGTGTTGTTCAGGTCAGTCCCAGTTAACAGCACGTCATTCAGTGATACACCATTGTATTGGGCAATGGAATCAAATACAACATGAATTTTCTTTGGTTTCTTGGGATGGTAAACACCAAATATTGGCAGGTACCACCGTTCTTCTTTTTCTGTGATAGGAGGGGCTATCTCAGCATGATTATTTTCAAGCATCTAGTCCATGAAGTTAAGAAAGTGTACTTTCATGTCAGGCTTCCTCTCAAAGTTGCACCAGAGAGACATGAGACGTTTTAGCGCCAAGGGCCTGTTTGGAAGCCGTGGACGTGGGCACTTGAAGGGTAATGGAGCTACCCAGCTGTTGTTTAAATCTTTTCGTAGCCCTTGATCCATAATTTTCATGAAGGAAGCATCCTGGAATAATGTTGCCACTTGATTGTCATTGTTGGTTCTCCTGAACACACAGCATCCCAGGTCTTCGGCTTCACAGGGAGATCCTTCCTCCTCATCATGTGTCAATGGGTAACTCATAACCTGCACGTTACTGTATTGCTCCTTGATGTAAAATACATTCAGGCACGGTTCAACGAGAGTGGGGCGTGTTTGCCCTGCGGCCTTTGTGTAGAAGCAGTCAGTGATTGGTGGTTTATGAGCTTTGCCTAGACACACGTCGCCTACTATGACCCGGCCAAGGTCAAGTTTCTGTGCATAGGGTAGGTTGCGTGAACCATTAATCATTTTACGTACTTTGTGTACACTGACAATGTCGCGACCTAAGTGAATTATAATTTGGGCCTGTGGGTCGAGGGATGGTATAGGGTGTGCCACCGGCTTTATATGTGCGTGATGAGCAGCCACTTCAGGGGTTGGAATCTCATCTCTCTTATTGGGTATGTCGTTACATTCTATGAGACTTGGCAATGGGGGGCAAACTGTCCCGTATAAAGATTCCACTTCATAGCCGATTGCCCTTCTTCCTGTTGCCTTTTATACCAGCACAGGTTCTAAGTGTGTAAGGAGCACTAGGACATTGGTCTCCAAAAACATCAAAGAATTGTGGGTGAACTAGTGACCTATTGCTCTGTTCATCAAGGATCGCATACAGTTTCAACGCTTTGTCTCTTTGCACAGCTGGGTATACTTTAACAAGACATATTTTGGAGCATGATCGATCTGTCAGATCTCCACCACAGATCTTTGTGCACTTAGTGATAACATGAGGTTGAGATGAAGCTTCTTCACCCTCCCCGCCATGCTCAGAAGTGGGGTGCTTTCCCTCTGTCCAGGGTGCTGGTCCAGGGTGATTTGCAGCGTCATGTTTATCACTTTTACATTCAGTGCACTGTACTTTGACTTTACAGTTCTTTGCAATGTGTGCCGATGAAGAGCAGTATTTAAAGCAAACATGATTTTCCCTTAGAAATGCCTTACGTTCTTCAATAGTTTTTTTTCGGAAGGCACAGCATTTGTGTAGAGGGTGTGGCTTTTTATGAATAGGACACACCTTTCCACAATCATCAGACCCTACTGATAACTCAACAGCGTCAGGGGGACCTTCTGCATATATCTCAGTTTTGTTGACAGAAACGTCTCTCTTTCGGATAAGTCTCCAACTTGTCTTCTCTGTCTTTGGGGCTGTGTCTATGCGAGAGATGAAATTGAAGCTTGGGTCACTCCCTATGCTTGCCTCTCTGTTTACAAAGTCTACAAAGAAACCAAAGGGGGGATATGGAACATGATTTTGCTGCTTGTATGATGCCCCTACTGATGCCCATTTTCCTGCAGGTGGAATGGGAGTTTTTGTACTATCGGGTTAACACCTCTTGCTGTGTCAAGGAAGGAGAGCCCAGGTAAGTCTCCCTCTGACTTAGCCGACTGGATTTCCATTAGTAAATCACTTAATTTTGTTAGTTTGGTGTAGTCTCGTTTCATTATCTTTGCAAAGTTGTCCACACGCTTAAACAGAGCATCTTCTATGGCTTCAGCCGAGCCGTAGGTTTGGTCGAGTCTGTCCCATATCATTACCAGTTCTGTCTCTGGATGGTTAATGTGGATTGCTCTTATCTGTTCGACATTAGCTGCTAAGTCTTTTTACCTAGCCACTTTAGAAGAAGATCTCCTCGCTAGCCGTTAAGTTTAAATCATCGGTTGCACTAAGAAAGGAACGTTTCCAGGCTCGGTAGTTTTGTGGTATGTCATTAAATTGAAGCAAACCTGTAGCCATGAGTTCACGACGAGCCAGGTATTTCACAAAGTCATTCATGTTGCCATTGTTGGGATATGGAGATGAAAAACAGGGTGACAGAGTGTGGCGTTCACTTTGAGATCTGAAATGCTGGACAGGAGTGGCGTGGCCATTTGTGAATCTTACCTCACATGGTTTACTTGGGTGTTCATTAGAATGAGGTTGCTGTGGCTTGGGGTGAGGTGATAGTGAAGCAGTAACGATCCGATCTGGGAAGAAAGGTTTGGCTTCTGGTTTAAGATGAAAGGGTGGGGTGTTGTAAGCCGCGTTTGGCTTTGTCTTTACTGGCTTTTGATCATCACATTGTTGAGACTGTGTCTCTTTTGTCTCTGCTTGGTCGATAATATATTGTTCTGTGTGTTGCATTGTTTCCAATTAAGTAGTCTCAAAGTCTAATTTGCAACTGTGTTTCTCATTACCTGCTTCAACAGCAGCTTCAAGAGCCTCAGCCTCAGCAATGGCTGGTTCTTTCATATAGCTTAGCATCTTCATAGAATCCTTTAACTTAGCTTGTTCGTGCCTTAGCTGGATTTCCTCCTCAGCATAGGAAAGCCGTGCTTTTGCTGCTTCTGCTTTTGCCCTTGCTCTGGCCGCAGCTGAAGCAGTTGATGATGTGCTTGATTGCACTGAAATTCATGAGCGTGTCTTTACTGAAGATGTTTCGTCTGCCATCATGTCGGTGAGAATGCATTCCTCTGATGATGCTGATCGGCTGTTCGTCCACTGGCTGCGTGTGACGTTGTGCTTGTGTCTGTCAATCTGATGTTCTCCACATATCCCACCTGCTGAACAGACGTGGTTTCACTGTGCTGTCCTCGGTATATGTGCTGTATATAACCTGACAGCCAGGTAAACTCTTCCTTAACATCAAGACTCTGAAGACGTTAGCTCCCTGTCCACAGGTTTATTGATATTAGCAGAAAGGTGAAACTAAAATATACAAAAGCATGATTACTTCCATATAGTGTTAACGTGTACAAACATACACTTCAAATATATGAATTTACTAGGTAAACATTTAAACATCATGTTTATTACTATGAATTGTAATTATTTATTCCATTTTTAACCACAACTAAACATGTAACCTTTCCTCACAAATGAATTCTTTGCCGCTATGCATGCACACTGACTCTCTAATAAATGTGGTGAAATGCTTACAAGACAGTCTCTTTCAGAAATGAATTAAGTGTTTAAACAAACTTTACTAAATACGACACTGGTTCAAAAATGAAACTTATTATAGTGCATAACATAAATCAGTACATACCCACGATGCTGCCAAAGGCTTAGGATGTATGTGGATGTACTTAAATTAGCTCAAGTTGCTCAAATTCAGCTCTCCATGACATGTGCTCTACCCTTTTTTTGTAAACTGTCATTGCTGACACTCTTAAAGGAACCTCAGTAACACCTAAAGATACACAATACAATACTAATAGAAACAGTACTACAGCATTAACGATAACAGAACAGGCCCATTATTCCTTGTTCCCGGGCCAGATCGTCTTGTGCCGTCATAGAGAGAGGACGTATCTCATTGTATGCCCCGCGATCCAGCAGACATTCCATAGTGTTTATGTACCACGTTAGCCTTGTTCCTAATAAAGGATCCCTGTTTGCACCTTATCTTGTCATGTCTGTCCTGCATTTGGGTCTATCAGTTATTAGTACCAGCGTAACAAAAATGTCAAGTCGAGGGAAAACTTGCAAGCCACTGTAAAATGCCTGTCACTGTTCCCATCTGTCTCCTGTATCCAGCACAGTATCCAAGAAACTTCATATACAGCTGTTGGATTACAAATTTATAAAATGTTAAATCTAGGTTACAGCATAACAGTATATAAAACTGAAAGAGTTATGTATATTGGGTTTTACATTCTGAAGAGATCAAGTCTGGCAGCCCAGGTGTCTGAGACATTAACATCTTGTCTATATGTACTTCCTGACTATAAGTTAAATGTGAATGCTAAACTCAAGGCCAGGCTGTGCCTCTGTCTCTATTATAATGTAAAGGTCTGGATGACACTGTCAGGAAGTTGGATTAGCACCTATACATTTGAATGACACTGTTATGCCAATGAGAATCTCTTACTGGGCTGATTCCCATACTGCATTTGTATGCTTTGTTTAGATTGTCTCCACCTCTATACATCCTTCTCCCTTTCAAAGTATAAATTCTATAGTGCTGAGCCTTAGGTCAGACTTGGATGACTACGGCAAACCTACAGTCAGTTCTCAATAAAGAGTAACTTTAGTAAAAGATATCCCAATGTCTGCTGGTCTCTAGTTCGACAAGGAAAGGAACAAGTTTCCAACAGAGCACAGCTGAGAAGTGCAGCAGTCACTTCAGGGTTTCTGAAAGGAAAACTAGAATACCCATTAAAGGGTTTGGTGTGCACTGCAGATATAGATTTTGTCAATGCACAGGTATGGACAATCTGCACAGCTTTTGGGAGAACTATTAAAACATGCCCAAAGGCATAGCGCAAACCATTATTATTGTGTTCCCATAACCAGTACCTGCCAAGCCTTATTTGTTTTTTTTTTTGTTTGCATGACTTGTTCGTGCCTGTATATTCATGGTCTTTACATTGCCTGTGATTTTGCCTGTGTCTACAGTATATCATCCCTTCCTGTCTCTTCCTTATCTGTGAGTTAGTTATAACTGGTTTATTAATAAACAATGATTCAGTGGAACTGAAGGAGTGGCTCGGTCCTCCCCAACCTAGCTCAGCAGTAGAAAGGATGATTTTCCTGCAGCATAGTTTCCCGATGACATTTCCCACTGTATGTGATGGTGATGACAAGGACTTCCCACAATATACACTCAACAAAAATATAAACACAACACTTTTTTTGCTCCCATTTTTCATGAGCTGAACTCAAAGATCTAAAACTTTTTCTATGTACACAAAAGGCCTATTTCTCTCAAATTTTGTTCATAAATATGTGTTGGTGAGCACTTCTCCTTTGCTGAGATAATCCATCCACCTCACAGGTGTGGCATATCAAGATGCTGATTAGACAGCATGCATATTGCACAGGTGTGCCTTAGGCTTGCCACAATAAAAGGCCACTCTAAAAAGTGCAGTTTTACTGTATTGGGGGGTCAGAAAACCAGTCAGTGTCTGGTGTGACCACCATTTGGCTCACGCAATGCAACACTTCTCCTTCGCAAAGAGTTCATCAGGATGTTGCTTGTGGCCTGTGGAATGTTGGTCCTCTTCAATGGCTGCGCGAAGTGGCTCTGGATATACTGGATATTGGCAGGAGCTGGAACTCGCTGTCCTATATGCCGATCAAGAGCATCCCAAATATCCTCAATGTGTGTCATGTCTGGTGAGTATGCTGGCCATGCAAGAACTGGGATGTTTTCAGCTTCCAGAAATTATATAAAGATGGGGCCGTGCATTATCTTGCTGCAATATGAGGTGATGGTTGTGGATGAATGGCACAACAATGGGCCTCAGAATCTTGTCACATCATCTCTGTGCATTGAAAATGCCATCAATAAAATCAATGTTCAGTGAAAACCACCTCTCCAATGTGCCAGACACCATCAAATGTGCATTTGGCCACTCAAGTTGGTTATGACTACGAACTGCAGTCAGGTTGAGATCCCAAAGAGAAGGACGAGCATGCAGATGAGCTTCCCTGAGACAGTGTTTGGCAGTTTGTGCAGAAATTCTTTGGATATACACCTATCTCACAGAACCTGCATGCAAGTTGTCTAAATATTAAATGAGGAGAGAACACCCATGCAGAACACCCAAGATTCCTGACAATGCTCAAATGGATCTACCAGGTGATCCACTCTGATCAACGGGAGCCATCCATAGAATAGAACAGAGTCTCCACCTCAGTGCATTCTAAAAAAGGCCAATGGGGTTTGCCTCCACTCCAGGGCTTGCTGAGGGCACTAAGGTGTCAGCTCCCCAGCCAGTGTTCTCATCCAAGACCTACAGGGCTGCTGGAGCTACTGTACAATTGGGCAACAAACCTCTTCCAGGCCCAGTGACTGGAACCAATGCCAATGTTGTTCTGAGGTGCAGTCAACCCACTTTGGTCTGGGAACTCCAGCCTGTTGGTGAGGGTAACTCTGACTGCAAATTGGGCTTTTTTCAACAGGAATGGTACAAGCCAAACCCCCATTGATCTTCTCAACACCTCTGCAGCTCACTTAAACAAGTTCACTGAGATCTTTGAAATTTGCTGCAGCTTCATTTTGTTGAGGGTGACATGTTGTAGCCTGTGGTTGCTGGGGTAGCTGGTGTCTCAAGTAAGCCTCAAAGCACCCATCAGTCCTCTTACTGATCCTGGACCAGTGCCAAAAGCCCTGACTCTGATCTCTGCACCGAAAGATAAGGGATTGGTGCTAGCTCTGGAGGACACATGTGAGCATGGCTAGAGGAGAATACTCCATCATGGCACTTCAATTTGATCTCATGAGTTTCAACACCAGTGTGACACAGGGAAACTGAAGAGATTTGGAAAGGTGGGCTGAGTTTAAACACCAGTGTAACACAGGGAGACTGAGGAGATTTGAAGATGGAAGAAATTGGGATAGGTGGGCTGTGCTGTGCTTTTCAGCATCTTTATTAGTTAGCATGCCAGAGTACGAACACATAGACAGTTCTGTACTTGTATCACTAATTTAGTTCTTCTTGGCTCTCTGCACACACGTTCATTTATGCATTTCCTCCATTTACTGCAAATAAAAGCACACTCATATATAAAATCTTTTGTCTGAGCCCTTTACCAATTACCTACCTATTTGATCCCAGCTCTGCCTCAACATTTGGCAGGAAAAGCTATTCTCACCCTGGTTGCATAGTGATATTTAAGTTAATATACTTCCTTATTGTGGCAACTGACACAAATCTGGCCATTTGCTTCTGACCTTGATCATCACCAACAAAGTGTTTCAGCCACAGAACCATTGCTCACTCAGTGGCCCTCATTTATAAAGACAAATGCAGATTTGATTTCAGATAAAATTCAATAAAGTAATCAGTTGGATGCAAAATTAGTTAACATGTGGGATAAGTCATCAGACATCTGAAAGTGTTTACCAGGAAGAGAAAAGACTTTAGCATATACTTTAAATATAACAAATAATATATGAACAATAACCACAGAAATACAGGATTAAAACCTGATGAGTTGTATTGTTTATTTCATTGGTCTTTAATAGTCACTCATCACTCTGCACAAAAAAACTTGTGTCATGTGGATGTCTGGAGGTATAAAAGTGTTAAAGGATAAGTTGTAAATGTCATGCAATAAATGTAACTGGGAAAGATATGGACTGACTTTGATTGGAGATCATGTAAATTCTTAGTGAATCTAATTTGCAAAAAAAAATGGACAGGAGAACTCACTGCTACATTTTTTTCCTCCCCTAATTTAGTCGTTTTCAATTCCACCCATCAAGTGTTGCCTTCCGTATCACATGACCACCACCAAATAGTGAGGGGCATAAGCATGCACATGTCCCCTCCTTGACATGCAGTGCTGCCACCCACCTCTTTACGAATTGCTGCATATGCGTATCTGGAGACGACCTTACACACTCAGAGGGAAATCGCTATCCGCACCCTTGTACGAATGAGCTCACAGATGCCCATGATTGGCTGGTGATCGCTGTGAGTGACAGTGAACTGAGCGTATGACATCCCTCCTTCCTGTGAGAGCTTGGCCTATTAGCTCCCATTGACTCCCGGTTACTGATGGATGCGGCATCAACCTGGATTCGAACCTATGACCTCCAGGTTGATAGTTGCGCAACTTGATGATGCACCACTTGGGAGGCCACTGCTATGTTTAATAGTGAAAGTAATATTTCCATAGTCACAATGTTCTGAGAACTCATAGGATGGAACTGAACTGCTGTGTGGCATGAAATGCCATATGCCCATGATAATATTTAGAATAAATGGCATCAGTCTGATAGGGGGCATAAAGATGAGACTATGAAGTAATGGAAAAGGGTCCTGTGACCTTATGAGCCCAGATATACCTTCTTTCAGAGTGCTAGGTGTGGCGGCTGCTTCAGTTGGTCATATTGAGGCTCATCAACATTAATATTGCAATAATATGAAGTCAGCTGGCAACCTGTACTGAATGAGCAGGTTATCACATCAATGGACTTTTTCTTCCCTGATGGCACAGATATAAACTTGGGACTCAAATAGAATAATTTCACACATGAACTGGTACCCCAGAGTCCTGACATTAACCTCACAGAAAATCATTAGGATGGCCTGGAGAAGAGCTTTTTCAGTGGTTCGACTCTCCCATCCTCCACATAAGGTCTGAGTGAAAAATTAATAAAATGTTGGGCTATATCTATGCTTATCTACTTCATGGGGTAAACTAGAACCAATCACAGCTGACTTTGGGTGAAAGGCTGATTACACTGTGAACAGATTTCCAGTCTATTGCAGGACTAAGACAGACATACACACCAATTCAACTCACATTGACACCTTTGGGAAATTTAGAGCAGCCAGCATGTCTTTGGACAGTGGGAAGAAACCAGAGTATCAGTCAGAAACTAGAGATGCAGATGCTGAGAACCCAGCCAGAGAATAGAATTGGCCAGCTGTTAGTGGTATCAGCTTAAACAGATATTGGCTGATCATGCTCACATATTTCCGATTCTGAGCTGGTCCCTACAGTTACGATAATTACGTCAGAGTCGGACACATGCTTAAACACAGGGGTTATTTCCACTTTTTTTTTATAGATTTCCACTGTGAGTGAACCCATAACGCTTGCAATTTGTAATACATATAAGGCAAGAAACTTATCACAAAAATGCTCTGAACAACAATCCTAATTACACACTTAAAACACCATCACCTGGCTAAAGATGCCTAGTTTAAAGAAGCTAACAAGATAAATCTACAGAGCTAACATGTTCCAGCAACACTGCTCTGCAAAATTCTTTTAGAGATGATCCGATAGTGGGGCAACTGCTAAAACCACACTGTTGGTTCAGATCCAAGATAAGTTACATAACCAACTATATAATGATAAAAAACAATAATAATAATAATAATAATATTACTATTATTATTATTATTATTATTTTATTATTATTAATAATAATAATAATAATAATAATATTAGTAGTAGTAGTAGTATTTTATTATTATTGTTGTTGTTATTATTATTATTATAATGACTTTCGTAAAGAGTAGGCTGCATTGCCGTAAGCATGTTTCTGCCATGCGATGGCCTGGCAAGCTGTCCAGGGTGTACTCTGCACTTGCCCAGAGTCAAATGAGATGGGCACCAGCCTCCCCGCAACCCTAATTAGGATTAAATGGTTCAGAAAAGTAATGAATAAATGAGTTTAGGGTTAGGTTCTTTACTCCAAGGTGAAGGATCTTCCCCCCGGCCAGTACAAGTTTTTCTGCTGGTCCGGGAATCAAACCAGTGACTTTTCAGACTCAAACCCGCTTCTCTAGCTATTAGGCCAAGACTGCCCCCAATGGTTAGAGAAATAATGGACCTAAATGAACGACCTCAAACGAGTGTGACAGGTCTGCCAGTCTGCTGTCAGGAAGGCTGATTTCACCTCTGCCATTGCTTCTCTTGACTTTCTTGCACTAACTGAAACCTGGATTTCCCCACACAACTCTGCTTCACCAGCAGCTCTTTCTTCTGGTTATGCTTTCTCTCATATTCCACGAGTAACTGGGAGAGGCGGTGGCACGGGTCTGCTCCTGTCTCAGAGTTGGTGCTTTACACCACTCTCTCTGTGTTTCACCTAGGCATCTCCTCTTTTGAACTTCATGCAGTAAAAGTCTCATCTCCAGTCAACCTTCATATTATTGTCATTTACCACCCTCCTGGGCCCCTAGGACACTTTTTAGAAGAAATTGACACACTCCTCAGCACTTTCCCTACTAACACCCCTCTCACTTTCCTGGG